>OY728155.1:42142870-42567870 GCA_963277665.1 Viscum album | reverse complement strand
TAGACCTCATCCAAAGTCCATTGCCTACACAAAACTCTGATCCACAACCGCCATCTACGTCACTGATCAAACACCACAACATAAAATCACCCCTGCTTTATAAAATCACCACTGATTTCTCAAAAAAAATCATCATGGCTTCATAAAAATCACCACTACTTCCTCAAAAAACCACCACTACAACACCATCAAGAGCTTCTGCAACAACATGGCATCACCATTGCACACCATCGTGCATTCTTCTCAAATTACAATATTAGATCTTCACAATTTCAAAAATGAGAAAACTATAATCAAATAGATCAGGACACCTGAGTCAAAACACAAATCCAACAAGCTTCGAATCGTCGACTCCCAGAGCTGCATAACCCACCTTCGCTAATCAACCTAAACTAATACTCCAAAATAAAATCTTGAAAACAGAAAACAACCAAGCTTCATATATTTCCATAGGGCCGTTAATGTAGACTATCATGTAGCATGAAAAAAAGCATCTAAAACCAAAACTATTGCAAAAAATGAAAACAAAAATAACTGAGACGCCTGAAGGAGGTCTCATTGTGGCCAAATCCCATTTTCGCCCACCAGAACACTCAAAGGGATGCAACGAACCCCCCTACGCACCCACCAGAGATGTGACGATAGCCATCGGTAGTGGAATCTTGTTCGTGTGTCACCACACCGCCCATGAAACCCTATCTAGCTATGAGGATTCGGGAGAGGAACCGGCTAATAATGGGAAGAAGCATCTGATCCCAAGAAGAACGTTTCTAAAGAGATCTGCCACCATATCTCACCAAGCGTAAGGAGGATCTCTATGCCATCCCGAGGCGATGAAGGTAGCGGTGACGAGGGGAAAAACCTATAATATAAGGCCCCTTATGGGCTCATATTATAATCATGAAAACATTTCTTTTCATGGAAAGGAAATGCATCATGAAAATTTAGAATAACATGTGGAAAAACCAATAATTGGGGAAGAACCCAAATTATTGGAAATCCTATGTGAGAAATGTCATTATTCCCATGCTTATGTGAATAATTTAATTTTTTACATTCCTGGTCATGTGAGAAAAACAATTCCTTCTCACGACTGTGTAAAAAAAACTCCCTATGTACACACCTAAATATCTAATGAGATATAAGCTTAAACCAATGAATTATTGGGAAATATAATTACCCACTTATCAATATACATGAATATATGATCCAATTAAAATAAATCATCATCATAACATAAATAATTCATAAAAAGAATGAGTTTCATAAATATTTATATCGAAATCATTAAATATTCATAAAGAACTAATTTATATAAAATTTGTTTCATGACACATTTCAATTGAATAAAATGACATAAACATTTGAATCTTTTGATATTAAGAAACTTAACCAACAAAAATAATCTCATAATAACAGAAAGTAAATAGTGAAACTTGAAAAAAAAATTCATTAGAGATAAATTAGTTTTAATATATATAATATAGTGAATACTAAATAAAAAAATATCTCTCTAGATACTTTTATGCAATCATTGATGAATAATTTATAATTATGAGTACCTCATCAAGAAAATTCCTCTGTTTTCTTAATAAATTATGAACAATAAAACAATTTGTGAAAGTGGATTTCAGATAATAACACTATTTACGTAGAAAAAAAATGTGAACATCATTTAAAATAAAAAGTCCTGGAGAAATGAAACGTGATTAGTAATAATATAAATAATTAATGATTCTGAGTTACCAAGGCCCTTGCAGATGTCATATTTCATGTTTTAAGGGGAAAATAATAAATTTCAAAGCCTTATTTTAATGACTTCCAATTAAAATATCTTTTATAAAAAATAAAGGTTTCAAAATAGAGTATTAATAATAATATGAAAACTATTGAACATAAAAGAGTCTTTATTTATGGATAATTGAAGGTGAAATATTTTTTTTTCAAAAAAGGTGATGTGAAAATACATAAAATCCTAATTTTAAAGATAATATTCAAAAATGGAAACAAGAAAAGATATAATGGTTATAAAATAAATTTTTTACAGGATGATAATATTTTTTATTTTAAAATTATAGAGAAAAATACTTTCGATCATTTTGAAATAACCATGTTTAAAACCCAAATCATTATAAAGTTAAAGAAAAATTTTCTTAAAACTAATTAAGGAGAATGAAAAGATTATTTGATATAAAATTAGATGAAGTTTCCATTAATTAATAGATGCAGTTGTTTTAATTTAAATAAATATATATTGAAGTAAAATCCATTAAAAAGACAATAATTATTCTTAATAATATGAATTATAATGAAATAATAGAATCATCAAGGAAGAATACTTTGGGGTGAAACATGATTCTCTAAAAAATAATGTGTATGTACAAAATAAATTCTAAATATGTTATAATAGATTAATCCTTAAACATAATAGTCAACAAAGCATGAAAATAAGCTAAGGAAGAAAATTGATTCACACAAACCCCTTACAAATTTAGAAATATTTGAATCAAAACTCATTGGTGGATTAAAAAAAATAATTTATGTAAAACCCCAAAATTAAACTATTTTTTATTTCAAAATAATTTATTTGGGATTGTATACCCCACGTACATAATTAATATTTTTATAACACTAAATCATGTCTCATTGAAGAGACGTTGAGATAAAAAAACCTTACATTGTTTAGATTCTTTGCCGGTGACACTCAAATATCATGTAAAAAACAAATATAAATTAATCTACTATTTAAAAAAACAAATAATTAATATTAACCTATTATATTCATTATTATAAATATTTATAATGATTAAATTAATTACTCATAGCATAATATAACCATCAAGTATTAATAAGATTAACTATTTTTTGCGTGTTTCATAATTTTGATATCATCACCCATCATTTGAGACCAGGTTAATTATATAAATATAATTTAATATTACATAATATATAAATTATCATTATTTTAAATGTTCATATATCATCCAAAATATGTTATATTTACTTTATGTGAAAAAAAAAATTGATAATGACATATTTTGGGGATTTTAGCTAGCAAAAAAATTACTTTAATAATAAGTTCAATACATAATATTTTTTTGAAAACAATATAATAAGTAATATTGGATTAATATATTATATTAATATCATTTTTCATGTTCCCATATTCATATATAGTCATATTTGGAAAATTTTTTCACAATGGTGGTTAAACCGACCTAATCATTATCACGCTTTTACTTGATTGGAAAGAATGGTTAAGGAGGTTTTTGTTAACATGGTGTATTTATAAAAAAATAAAAATGATGCTAATTTTATTTTTTTTATGAATGTGAAAAAAGTTTAATCATTCAAGATTATGTGTGAAAAAGTATACTAAAACATGAAATACATTTTTTCTTTGAGGATGTAATCCGCAAATACCAACGGTTAGCATTCCCATTTCTCAATGTGTGGGAGAAGGTATGGGTGGATATTAAATTGAAATTTATGAATTATAATTATTTGATATATATCATATTTATTCATCATTTACCCCATTAATACTTTCAATAAAAGTTAGTTATAGAGAAAAATAACATCATTGAATGGAGGCAGTAGTTGGAAAAATGCACTAACAATGTTCATTTGTTTTTATAATTGGATTGAAATGAATAACTAATGTTTTTAATATTAATATAAAAATTCTTAGTTTACTAATGACACTGAATTAATTATATTTTTATATTGATATTATTTTTTGAAGTTTCTTGTTATGAGGAAAATCTTGGGAAAGAGATAATACTTATGTTGGAAACATTATTTCTTCCTTGTAAGTTCCCTATAAATTGAAGAGATTAGAATGACTATAATTAAAGATGGGATTATTTTATGGTATAAAATTTTCGATAGAGTAAAAGGTCATTTATTCAAGGATTAATATTATGTTTATGTGTATATTTGAATGGCGTAAAAGGTTACCTTTTATAAGAGGATAAAATGGGATATTTTGGAAACACTAATCATTTTTCAATAATTCCATGACACAATTCTTGAGTAAATGGATAAATAATTTCCTACAGTTGAGTTTTAGGTATTTTTTGTAGATAAATACTTCTAAAATTGGTTCTAAAATTTTTAAAACATGTTATACGGTTTTTACCATTATGTATTTTAAATTTTACACTATTACGTCTAACGTAGGTAACAAGTTTTTAACTAAGTGATATTTTGGTCTTATTTAACATATAACACAACATATATATTGTTTTTGTATTGTGGAGTAAAATTTTAAATATCTTTAGTCTAATTAAAATTATAAATATTATAAAATTAACTTTCAAAATGAAATATATAATGTGTAGAAAAAAATTTGTAGATAAAATTATATTTTTATGATTATGTTTTATTAATCTTATTTATTATTGATTTCAAATTAAATGAGTGTTAATATTTTTATTTACATGTTAAAAAATAATGATAAATTAATTATTTAAAATATTCTAATTTATTTTACTTAATATAAATTCTATTATATTGATAAAACAATAATATTAAAATTATTGCAGCACTAGTATCATTGTAATTTGAATTAATCCTAATAATAAATATTTTTTACCAAAAAATTTAATAAGTAATATTAAACAAAATCAACATCATAATATCAATTGGAAGAATAATTTTATGAAATTATAATTATATTTTTAGGGAAATTTATCTTAATGTTATTGCATGTAACTCTTAAAACTCCATTTGTAAAAGTTTTTTATGTAAATAAATTTATGATTAGTATAAAGTTATCAATTCAAATAATTTGAATTATTTTCAAAATATTATTATCAATGAAATAGTATTTTTTGAATAATAGAAATAAGAAACATTATTTAATCAGGTTATAATTAATTAAACAAAATATTCCAAAAATTTTCATCATTGAAACACTGTATAAATTTTGAAAATGATAAGAATGGGTTTTTAAATTCAAAATTATATTTTAAACATTTTTATTATATTTTATAATTTTTTATTTTATTGAAAAAATGATTCATAAATTTTCATGAATTCATATAATAAAATGTCTTCATAAAAGTGATAGTATTATTAAAATAAGTATTTTCACCATTCACCGAAAAATTTATTATTCTATAAAAATCTAAAAAACACATCCAAAACTATTATTTTTGAAATTAATTAATTAATATTTCTTTGTCAAATTTGAGTTCTAAATTTTTTAAATTTATATTTTTTGAAAATAATATATATTAAAATTAAAATTAATTTTACTGAAAATAATATTTCCAATATTAATTATTATTACTTAGTTACCTTATAATTGTAATAACTATTAATGGTTTTCGATATTAATGATTATGATAGATGTATCAATACTTTATTCTTCATATATTGTGGGTTTTTTACATTAGATATACCATGTGACAGTTGTTTTATGTCAAAAAATGTTTTACAAATTAACCAATATCTTGGGTCTTTAAATTATATCCCCTTTCATAAATTCCATCCTCACAATTTTAATTATTATTTAATTGAATGAATTTATAATGGTGTCAAAAATATTTACATGTATAAAGATATTATCTATAATTATATATTATCATAAATATCATATACATGAGTGGATCATAATTATTTTCCCTAAAAATTAAAAGGAAATGTATATCAAAACATGGTATTATGGCCCATATGAAGGATTTAGTTTTCTTTATGGAAAATTAATATTTCTAATTTTAGTAATATATGTTCATTATTTATTTATAATATGATTTATCCATATAATAGAAATTAATGTGAAGTCTAAGTAAATATAGCCATACTATTTCTAAAATCGACCTAATTTGATTAGAGGATGATATTTTGATTTTCAAAATTTTCCTTTCCATAAATATAATAATAAAACATCCAAATATTTTCCTTCAAATACAATTGATTGAGGGTGGTGGCTTAATATTATTATAAAACAATATAGATAGGAAAGGGTTGATAAAAATAGAATACATCCACTAATTTTGGGTGGAGGGAAATTGAGACCTAATTAACACCATCCTCTTCATCGATAGTCATTAAATATGTTATTTATTTCTATGTGTGTCTGGTATGTTGTGGATTCCAACAATAATTAGTAGTCCTTATATTTGGGAATTGACTTGGTTAATTATAATATTCTCTACCCATAAGATATTGAATTTTTGTTGGATCCCTTGGAGATATTTTATCTTCTTTCGACGTGTTAACTGAACTCTTCATTGTCCCTTGATAATTGGATGCTCGATGGAACCATTTCACATAAGTAAATAATATTCTAGTCCCTTTGAGGTTATTCCCATGGTTCCACATTCCATAATGCTGACATATTGTAAATCGAACATTTTTTTCCTTCATCATCTTTATTACTTGATATTCGATACTCTATCATAATCTTCATTAGTTAGTTTGGGACTTCAATAATGTTGAAATTGTTAGTCATATTCCACGATAGCTAGGTTGGGATAATCATATGTTTTCTCATTCTATATCCAATTCTTATTGGGTTTTCATTGAGATAATCTTCACATTGTCCCTTGCATCCTTGATTCCTTCAAGTATCATCCATCATTAAAACCAAAATGGTGGACATGAGTGATGAAACATTAAAAATATGGGGCAATTAGCACAATTATATAATGAATTAGACCACAAAATGTATTTCTTTTTTACATTATAACATTGTACTATACTTCCATTAGTATAAACAATATCAATATTATTTTGGCCTAGGTTACTTTATGTTGGGTTATCTTATAGTTCTCAAACTAATCAATCAAACTAATTAAAAAGTCACTCTTTTATAGTGATTCATAAAGAGAATAAGATAAACCAATTATTATCCGATGGATGTGTATATCTAGGTCTGTTTTCTTTGTCCCACTTCTCATGTATAATAGTGATGATCAAGTTAATTCCAGACCAAACCTTTTTGGGTGATTACCCTTAGGCGGATCTGTTTCATAACCACATCAACATTATTGTTCCCTGACACAAAATTTATTTCTAAGAAAACCAGATAATTAGGGCAATACTAATATTTCAGGATATCATCATATCCCTAGAATCAAATCTATCATTTTCATTAAATTTATCTAACCCCAACACCGAAGTTAAGCAAAACAATAACTGAAAATAATTAAACTAGTCTATGAAATAATTAAACTATTCTCCATAATATCTAAAATAATATCACAAATTTATAATCAATCATTAGATATTGACTATATTTAGTCCTAATAAACTGGAAATTAATAGTAAAATCATCTAATGATTTAGATAATACATCTCAAAATAGTCACATGAATTCAAGGACCAAATGGTTTAGTGTCTTAGAAATTAGTAGAATAAAATATTATTATGGTACACCTATTAACATTTCTCCATAATCATTCCCTTATAGACACTTTTCTATAAATCTAACATTTTATAATCGTCATTATAACCAGAGGATTTGAATCATAAGAAAGCGGTGAGAAAAAATTCTTTTTTAGTGTAAAACCTATCATAAAATGAATAAAATAACAAGGAAGACATAAATACCATAATCAAATTTCAAAACACCTTATATGATAATTAAAAAATAGGTTAGAGTAACATAATATCATATAAATATCATTATGGAATCATAAAAGTTATAAAGTAGGTCAAAAATAATCTTAATAGTCATATAACATGATAGAATCACATAAAAGTGTGGAATATATTTAAAAAATAATTAATAATCATGAAAACATGACATTTTACGGAAATGAAATGTATCCTAAATTTTTTTCATAACATCATGAAGAACATAGAATTATTGAACATCTATATGAATTAGAGAATTTATGTAACGGAACTCATTATATAAATTATTATGTGAATAAAATCATTATTTCCATGATTGATAATGTGGGAAAACACAATCATTCAAACGCCACTATGAAAAAATTAATTATTTCTAAACCTAACTATATCATGAGATATAAGCATAAACTAATGCATTATATGGGGATATAGGACCCCACCAATCATCCAATATTCATATGTGTTCCACTTAAAATAATTCATCATCATATCTTAAAAGGCTCATGAAAAAAGAATGAGTTTCTTAAATATCCAAATGGAAATCATTAAATTTTCATAAAGAACATGAGGAAATAAAATGGACTTTATAAAACATAAAAATGGAATAAAATAACATCATGATTTTAGTTGTTTGATACTAAAAACTCAACAAAAAAATAATCAAATATTAAAATAATGTAAATTGTAAAACCTGAAACCATTGGAGATATATCATTTTGAATATATTTAGTAAAATTAGTTCCTAATAACTCATGATATTTAATGAAATGGTTTTTAAATCATCAATGTAAAATTCATAGTCATGAACTACTTTTCAAAACGTTTCCTCTATTGTTGTAAAAATATGTGAAAAGAAAATAGTCCATTAATCTGGATTTCAGTTAAAAAATATTATCCCCTATAAATAAAATGTGAACATCATTTAAATTGATTGTCTTGTGAAAATTATGATCAATAAGGAAATATATTTCTCAAAGAAAGGATTTTGAGTTACCAAGTCCCTTGATATTGTAATGATTCATGGACGATGGGAAATATAATACATTTTAAAACATTATTTATATTTTTCCAAATAAAATATCTTTTAAAATATGTTATGGTTGTAAGCATTATGAGTTAAAATACATTGAAAACTATTACCCATAAAATAATATTTAATAATATAGACCATAATGATACACAATTTATTGAAAAATCGGATATAGAGATACATTTAAAAGATTAATCTTAAGTTTTTTTTTAACAATTAAACATAGAAAAGATATAATTTTTTTAAATAATATATGTAGTTGATGATAATTTTTTTTTATTTCGAATGGATGAAAAACCTTCTGAATATCTTGAAATAACCTTGCTGAAAACCAAAATCATTAAAAGTATACTAAAAATTTGAATTTAGAATTTATTAATTAGAATAAAATAATTAATTGAGATAATAAGAAATAGATTACATTAGATAAAGGAGAGAATTGTTAAGATATATATATACATGTATGAAGGAACATCCATTAAAATTAACAATATTTAGTCATAACAATATGCATTTTAATGAAACCATAGAATATTCAAGGATTGGTAAATTGGTGTAGAACATTGTTTCCATATAACATAAATTTTAATTACATAATTAAAGTAATATAGGTTCAAATAGATTAAATTTTAAGGATAATTGTTAACGATGAGTGTTTATAACCCAAGGAAAAGAATTGATTCATGAAAACATCTTATGAATTTGGAAAAAAAATTTCAAAATTCATTATAATATTAAAAATCACATGGTTATGAAAATACCAGATATTATTTTTTGGATGACTTCAGAAATCATTTTTTTGAATTATACACACCATAAAAAAATAAAATTATGTATAATGTTAAAACATGTCTGAGTGTAGAGAAGTTATGAACAAAACCATTGCATTGTTTCCTTTCTTAGTTGATGAAACTATAACCTCGTGAAAAAAAATATAGATATAGTAAATTCCTATTTAACAACCTAAATAAATAATATTAAACTAATATAATATGTATTATTATCCTTTTTCCTAAAAAAAATTAATTAGTTATAGCTTATTATGGTCATTAGGTGTTAACATGTTAACCATTTTTCACATGTTTAAAAATTTATATATAATTACCCATATTTTCATTCCAAGTTAATTATGGATATATAAATTATTATAATTTAATATATAATCTATATTTTTTAAAATTTTCTTATGTAATTTTATACTTTTTTGCTTCCATAGTGTGAAAACTGAATCGATATCTTCTTATTTCATAGATTTTTTGAAACTGAAATGTAACATTAATGATAATTTGACTACTTAATAAAATATTTCAATAACCATGTACTAATAATTATTTTATTTATATATCCTAATAATATTAGTTTTCATGTTCCCATAGTCATCCATATAATATTTTAAATCATTGATCATGTAGGTGGTTAAACTGACCAAGCATGAGTAAACTATAACTCTATTGGAAAGTATGGTTTAGGGGGTGTTTTTTACATAATTTCATTATAATATAATTATAATTAAATAATATAATTTCATATTATGGTAAAACATAATTAAATATTTTTATTCCATCTACTAAAATCTATCGAAAAAATGGAAAACATTATACTGTAGAGGTGATAATTTGTATGTTTGAATAATTAGTGTTCTTGTTCTTCAATGCATGAGAGGGGCTGAAGGTGGATATTAAATATATATTAAATAAAAAAATTATATTATATATATCATATTTATTCTTCATTACAACCATTAATTCTATCCCTAAATAGCAGTAATGAGAAAAAAATGGTGTCGCTTTGTGAAGGCTGATGTCTGCAAAATACATTAATGATGTTTTTTTGTTTCTATAAGTGGATTTAAATGAATAAATAAGGGTTGTACCATTAATATAACAAAATTATTTTTTATAACTATAATAAAGGTATCATATTATAATTTGTTATATGAAATTTAGAAGAGTATCATTAAGAGGAAAATATAAGAAATAGATAATACCTACATTGGATGCATCATTTATTCTTTGGATTACCCCTTGAAACAGAACTGTTTAGGATAAAAATGAGTGATTATGGGATTATTTTTGTAGTGTATGGTTATATGGATATTATTATTTCAAATATTTAAGGAGTAATTTTATATTCATGTATCTTTTTGAATGGTGGATGTGGTATCCTTTTATAAGAGGAGAAAGTGGGAAACTTTTGGAAACACTCGTTTTTCTTCAATAATTTCAACACATTATTCATGGATAAATCAACATAAAGAAAACAATGGGTTCTGGGGCGTATTTAGGTATATTAGGGCTCATACATGTGCTTCCACCCAGGTTATGAACTTTTTATATGGGTTTTACAATTATTTTCTATACAATTTACTATTTTAATTCTAGATGAGGTAACTAGTTTTCAAATAAGTGATATTATGTTTTTTTAACATATAAAATAACCTATATAACAACATTTGAGTTTGTAAAAGATAAATTTAACATATATTAAATCCAATCCGATTTATTTATATTATAAAGTAACTTTTAAAATAGAAAAGATAATGTGTATAAAAATTGTTTTAGTAAAAAAATTACATCTTAGATGAGTTAACTAGTTTTTAACTATATGATATCAGTGTTGTGGAAACAGTTCATCACCTTTTTATAACATTGATTCATAGAATAATAAACTTTGGTCTATATAATCTAAAATAAAAAATATATTCCCATATTTGAGGCTAATTAATTCCAAGGATATTTTTTTCATCGTTGAACCAAAAATAGATCTATCTCTTATGGGATGCATTGTAGTGGAAGTAAAAAAATGATGACCAATATCCCATTAGTTTAATTATTTTTTTCAAAATAAAAAAAATAGATCAAAATTATGTTTGAATTATCAGTTTCATAAAGAATGAATCAAATAAACATTAAAGAATTCATACAATTATAATACCAATGATTACAACAAACAATTATTATAACACCAACTAAAACAAAACATGGAGGTAGATAAACTTATGAAATACTTTTATAATTTTTATGAACATGATTTTAATATCTGAATTCAATTCCATATTTATACTATATTCATATAAAAAGACAATTTCATGTTATTTCACATAAAGAACCAAAAAAAACTAAAAAAAGGGAAAATAAAACAATACAAAACAATAAATCTATTGAAGAATGTGAAAGGTAGATTCTAATATTTTAAAAAATTAAACCATATTTCAAAAATCATGAAGAATAATTTAACCAATTATAGGTCAAATAAAACAATAGTGAAATACAATAAATTTTAAATGGATTTAAGCATTTTAAAAAATATTACTTTATGCATGGGTTATGATCATCATGATTTCACTATGAAAAATAAATATTTAAAAGATTATATCATGGAATATGAACATGATGAAGTATCATAAAAAATTTATCAGAAAAAAAAAAATTGATCATGAAAATAAATTAGCTTGATACCCTCTTATCAGGGGTTTAATATTACTTAATATAGATACTCCTTTCTAATGGAATTGAGAATCCCATCATCAAACCCCCATGTTCTATCCTCCTGAAGATATATTTCATTTTCATATCATTCTAGTTCCACATTTATCATATTGGAGACCAAGAATAATAGATTCTTATGTCTAATGTGACTATAGAGGATTTCTTTTATCCAAATCTTTTACCCTCAAAATTCATGAAATAAAACCCCTACTTGGACCCTCCTCTTTATACCTCATCTCCTTTGATAAACCAGAAACCTCTAAAACTAAGGACACTGATAGACAACTAAGTGAAGCTCATCAACACCAATCTAGTGTCTCAGCCAGGAAATATGCCCATAGAGTGAAGGCCACATGAATCATTCTCTACTCCCATGAAAATTATGAGTAAACCTACAAAGGTTATTAAATTAAAATTTAAAACTCAATGTAATAAAAAATAATGTGACACTCCATAAGAAAATAAATGAGGTGAGGTATTGTATAGTGGTATTAGGAAACTGAAAATCACCAAGGGTATGTGGAAGATCTAGAATCCCCCCAATATCTAATCATAATGGAACAAAAAAATAGGTAAAACACATGAATTGAGAAAATTTTATAAATAATTTTACTTAAAAAATGAATTCTAAATTTAAGATATTATACTTTGGTAATTAAAATATATTAAAAACGTTAATATAAAATAATCCGATAATATCTAGATTGAAAACTAAAACATATCCTCATGATGTTTCTCTACCACATATCTTATCCCATTAATATCGGAAACCATGAAAACATAAGAATAAATAATATGGTATTAATAAAACCACCAACAATGTGTATCCTAGTGAAACACTCCTTCCCATATCATTAAAAACTAATATACCACTTCACATTCTTAAAAAATAAATCATCTGAATCACAAAATCATAAAATGAACTCAACTTCACATACCATGGTTTTTTCTTTACATAGCTTTACTCTTTGATGTTAACATTCCAACCATATATTTCCATAATAAATCTAGTGCATCGAAAAAACAAAATAAATATGATTTCTAAAAAACCCATTTAAAATATATATATATATATATATGTAAACTAACTCAAAGTGAAACAATTCGTATGAAAACCATAGTTTTAAATAATACCCACAAAAATCTATGGAGGAAAATAAATAGAAAAATAGTTTACAAGGATCAAATAAAAATAACTAAATCATTTCTCAAGAATAGAAAATACACTAGTCTATAGTTGAATCTAACACTTACCCATAGAAATATCCTTATAAAGAGAGGACACTACCTAGAACTGTAATACAATAGAGTTCATCGACAACATGGAACTACTATAAAGTCTCATGAAGTCCCATGGTCCTAAAGGAAACCTCGAAAACCATTATAAACATATGTAATTTAAGGGAAAAAACTACTAAACATAAAAAACCCATCTAAATCTACATTATTAATGAAACTTGGAACTATCCAACATGTATAGAGAGATCCCAGTAGAAAGACCATGATTCTCAGTCATCACAAGACCTATTCACATGAAATTGTCACTCTAAACACTTCTCATGACCAATAATGAATATAAATAATTCAAAAAGTAGAGACATAGGCCCAATAGGACACTAAAAATTAGAATCAAAATAAGAGCTAAATACCATCCCAATCATAATGAAAAAGTAAAACAAACATTTGATCCAAAAACAAAAATAGACAGATCATAGTACACACCTCACAACTAACCAATACTTCTAACTCAAAACACCCTCACACTAACCCCTTCCTCCAAAAAACCCAAATAATTAACTAGTAATCATCCAGAAAAAGAATCTACACACTCAAATAGGCAGACAATTAGGGAACAACTAGTGAGGATACCAAAATCATATAAGATGCAAGGTTATATCCAAAATAGAATAAATCAACTAGATAAATAAAATAAATAAAATAGTGGTACATGGTATAGTCTATACACAAATAATTTTAATGTAAAAATATTTATTTTATAATTTTGATGATATAAAATTGTGGTTAACTTATGTCTCATAAATATTATTGCGGGATTTGTTGATGTTGTAGTTTGTAAACAACAACATAGATCCTCTGAGTATATAGTCTTTATTTTAAAAGTCAAAAAACCTAAATAAAAATTATTTTTATATTCCTTATTATAAAATAAATGAATCAAATAGTCCTGATCTCAATTTTACCAGAATAATTCAAAATAGAGTAACCAATAATGATTATAACTCTTGTAGAAACAAATCATGGAAGTCATTAAAAAACATTAAATTCTACAAATATTTTGATAAATTGAATCAAAAACTAAGAATTAAATTCCATATTAATCATGCAAACATTTATAAAACTAAAAAATGTTCTATATTATAAATAACCCATGATAATAAATAAAACTATCAATAATAGTTTTCAACAATGAAAATGTGAAAAATCAGTTCACAACTATAACCTCCCAACTCCAGTAACCCATAGCATGTGTTTACTTTAATATATTTGTATAAAGTACAAGGGATCTCATCATATATGATTCACTAATATAGTAGTATACACGAATAATTGATTCCCATATTACATTGGAAATATAAAATCATATCATAAGAAAAACACTTTCATCCCTGAAATCATTCATAATATCCTTCATTATATCACACGGAAAGGAAACAAATAGTGGAACTACTCAAATTATCTATAAGGGTTACGTATAGTAGAATCTATAATGAGTAAATAAGGAATAATTGATATTGTAGAGTAGATAATAAAAACACCTTACATTTCATCAAGAACAGTATTTCAATACTCATCCATGGATAATATCAACATATAAATCACATGGATAATGGAAACTAAATTCTTAATAAAGGAAATGAATAATTATAGACATTTAGGATGAGGACTCTGAAATAAGAAACCATGACTCTTACCATCATTTCCTCTTAACCAAATATCATTTTGAATATTTTTTTATGTGTAAACCAGGTATCTATTTAGTATAGAATTCCTAATATTTTTTTCTCATAATATATGTCTTTGTATCAAGGGGATATCTATAAATAGGACACACCCATCTCTTTCATGTCCCATTCATTCCTCAGACATTTAATGGTTAATATAGTTCATTCTTAAAATTCCATAAAAATCAATAATTATCCATATTAATTGAGAATAAAAAATATAAATATTTCCTTAGAAAATGAAATAAATTATCGAATAATAATTATTCATTTGATTCCAAATATAGAAAATGTATGATGTAGAAATGTAAAAAAATTAATATAAATTTCTAATTTTATCCATGACATTAAAATATGAAAGTGATGGATGAAAAAAATTTCCCATGAATAATGTGGTCATATGAAAGTAAAGGATCAGAAAATAAGGTATAGTCCATTATCATGAAATGATTATAGAAGACCATAAAATCATTAAAAATGAAGTTTTTTTAATTAAAACTTAGGCATTTAAAATATAATTTAATCAATTAATCAAAAATAAATTCCCAGAAACATCATTTAAGGACAAATTTATATATCCCATTCCAAAATTCATTTCATTTGTTACTTTCACATGGTCGAATTTCCTGAGAGGGGGGGGGTGAATTAGGGTATGGTAGATTAAAACATTCTCCGTTTTGGATCTTGTTTCTTTGTAAGAAAAAACTCAATTATACCTTCCCCTCTTAGTAATATATAGACTAATATAAAATCATGCATAGGACACAATGATATATACTTGGTCCACCCTCACTGGGCTACATCCAAGGAGCATAAAATGGAAATGTGATGATGTACTAAATTCACTTAGGCTCACAGCCAATATTGAGGAAAATTTTTGAGCTAGATCTTCTAGGCCCAGGCTCACTATGCTTAATTGGTTTATGGTCTTCTCACTGCATTCCCAAGGGTCACTACCTATGCCTATTTTTCTAGCTCACTACTAGTGGAAGGGGTCACCGTCTTCATCTTCCTTCTGTTACTTCTCTTGGAAACTAATCCACTAAAAGTTTATCGACTTGTAGGTCAAAAAATTTTATTGACATGTAAGTCTCATCATTTTCATGAATTCCTACAACGTCAACTATAGGTATATGCTCTGTTGAAGATCTATTTCCACTCGAAGAAGAAGTTCACCTTATCTGGTACTGATAGGTACCAGAAAATTCTTTCACAAACTGATTTCATGCTTTTGCAAGCTTCCATGTGCAAATCGTGAACCACCTTGTCTACCATGCGTACTGAGTACCGAGTTTGGTACGTGAACCACATACTCTACATGTTGCTTCCTCTACCATGAACCTCTATTGTCTGCAAACTGCCTCCGCCTTCGCTATCGTGTACTGCTACCACATACAGATTCGGAAAACATCCACTACAAATCACTCTCTATCCTCAAACTATTCATTATTCGTGGACTTCCTTCGCTTTCGCATACCCGAGCTCTCCCTCTATGTACCTCTTACAGAATTCACTCTCTCATGTACTGGAGATTCCTCCTCTACGTACCGAGTCTTGAGAGGATACAACATTCTGCATAAACTCTTTACTGGAAATTTTTCCGCATGAACCACTCTAGCCTTCACAGGATTATCCCTCACGAACCACCATCAAACTATTCCGAAATCCTGGATCTAAAAGATATTATAATGATATTCAACCTCTATAGTAAATAGTGGGATTAAAAATTCTTATATAGGTAAAGATATCTGCAAAAACCGCTTAGCAAATATTTATCAAATTTTCGATTCAGCCTCCACTGCTTACCGATCCTTCTACCGTTGCAAACCACAAGCCACCCACGAACCGTTTTTCCACACCGTTCGCATAATGCCTTTTCTATTACATGGTCAAATTCATCTACTGACATCAATAAATCCGCATACCTTTTTTCCGTTGAGCCACGAAGTATTTTTAGTTTCATGAAAAACATATGTGTACCATTATTGCTGCTCGACATACTGTTCCCGGAACATGGTATGCGGCCCATGAATTATGGTACGTAGTTCTCACCCTTTTCCAATTTTCTTCAGTGTTCTGAAAATAGTTCAATCCAATGAAGAAATCCATTATATTCCAATTTGGAAAACATTGGGAAACTACCCCACCTTAAAAATCTATCTTCGGTAAACACCTACAATTCTCATTTCCAGTTTTCTAGCTTGGTGGACAAATATAATCACACTCAAAACATCCTGTGGGAACACCTTGAGGGATTTTTTTCCGAACAATCTCCCCCTTTGGGTTTGTTGCAAACTCTTATCAAAACAATTATTTTCCTTTTGATATCTTGTTAAATCTTATGTCGTCTTCAACCACTATTTGCTTCATGCGATTAAGATAGTGATCAAGGATTTACTCAACAAATACTCTATGCCCACATGATCCATGCTCAGTGTGAGAAAGAAGAGAATATTGTAAAGTTTATCAATGAATCACTTCATTGTTAATCACCAATTACAAATACCATACTGATACACTGATACCAATGAACTACTTTTGTCATGAACCAATCTGTCGTGATATATAATCATTGATCGATCACTTTGAGCATCATCAGATTTAATAATCCCCCTAAGTTACAGATCCTCAAATAGCATCAGATCAACTTCAACTCCCCCTATCTCACTTTTCCACTTAATATCTTCTCCCCCTGTCTTTACTCCCACTAGAATAGTCACACTTTCCTCCCCTTTTACAATGAACCGAAAGGGAACTTCATGGTTATCTGTAATAGGGTAAAGGACACATATCAGTACATTAGCGAAAGGCACATCATACCTCGGGGAGAGGAGGTCCCACATCCACACTTTTTCAAGTGTGGGAAGTCAATTAGACTACTATAGTTATTTTATTCCTTTCAAATGCATATTTTTGTAAGGCCTTTTTTAGAATGTCTGCAACATGTTGTTCTATAGGAATATACTCCAACATCACAAGCCCTGGCTCCACCTTCTCCTTAATAAAATGATATTTTATTTCAATGTGCTTTTTCCTTTTGTGATGGACTATATTTTTGATAATATTTATAGCACTTGAATTATCAGAATGGATTCTGATCGTAGATTTCACTTCCATTCCCATATCTTCAAGTTACTGCTTCATCCATAATAGTTGTGTGCAAGCTTGAGTAATCGCAATGTATTCAGCTTCTACATTACTTAATGAAATGAAATCTTGTTTCCTTCTTAACCAAGAAATTCAAAACCCTCCAAGATAAAAGGAACCCACTGATGTTGACTTCTGATCATCTGGTGAACCATCCCAATCTACTTCTGTATATCCCAACAACTCTGGATGAGATTTTCCATTATACATTAGTCCATAATCCAATGTTCCCTTGATATAATGAAGAATTTATTTTACTACAATCATGTGTCTTTCATCAGGATTGCATTGATACCTCACTTCGTGGCATGTGGAAAACACAATATATGTCATTTTCACTGTCAGGTAGAACAGAATTCCAATGATTTACCTATATTCTGTGATATTAACTGCCTTGCATTCATCATCCCATGATAGTTTCAACTGAGTTGCAACATGATTCTTCATCTCTTTGTAATTATCCATTTTAAATATTCTCAAAATCACATTGGTATATTTAGTTTGAGAAATAAAAGTTTCATTTCCATTTTACGTCACCTGTAATCCATGGAAAAATGTCATCTCACCAATCATCAACATTTCAAACTCTCTTTTCATGAATTCAGTAAACTATCTACATTGTGCTTCATTTGATCCAACAAAGATTATGTCATTGACATAAACTAGAACCATCATCCTTTGACTATTTTTGTCATTGAAATATAGATTGTAATCAATTCCACTATGCTGGAAAATGAGCTTCTTTAAAAACTGATAAAGGATTGAATACCATGCTCTAAGTGCATGATACAAACCATATAAATCCTTCTCCAGTCAATATAATTTGTTCCAATCTTCAGGAATGACAAAACCATCAGGTTTCTCAATGTATACATTTTCTTCCAGAACCCCTTTCAGAAATTCTAACTTGGAATCCATATGGAAAAAATTAATCTTTGGTTGCACTATTATAGAAAAGAATAACCTATTTGTCTCTAACCTTGCAACTGGTGAAAATGTCTCACCAACATCAATACTCATAATCTGAGAGTACCCTTTTCACACATGTCATGCTTTGTTTCAAATCATAACACCGTCTTCATTAATTATGTTGTAAAAGACCAATTTTGTCCCTATGACAATTTTTTATTCTGCTCTCGAAACAATTTCCCATGTTTCATTCTTCTCAATTTGGTCAATCTAGACATTCATTTCTTGATCCCAATTCTCATCTACAACTGCTTTATCGAAGAATTTAGGCTCTACTTGTGATTAGTATAATGCTAGTTGTAGTGACTTTATCCTTCTTGTCTGCACTCGAGCTATCTGATCACCAATTATGTTATGCCTATCAATTTCATCTCTTCTGGATGATCTCTAGGAGGACACTGATTTATTCTCATCATCCGAGTCTTATTCTGAATCAATCTACGATTTCAGAGCACCTCATGATATGCTCATATCTTCACCATTATCCTCCAGTGTCTAATCATATATTTATTGAACATTCTATTAATTTTATACTATATTCACATTATGAATTTCAACTATCTTTCCCAGCCGCTTATTGTAGCATTTTTATAGTTTTCTTTTCTTTGAGTAGCCACGAAATATCCCTTCATCCCAATGGGATTCAAACGTCCTATGTTTCTCCTTATTAAGATTGTATAATTTACTTCTGAATATTAGAAAGTACATTAATGATGGCTTCATTTCATACCATAAATCGTATGGAGTCTTCTAATCATTTTTACAATGTAAATAACTATTTCAAGTGTATACTGTTGTCATCACTACTTCTTAGCAATAAAATCTGGAAGGTCTTTCTCAATGAGAATTGTTCGGGCCATTTTGTTGATAATCCGATTTCTTCTCTGAACTACTACATTCTTCTGTGGAGTTCATACTACTAAAACTTAATGCCTTATCCCATGTTTTAAAAGATAATCCTCCACTTTGATACTTGAAACTCCATTCCATTATCTGTCTGAATCATTCATATTTTCAGACCAAGCATATTTTCACATTCTCGTCGATATCTTGTAATGAAACTGAACACTTTAGATCTATTGGTTATTATTGAAACACATGCCATTCTACTATATTCATCAATTAATAGAACATAATATCTCATCCCCTCAATATCCCTTAGGGAAATTAGTCCATACATATCAATATGCTCAAGCTCAAGCAATCTTGTTGACCTTTTCACATTTTTCTTATATGTGTTTCGAATGAACTTCCCCTATTGGCAGACATCACACGTGTGAGTACTATCACGTGATAATCTAGGGATATTTCTAGTTGCATTATATTTTACAAGACATTCCAAGGAACGTTGGATTATGTGCCCACGACGCTTATTCCATGACTTGTTTTCTTCATCCTTGGACAGAAAGAACATATCTTCTTCTCCACTTACAAGATAGAGGTTCCCTTTCATACAGTTTCCTTGTAATACAAAAACACCATCCTTTTCCTTGATGATACATAATTTCTTGGAAAACATATGGCATGTCCTGAGTCACAAAATTTATTAACACTAACCAAGTTGGGACTAAGCCCCTCAACAACTTGGACTTTTGCTCATCTCATGTCTTTTCCTCAAAACATCGATTTTCCTGAACCAATAATTTTCAAGCCCTCGTCATTACCAAATCTTACAATATCTCTCGAATCATACATGATTCCAGTTACTAGATTATTATTTCCTGTCATATGGGAAGTGCAGCCACTGTAAATTATCCATATTCATGTGTGATCTGATGCCTTGAATGCAATTTCGGCAACCACGGCATGCTCGACCCTTTTCTTTTTGACCCAAGCCTTTGAATTCATAACCGAAATGGAATAATAATATTGATATTCCTCAGTATACAATGGGATAACTTCAACCTATAGAGCTACAAATAGATTTTTAATTTTTATCTCACATGAAGATATTGTTGGCTGCTTCGTAGGATCAAATTCAGTTTTCATTGGGACCTTCCTCTTCATTGTTGATGTGCAAATATTTCCATAGGTCTGAGGCCATTACACCTAAAACCATGAACATCAGATGATGAACTACAATTTTGAGCTTTATACGACCACCTATATTGGTCTTTTTCCCTTTGGTACCTCTTTGTTATGTAATATACATTTTTAGAGTGTCCCATCTTACCCCAACAATAACATCTTCGGTGTGGTACATTCCTGTGTGGCAATGATGTGGCACTAGTTATTCCATGGGTTCTCTAAATCCTTCGATTCTTCTCCACACCCAAATTAGTCTTCAATCATAGAGTGGTTGCTTGTGGTCTGACTTGAACCACAACTCCTTCCTATTTTAGATCAATCCCCTTTTGTTCTGATGGACCATTCTACTCAAGTATTATCTTATATGTTGCATGTATGGTCTTTTTTATGTCAATTTTAGAGTTAGATGTTTATCCTGATCTTCAAATATTCTTCGAAAACTGACGATCTCTCGTTCTAGATGCACGATATGTTTGATTTGATCTTTTCCAGTTTCAGTAAAACTTTCAATTTCTATATTTTGTTCTTCAATTTTTAGTTTGTACTCAATCGCCTTTTCTGAGATTTTTGGGATTGAAGACCACAATCATTCAAATTCAACATTCCGATCAGAATTCTCTTCTTCATACTTCTATATAAAGAGTTTGGCATCATGAACAATTTTCTTAACTTTATTTGTTTTGGCTCTCAAAATATCCACCTCTTCAAGGGAAGCATCTACTTCAGCCTAAAAATAAACTCTTCCTTATTCATTATCACCTTACACTATTGTTAATGAATTTCTAGAAACTACAACCAAATAATCTATTTTATGATCCTTGCAGTCCTCTAATTCTTATGCCTCAGATTCCTCTAAACATTCCTCCTCACATGAAAGAAGATTCTTATTTTTGAATCACTTTCTCTTAGTACTTCTCCTCCCTTTCTCATTTGATGAATACTTCTTCTGAGGGAATGTCATCATTTTCTTCATTTTCATTTACAATTTTCTTAGTACCCTTTGATGAAAAATGACCAATCATTCCATATCGAAAGAATTAAAATGGATGTTTAAGTTTGAAATTACCTTTTTATCAATATATATTAGAGGATATAAATGATATGACATCATCCATATTGTCTTCCTCTAGACTATCTTCAACGAAGATATTCTTTATGGACTAGAATGTCACTTCCCTTAACTTCACCTTTTCCATTGAATCATTGTCATCATTTCTCATTTAATATGCTACAAGTTTATTGTGTAGGTTATCTAGTGTTATCTCTTTCATGTATGTTTCTGACGCTTTCACCGGAGCGTGCGCGTCTGTCTTCTTGAGTGCGACAGGCGCGACTTTTTTTGTTACCCCGCATTCCTGATCTCCAAAGCCAGACGACATCCGTTCCTTATTCAGGGATGTTTTCTCCTTGATCGAAACGGGATGATGGGATGTCAGTTCTTCCTTCAATGGATTCCTCCTCGGAAATCGTCACCAAGTCTGGGTATCCCTCATAGATTTAATATGTGGTTCATGATACTCGTCCCGGCGCCATATCTTCATGGACACCAGTTAATTACCATGCTTCTGTCAGGACATTCTAAGGGGTCTAGTCAGGGCAGTAGCCTTCTGTTTGAGGAATTAGTCACGCTGGGCATCACTGGCGTGTCTGGATGTTGGGGATTAGTGTGTCTCTCTTTTGTCCCTTATTATAGGGATTCTCGATGGGTAAGAAGCCTGATTCATCCCATATCGAACGCGGGGAATCATATGTCGTAGGCATGTATCTGCAGTTTTCCACAACTTCACATGTTTAACACAAGGTATTCCACAACTTTAACGTCCATTGACGGATCGGAATGATCAGAACACTGATTAGGATGGATCAGACGAAGGAACCCCCTGGAGATAACACCGATGTTGGGGCCGGCACGTGGGCGGATTCCATAATGTTATTGGAAGGAATGAGGTGTCATGATACCACCGGGATGTGGCGTCCTGGGAAAGAATCAGGATGGATGACAGTTTTGGTCTTGAACCTCCTAGAGGCTTCCTATGTACCATGCCTTGACATGGATCAAAGTCCTCCAAGTTCGGGATGGGGGGTGTCGGCGAACCGACGTAAATAATGAACATGGGTCCGATGGATGTTTGGATTGAACCTCATGAGGCTTCCTACGTACCATACCTTGACATGGATCAAAGTCCTCAACGTTCGGAATGGTTTTTGTCGGCGAACCGACATGAAGATGGACTGGGGGTCCGATGGGTGTTGGGCTTAAACCTTGTGAGGCTTCCTACGTACCATGCCTTGACATGGATCAATGTCCTCATAGTTTGGAATGGTGTGTGTCGGAGAATTGATGTGAAGATGGATCGGGGGTCCGATGGGTGTTGGGCTTGAACCTCGTGAGAGTTCCTACATACCATGCCTTGACATGGATCAAAGTACTCGTATTTCGAGATGGTGTGTGTCGGCGAACCGACATGAAGACGGACCGAGGGTCCGATGGGTGTTGGTCTTGAACCTCGTGAGGCTTCCTACGTACCATGCTTTGACATGGATCAATGTCCTCGAAGTTAGGAATGGTGTGTGTTAGCAAACTGACATGAAGATAGACCGGGGGTCTGATGGGTGTTGGGCTTGACCCTTGTGAGGCTTCCTACATATCATGCCTTGACATGGATTATAGTCCTCATAGATCGGAATGGTGAGTGTTGGCGAACAGATGTGAAGACGGATCGGGGGCACGATGGGTGTTGGGCTTGAACCTTTTGAGGCATCCTATGTACCATACCTTGTCATGGATCAAAGTACTCACAGTTCGGAATGGTGTGTGTCGTCGAACCGACTTGAAGATGGATCGGGGGTCTGATGGGTGTTGGTCTTGAACCTCATGAGGCTTCCTACGTACCATGCCTTGACATGGATCAATGTCCTCGTAATTCAGAATTGTTTGTGTCAGTGAACCGAATGGAAGATGGACCGGGGGCCCGATGGGTGTTAGGCTTGAACCTCGCGAGGCATCCTACGTACCATGCCTTTAAATTGATCAAAGTCCTCATAGATCAGAATGGTGTGTGTCGGAGAACCAATGTGAAGATGGACCGGGGGTCCGATGGGTGTTGGGCTTCAACCTTGTGAGGCTTCCAACGTACCATGCCTTGACATGGATCGAAGTCCTCGTAGTTCGGAATAGTGTATGTCGGCGAACCAACGTGAAAATGGATCGGGGGTCCGATGGGTGTTGGGTTTGAACCTTGTGAGGCTTCCTACGTACCATGCCTTGACATGGATCTATGTCCTCGTAGTTTTTAATGGTCTGTGTCGGCGAACCAACATGATGATGGACCGAGGGTCCGATGGGTGTTGGGCTTGAACCTTGTGAGGCTTCCTACGTACCATGCCTCGACATGGATCAATGTCCTCATAGTTAGGATTGGTTGGGGCTTACACTCTGGGCTACCCAAGGTGGAAATGGGGCTTGGCACACCGACACAAAGATGGTCGGGGCCAATAGTTGTTGGGATTGGACCTTGTGGTGGCTTCCTATATACCATGCATTGACATGGATCAAAGAACATGTAGTTCAAGGTGGATGTAGAGCTCACACTCCAGGCTTCCCAAGTTGTTGGTGAACCAACATGAAGGGGTTCAGAATGACCAGGTGGTGGTGGGATTGAACCTCAGGATGCTTCCTACGTACCATGCCTTGACATGGATCAAATTCATCATATTTTGGCTGTACAGTTTAACATCAAGCAGGATGGGGGTGAGATACAGTTTAACTTCATGCGGGATGGGGAGATATCATGGTCGATGCTTACTCTAAGAACACGTGAGTCATGCTCGGTGTGAGAAACAAGAGTCAGCAAGGGCGTGATGACCACATCACGAATGGTGCATCTGTGTAAAGTGAAGAGGGGCTTACACGTTGAGCGGCCTAGGAAGAGAAAGATTGGGACTTACTCTGAGATAGAGGCCCGATGGTGACAAAGGGCAGCGGTATCGGGATTTAGGACCGAAGAAAGGAGGAGACACATTCTCTATCACGCCCTCGACTGGCCTTGGCATCGAGGAAGTGAGGAGGAGCAGAGATGTTGCCTCCTGCAAGAAAATATTGGGGCTTACACCAAGGTGGTTGCCCTTCCCCACGGACAAATACCACTCGAAGAAGGAGGATATCATCGCCTGTAGAGACCAGGGGGTGTGGAGAATGCCCAAGGTTGGGGGTCCCTATGTACGAGGCATGAGATCAGGTCACAGTTTAACATCATGTGTTGAGGACGAATGTTCTTGGAAGTTTAATGTCATGTATCTCGGACGAGGTAGGTATCTCCGCACCCCTAGGACTTACATAACTGGTACCCTCTGCACTTTGTGGGAGGTAAGGCATCGGCAAGGCCATAGTGAGGGGGTGTCACAGAGCGATCCATCGAGGGGTCCATGTTAGCATGGCTATGCGAAGAAGCAATATCCATTAGTGTGCCTAAGAGAAGAAGCATTAGGTGAGGAAACGAAACAAGCAGTATCATCTAGGGGAATTTGAAGTCACATTATGCAAACATGGAGGGTCGTATGGGAAAAGGATTTTCCAAGAAGAGGGGTCCATAGGAATGGGCCTTGGGGAGCTCTGTTTCCCCACATGGCGGAGGGAACTTTTGAAGGGGTGTGCTTCGTGATGTGTGGAGCCTTAGCCTTAGCATGGGGTGGAGGTGCAAATGGCAGGGGATTCATGAAGTGGAAGGGAATTCATGGAGCACAACCTCGTGGAGCAATGGTGCCTCGTGAAGCCAGGTGTCGGGAAGCAATGTGCTTCGTGAAGTACAGTGACCCTACCTTATCATGTGGATCATGTGTACATGAAGGGTGTTTTTTGAAGCATAAATGCTTCGCGATGACCTGAGTGCCCTTGGGGATCCCCTTCCTTTGATAACTCACTTAGGCTTCGTGAAGGGCATCCCTCTCGAAAGAGGGGATCAAAAAGAGACCATGGGGAGATACTTCGCGAAGCAGAAGTACCTCGCATAGCTCATGGTTCACCGAGCGGAAGACTGCTTCATGATTTTGGGAGACGGGAAGCCGAAAGGTCCGATTGTCTGTCTCCAGAGCTCAGGGAGATCCCAGTATTTATAGGAAAGAGGCGCCGCAGAGCGGAGCTCACGCGGCGCGAAAAAAGGCTCGGTGGATTCGCGTAGGGTCGCGAACATCAAATGGGGTCACAGAGCATCCCGCCACATTACTTTGTGGTGGAGTCCTGAACATCCAATTTGTTCACGGAGCATCCCACCTCCTTTACTTTGTGGCGTACTTGAAAACGTCAATTTCATTCTTGGAGCATCCCTCCTTCTTTGCTTTGCAGCGGCCGCGGTACAGGGGGGACTCCGCGAAGTGGCTTTGTGAGGCAGACCATGGGGCTGTCTTGGGGCCTTCTTTTTGTCCTAAATTTTGGTGCAAAAACATGCCCCCCCCCCCTTCAGGCTTGGAGCCGCAGAGAGATCAAGGGTCAAAGTCTGAGGGAAATCACCAAAAATCCTCGGTCATTCGCAGTGTCGACCCGCGAAGAGGGCTCGCGAAGAGGGCTCGCGAGGGAGACAGGGGACGCAGAGTCTGGGCACACCGCGATGCTCCACGCGGATTGGACGTTCCGCGAATCTCCAAAGACTGTCACCTATAAATAGGGGGCCCGCCATCAGTTTTTTCCTTTTCCTTCTCCAAGATCATGCCTTCTTGCACTCTCTATTTGTGAAGCACGGCATACTCCGTGAGTGATCTCTGCTAATCGGGTCTTCGCAGTGCACAGCGAGTCCTCAACTCCGTGTTGGCACTCCTTGATCAGGCTTTGAACGCCGAGGTGGTGCCCCCGCAAATAGACATCGCGAGCGGCCTTTGCAAATGCACTTTGTGAATGATCTTCGCGAACCAACCAAAGAAACATCACAGTTCTAGAATGAATGGCCCACCAAGAAGCTGCCCAGGGGGTCCTTGCAGATGCTGCCCTGAGGGATGAAATGGCGAATAGTCTAGGGCTAGGAGAGCTAGTCTGTAGCCACAGGGACCATAGTTCTTGGGTGGAGCTCCTGTCGGAGATCCTAAAGAGCTACACACTGTATAGGTGGTTTCCCTTGTATGGATTTGGGCTGAGGGATGACGTCTTCATCCCTGAAGCTGGTAGGGATGAGCCAGGTTACTGGTTTCAGAGCATGCTGTGTCAGCACTGATGGTTCAGGGCGCCCGATGGTCACGCCTGAGAGGATTTCACACCTGTCATTGTCGACTTCCTATACAATCATCTAAACAATGTCTATGGGAGGTAATTGTAGCAAGAGATGTCCCCTCCCATGTACAGAACCATCCTTAAGGCGGCTATGGGGAACCCGAAGAAGGGGTGTTCCAGGGAATGGGACTTGCGCCAGGATGGCAACTTTACGGACGATTGGGATTATGCCTACTGGGTAGGTGCCTCTTGCAAGGAGTTCGGGGCGGAGATGAGAAGAGTGGGATTGTATGAGGCAGCTTGGGCTTCCATGTTCCATATCTACCATCCGAAGCAGTTAATACTAGAGCTGTTGAGCCGGTGGTCACCGGTGACCAATACCATCCACCTGCATCATGGGGAAGTCAGCATCAGCCTATTGGAAGTCCATCAGATCTCGGGGGTCCCGATACTGGGAGCGATGTACGACGAATTTTTCCTGGATATGGGTGTGTGGGAGGATCTGGAGAAGATGTCACGTCTGGCGATTTCATTGATGGAGCTCATGCCCGGGGAGGATAAGGAGGCGGTGAGGGATGTCTGCATCAAGAACCAGTTCAAGAAGTTTTTGAACTTCCCAGAAAACAGGCAGTTCCCGACGAGGCCTCGAACTTTCCCGAAGGGTGCTCAGAGTAAGGAAAACTCATACTGGCGGCTATTGGAGAATAGCCAGTAAAATACTTGGGGGTTCAGTTTCATCACTGAACAACATCCAATAGTCAGCCTGGCAGCATTCATTACAGCTCTCATCTGTGTTTGGATCCTTCCAGTGAGGGATACAAACATGGAAGTGTGGCCAAGAACTTTCTTCATGGCATCCAATTTGGCGGTAGGAGGGTGGGTCAACCTAGGGATCTCGATGCTCCCCATGTTGTACAAAATGTAGCGGAACATCATCGTGGAGAAAAGGCCACAGAGAGTATGCGAGTAATTCCATCTACTGTATGGGCGGACGGAAGTTCACATCCGGGGGATTTATGTGTATCCAAAGCCCATTTCACCACCAAGGTCAAACTTCTGTCCCTCGATCTTGAATGATGCGGTGTTCTTTCTGACTAAGCTGAACGCACCCTCGGTTCTGAACTGAGTGTGGAAGGTGGAGGAATTAAATTTCCACATGTTCCCACTACTGACGGGGGCCTTCACTGATGACGTCCGGGGGACAAAAGAGCACCGGGCCTACCTCCTGGCATTTTGGGGTGGAGTCTTGGTGACCAGGGTTCACCGCGAGCGTCTCTACAAGCCCTACACCCCACACCGGTTTGCAAGGCAGTTATGGTGCTGTAGCGGCTAACCCTGTAGGTCTATCTAGGGGTGTACTATGAGGATCACCAGTGTGTGATGAGGTAGATGTGGCTCATGTTCACACGGGGAGATGGGAAGATGCAGAATGTACTGCCTCCACTGACCACCATCCTTGGGCTGGTAAAAGAATATACCCAGAGCTGGGAGGCGGCCAATCCATGAGAGATGCTGAAGCGGCCAACCATCTTTATCGGTGTGGGTGAGCTTCCTCGATCTCAGGGTCGAGTTCAGAAGGCGGCATGGGCGTCCCGTGGTGGCGGGGCAGTTGTAGTTGCAACGCCCTCACCAGCTGAGGAGGGAGCAGCGGTAGTGGATCCGGTAGTGGCAGGGGAGTGGGTGGTCCCAAGAGAACAGAGTCATCCAGAGGGGAGACCACCAAGGGGATTCTGCAGGATTTCTACTAAGGCCCCGGGTAAACGGTTGCGCCACATGGGCATGCCAAAGAATGTTGTCTTCTCGGAGGCCTGGGACTTCTAGGAAGTCAACCAGAAATTCCTTGGCCCATCCGAGTTATGAAAGCACGTTAACCGCCTCGGGATGGACTTGTTGGGAATTGGCCCTATTAGGGCCGGTTTTGCGGTATCCAAGGCAGAGGTGGAGCAATACATAGCCGATCTGGAAGACTTTATCCAATCTCGGGGTGCCCAGCACCCGATGACAGACCGATTTAGCGTGTTGTTGGGTCATACAGTCCCTCCACAACTGTCATTCACGGACCTGAGGGAGTGCTTCCCCAATCCGGGAAAATCAGACGAGCCCTCCTGGGGAGACGAGGATCGTAGATAAAGTCTGCCGGAGGAGGTTGAAGTAGGTGATTCGTCCTCGGATCATGAAGATTTCGTGGAGGATCTCAAGGTAAAATCCCATGATCCTTATTCATAGTATTCCTTTACGTTATTATGGATTCTTTACCAGTATCTGTACTAAGCAGGAGGACCTTGTGCATAGACCTCGTTCTCGCCCCTCAGCGGGTGCCAACGCGGGACCTTCAAGATCCACGCCCATGGCTGCATCAACATCAATGTCTTGTGGGGCTAGGACAGTCGAGGAGGCTCCCCCAGAGTCTCTAAACATGCTAACCATATAGGGGGGGCCGTGTATTGGGGTTCCAACGACATCAGCCCGAGAGAGATCCCAGGGATTTGACCTATGTAATTATTCTCTACCGAATTCACAACTGCAATCCCCTGACCACGTTAACTGACATTCACATCCCATTCTTGGCTTGTACAGTCCTTCAATTGGCCTAGGATGCTACAGAAAAGTTGTTCATGGCTTCTAGATGAGCCCTTCCTAGGGGAATTTCGATGGTCATGGAGGTGAACATCCAGCCTGACCAAACTACATCGCTCCCGATCACTGGCGGGGGTGCCAGTGGGATTGCGCCTGAGATTATCGAGGTGGGATCTGATGATGAGGATCAACCAGACGATTTAGGCCCTACCACGTCTAACCCTATATGTGGACCCAACTGAGGCGGTCCTAGGGGAATTCCCTGGATACAAACTTACCAATCACGCCGACTGGGACTAGACGGCCTCTGACGAGGAGGGCAGCAAAATAGTCTGTCGTCGATCGTGGAAGCTGATCACACGATTCATCAATGACACCCCCAAGCTCTATGGTTGGATGAGATGGGAAGACTTCACTTTTGACTATAAAAACTGTGTGCTGGGAGAGTAGATGCCCGGCGTCCTCACAGGGTCTTCCGAGATCTTATGGTGGAAAAGATTCAGGGGTATGACTGCGGACTTGGCGTGGGATGGCGGCAGAGGAAGGTGACAAACATCAAGACGCTCCAGAAGGCTGAAGAAGAGTTCCAACGACTGCAGAATCGGGCGGACAAGCACATGACCTCCCTAAATGTGAAATCTGATCTAGTATTACGATTGATGGCCCAGCTGGAAGAAGCTGAAGAGGGCCTGAAGCGAGCTTCTGAGGAGATGATCTCCATCCGGGCCGATGTGGAGTGGGCCTAGATTTTTGCCAACGAATTGCACCCTCCCACCACCGAGGAGGAGCTAGAGGTGAACAAGTAGCAGCAACTCTTGTATTCCACCAGACAGAGGGTGGCGGAGCTGCAAAATTCCTTTAATGAGGTCAATACGACCATGGGGGGAGTCGACCCCCAGGTACTGTAATGATTACAAACCCCTAAATGTACTTTATGGCTTTGATTGTCTGAATGTCATAGAATTCATGAGTACCATTGTTTACATTGGTTTATTGCATCCTTATGATGTTTGTGGAGTGTCCAACGACCATTCCATAAGCTCACGTGGGTCATGCCCGATGTGAGAAATAAGGGATGGCCACCTCATCACTCCTTCCAAACGTAGGAGTGGAAAACAAGCTTTGGGAATCCAGGGTTTGGACAATCGGTCTAGATTTCCGGGAGATGGGAGAGACCTGGCTAGAGAATTAAGCTATCAAAAAAACCGAATTTCCATTTTCCTAGTGCTCTTGTACACAAATGGGGTAACTCCGGGGGCGCTAAATTCGATTCTAACTGATATGAATGGGAGGTGGGAATCACGATGCCCAGGATTCAGGACATTGTGGGGTGGCATGAAAATAAATAATGGCTATTGACCGTATTCAAAATAGTGCAATCTTATTTCATTATCCTAGAGTGGGGATAGAAAATGAGGGTCGACCATTGACCATGTTCAAAATTTGGGACCAAACTCAAAATTTAATCCATTAGACTTCCGGAACGTTGTCCTAGGAAAATAGGCGAGCCATAGGCCGATCATCCATACTGTTAGGGGGTTCCTCCAGATGTGAAAAAGGACGAGGGTCCGAATAAGGGGTACACAAAGCGTGGAATGTGGAGTGAGGGTTTGTTCAAACAGAATCTAGAATGCTTGAAGTTACGCCACTGTGGTGGAAGCACATTGTATGGACACATCATTTTGATCATGGATCATTCCATCTTTCAGACAGGGAATCTCTGATGAGGGGGGTTGTCACTTCCCAATGTATTCTTAGGGAATCTCGAACATTTTCAGAGAAAAGTTGTGGTTACACGGTTCCCCACAAGGGATCAGGCCAGGGGGCCGAAAATGGGGATGAACAAGACTTTATGATTTCTGGGGCTGTACCCTGGGCGAAATACCTAGGTGTCTTTACATATCCTGTGAGGTTGGTAATCAATCCATACGTAGTTTTGGAAGCACATTTTAGCATCATGCGGGACGATGAGAAGCCTGGATGTGCCAGTGTACATACTACCAAAACTACTAAGCCCACGTGAGTCTTGCTCGATGTGGGAAACAAGAAGTAGTGGTGGGGATTTCCCAACACAGGAAAAAAATGTTGGGGTGATGGTACACTCGGTGAATACCAACCCAATGATGTTAACCCATCCATATAGCACACCTACATGCGCAAAGAGATAATGTCGGGTATGTCAGAATTCCACTTGAGCATGAGGAAGTGGAAATGTGTGAATCATGATACTCGAAATCTGGATCACAATGATGGTGGCATGATGATGGAGGATAACTGTTGACCATGGCGGAAACGTAGCATCCACATCGCGTTAGCCTGGAATGGGTACAAGAAAATGAGGGTTGATCGTTAACCATGCTCAAAACACGTGACATGTCACAAATGTCGCCCAAGATCCTTAGGGACGTTGGCCCGAAATGGTAGGAGATCCCTTTGTCCAAGCATCCATGCCATCCAGGGGTCCTTTTGGATGTGGAGGAGGATGAGAATCCAAATAGTGAGCTCACGAAGCTTGGTCGTGGAATGAGGGGAATTTCCCCAAGAAAATTCCACACATCGGGATGTTTGTCAGACGCATATAAATACGATAATGAGACATTTTAGATAGATGGGGGTAGAGCCCCTTCCACTAGGGAGATATTACTTTAGGGTCATAGAACTCGGACCATGGATGGTAGGAAACGTGGGAGACACATTGTGGGGTAACTACAAAAACCCAAAGTGAATGGGAACCGGGGGTTCCGACCACAACATGTTCCTTGGAGAGGTTTTAGGTCAAGGGACTGAAAACGAGAGTTGAGCTGGGCCTGAGGCAAAGTGGACTAGAGTTTCTACATACCCAATGAAGATGGGGATCAAGCTGCACATAGTTCTTGAGGTGGCATGGTATGGTACCATTTCCAGGAAAAGGGGCATGCTGGTGTGGCCCTCGCACCAAGAGAAGTGGTATATGATAAATATTGTTTTTCCTTTAAGGTGAGTGGTTTTTTTTTTGGAAGCTATAGGCCTAGGGTAGAAGGCCCTGAATTTTCCACAATAATCAAGTCGTATCAGGCATTGACAAATGGTAAGGTGTGTGACTGATACCAAACATGGTGTCCCCTTGGGTGAGGACATCACGATGCAGTGCAATTTTTCGCCGTGTGTGAAGGACGATAATTGCACATTTTAGGGTCATGGGATAGGACCAGGCATGCACTTTAACGTCATACAACGCAAACATAGTAGAGATAATTCTAGGTAGGGAATGGGTATAGTGTAATAAAACATACCTGATGTGAATGGGGAAATGATCCCATATCACACTGTACACAATTCCGAGAGGGGAACCTCAGGCAAAGGGGCACAAATAGTGGTAAGAGGGAAAGGGTAAAGAGGAACTATCTCCCAAATGAGCTCGACTCGAAAACGAGACTTTTGGGTGGTCCTACGTATTCTATAAGAATCAGAGTCAAGACACACGTAGTTCTATATGAGATCTTAGTTTATGGTCTTAGATATTAGACCATGGATGTAGAAAAACCCCTCTATGTAAGTGCATACCTCAACCCGATCCCTAAGCCCTCCTGAGTTAAACTCGGTGTGGGAAACAGGGGAGGAAGATGTATTTTGAAATTCCAGGAATTCCTGCCAAAGGGAAATTGGTGCGGAGCCCTCAATGATGCCCCTATTGCATCTTTGGTCTTCCTAACGTGCAGATGCGCACTGTGGAATAGTACCAAGAGTTTTGAAGTTCTACTTGGACATGATGAGGTGGAGAAGTATGTGAATCATGTAACTGACATTTCGGGCATACTGGTGTTTGCGTGGTGATGGAGTATAACTATTGACCATGTTTGAAACCCAGTATCCATATTGCATTAGCCTGAAGTGGGACAACAAATGAGCATCGACCGCTGACCGTATTCGCAACGCTGGATTTCTATTGGCTTGTTGTCTGCGACCCTCGGGGGCGTTGGACCGTAATGGTTGGATAGACCTTAGTCCCAACATCCATGCCACTTGGGGGTCCCTTTGGTTGTAAAAGGTTATGGAAGACCTAATGAAGGGGAACACAAAGCCTGAAAAGTGGGTGAAAGCATGTCCGAGTAGAGTTCGAAATTCCAGGTACCAAACCAGAGTACCCATAGGCACATTGATGAACTGCTGAAAAGGGGTGATGAGGGAGTTCATGAGGGAGAGGTACAAGGTGTGTTCATTACAATCCTGACGTGAATGAGGACATAATCAAATGCCATGCCATATACTATCCTCTCCAGGGAAGATTTGGCCAAGGGGACATGTTGAAATAGAGATCTACGAGAGATGGGGTCGGACCCGAAGTCTAGACATTCGGGTAGTCCTACGTATCCCATAGGGGTGGGGATCAAGCCACATGTAGTTCTTAAAGGCACCTGGGGGTAAGATACCCCAACGAGGGGGTGTACGACATGGTGAATAACCCGACGTAAATGAGGACATAATCCCACACCACACCGTACACTCCGGGTAAGAACGTGGATCGCGGCCCAAGAAGGCCAAGGGGCCTGAGGCTGAGCCTCCATCAGTAAGTCCTGACAAGTTTGCAGTTTAACGTCTTGCAGTGTGGACGAGGGCTGGGGGCCCAAAATGTCCAAGGTGCCTGAGGCTTGGCCTCGGTCAGGGAGGCCTAACTAGCTTGTAGTTTAACGTCTTGTAGAGAGGACGAGGTTCGGGGGCCTGAGAAGGCCACGGGGCCTGAGGCTGGCCCTCAGTCATGGAGTCCTGACCAGCTTTGCTGTTTAACATCTTGCAGCGAGGACAAGGGCGGGGGGACCAAGAAGGCCACGGGGCCTAAGGCAGGGCCCCAGTCAGGGAGACCTTACTAGCTTGTTGTTTAACGTATTGTAGTGAGGATGAGGGCCGGGGCTCGAGATGGCCAAGTGACCTGATGTTAGGCCTCGGTCAGTGAGGCCTGACCATCTTGATGTTTAACGTCTTGTAGTGAGGATGAGGGTCACGGGCTGGAGAAGACAAAGGGGCCTAAGGCTGGGCCTCGTTCAGGGAGGCCTGACCAGCTTGCAGTTTAATGTCTTACAGTGAGGACGTGGTTCGGGGCCCGAGAAGGCCATGGGGCCTGAGGCTGGGCCTCGTTTAGGGAGGCCTGACCAGCTTGCAGTTTAGTGTCTTATAGTGAGGATGAGGGTCGGGGCCCAAGAAGGCCAAGGGGACTGAGGCTGGGCCTCGGTCAGGGAGGTTTGACTAGCTTGCAGTTTAACGTCTTGTAGTGAGGATGAGGGTCGGGGGCCTGGGAAGGCCAAGGGGCCGGAAGCTGGGCCTCAGTCAGGGAGGTCTTACTAGATTGTAGTTTAACTTCTTTCAGTGAGGAAGAGGGTAGGGGGCTCGAGAAGGACAAGGGTCCTGAGCCTGGGCCTCGGTCAGGGAGGCCTGACAAGCTAGCAGTTTAGCATCTTGCAGTGATGATGTGGGAAGGGGGGCTAAGAAGGCCATGGGGCATGAGGCTGAGCCTTGGTCAGGGATGCCTAACCAGCTTTCAGTTTAATGTCTTGCAGTGAGGATTAGGGTCGGGGGCCCAAGAAGGCCAAGGGACCTAAGGCTGGCCCTCAGTCAGGGAGGGCTGACTAGCTAGTAGTTTAACGACTTGTAGTGAGGACGAGGGTCGGGGGCCCGAGAAGGCCATGAGGCCTAAGACAAGGCCTCAGTCAAGGAGGACTAACCATATTTCCGTTTAACATCTTGTTGTAAGGAAAAGGGATGGGTGTCCGAGAAGGCCATGGGGCATGATGTTGGGCCTCGGTCAGGTGGTCCTGACCAGCATGCAGTTTAACGTCATGCAGTGAGGATGAGGACCGGGGGCCCGAGAAGGCCATGGGGCCTGAGGCTGGGCCTTGGTCAGGGAGGCCTGACCAGCATGTAGTTCAACATCTTATAGTGAGGACGAGGGTCGGGGGCCCGAGAAGGCCAAGGGGCCTGAGGATGGGCCTTGGTCAAGGAGGCCTCACTAGCTTGTATTTTAGCGCATTTCAGTGAGAACGAGGGTCGGGATAAGGTGTCGCTTCTAGAGATGTGTACGACACAATGAGAAACCCGACGTGAATGTGGACATAATCTCATACCATACCGCACAATCCCATAAGAGAGGACATGCACCGAGGGGCCCGAAAACGCCCAAGGGCCTGATATTTGGCACCACCCGAAGAGAGTTTTTGCTTGGATATACAACAGGGCAGTATGAACCACTACACTCAATGTTTGGGACATCATGGGGTGTCCCTAATGATCGATGACAGCTGTTGACCATGTTCAAAACACATCTTCCCTATAGTGACCTAAAATGGTAGCAATAAATGAGCATCGACCACTGACCATATTTGAAATGCAGGACTTGTATCAGCCTGTTGCTCAAAATCCTCAAGGGCGTTGGCCCGAAGTGGTAAGAGAGCCCTTGGGCCTGGCATCTATACCATTCTGGGGCCCTTCCGGACGGGGAAGGTGATGGAATCCCAGTCATGGAGTGGGTGAAGCATAGTTGTGCCCATATCAAAATGAGGCGAACGTCTCCAGGGAGCGGGACGTACTGCCAAATCGAGGTTAGTTCGATATGAATTGGGGAAAAGCTTGCACCCCTGCCATACGTCTTGACCTAAGGGGAAGATTCTGGCATTTGGACTGGGCTAACAGACAAAATGTCCAGGAGTTCCTACGTACCCCATGTAGATGGGGATCAAGCCATACGTAGTTCTTGAAATCCATGTAGTTTAATGTCATGCGGTGAGGAAGTGGGAGGATAGAAGAATGAGAGTGGGACACGGTGTGACCATTATAATCCTTGTATAAGTGGGGCTAAGGGAGCCTACACCATATCACATGAGGATCCTCCATGAAAGCTATACCCAGGGGGATAGTCAAAGAGAAGAGTTAGGGCTGGGCTTAAGATGAGGCATCTGAGTGTTCCTATATATCACATGTGGATGGTAATCAAGCCATACGTAGTTCTAAAAATGCATTTTAATGTTATGAAGGATGATGCACAGTTTAAAGTCATGCAGGACTGTTTATTTTAAGGTTGTGCAGGACCATGGGGCTTAGGAAAAGTTTTTCTTTAGAAATTTGGAATTGGTGGGAGGAGTCATATGCTCACCATCCATGGTCAACAAGGAGTATGATCCATTGGGGTAAACTCTATAGACTATGTAAGGTCCTTCTCTTTTGGGCTCCAACTTGGGGGGTTTCTTGCCTTAGAGAATTGGTGCTCGGAGGGCCAATACCTGGTCACCTTGCAGAAAAGAGTGGAGGCGAACCTTCTTATTTAAGGCTCTAACCATATTATTCTGATTCCTTTCCAGATCATATAGGGCATAGAGCCTATTCTCATCAAGTGATTCCAATTCAGCTAGATGGATTTCGGCCACCTTATCTGGAGCATGATGGTCATAGACGCAGTCCGTTATGAAGTTAGTTGGATCTCGATGGGCAGGACAGTCTCAGCCCCGTAGACTAGGGAATATGGCGTCACTTGGGTGGAATTGCGAGTCGTCATCCTGTAAGCCCAGAGGGCATTCGAGAGCTTCTCCAGACAACTCTTCTGGTTCTAGACAACCATTTTCTTCAAAATTTGAGATAGGATTTTGTTGAACGCCTCGATCTGCCCATTTGCCTATGTGTGATAGCGGGAGGTATGGTTTGAATGGATATTGTACTTGGCGTAAAATTTTTTCAGCTCGACTGCTCGGAAGTTTGTACCGTTTTCAGTGAGGAATGCGTGAGGGACTCTAAACCGGTGGATGATATTGGAACTCATGAAGTCAATGATGGAACAAGCCTTGATTCCTTGATAGGAATTTCCTATGCACACATAGAAAAGAAATCTGTGCCGGTCAGGATGAACCTGCATTGGTGAGATGTCACTGGTGGATATGGTCCCAAGACATCGAGTCCCCACACCGTGAATGGACAACAGTACATGGTGGAGTGGAGAGGTTCTGGTAGCCAATGCAATAAGATAGCATGAACTTGGAACGTGTGACATCGCTTGGAAAACTAGATACAATCCTGGATCATAGAGGGCCATAAGTACCCCAGTCTCCGGATCTGGTGAGACAGTTTCGGCCAAGCCTGGTGGTCACCACAGGAACCAGCATGACCCTCTTGCATGACTGGTGGAATATCGACACCTTGGATGCAACAGAGGAGAACACCATCGAAACCACACTTATAGAGGATCTTCTCAAGACTGGGACCACTCTGAAGGGTAAACTACATCACGTTGAATCGGATTCGCTCGCACTTGGCCCGATCAGTCGGGATGCAACCATTTTGGAGATACTCAACAAAATGGGCTCTCCAGTCGGGGGTTTCTTCAACCAATTCATCTAAAGAACCTAGGTATCCTGATGCGGTGGCTCCAGTGGTAAGATGGCTTACTCGTAGGCCGTCGTCATCCTCTGGGGTGATGGGGGAAATGACTCTCCGTTGTGCCACAATTATAATCAGATCATCCTCCTCAGGCTCTGCAAGTCAGGCAGCTAAGTTAGCCAAAGCATCTGCTCGGTCATTCTGTGACCGAGGGACATGGGTAACCTATGGTTGAGAAGGGCACTATGCCATTTGATGGAGGGTGTGCTCTAACCATGGTGTGAGCTCTAGCTTTCTGAAAACATAGACACCATTGACCTTCTTGATGACTAGCTTGGAATCCCCTTTCACATGAAAATGGGGCACATTGATCTCGACATCCAACTCGAGGCCAGTGATAAGATCATGATACTTTGCTTCGTTGTTGGTGCATCCTTCTGACAATAGGAATGAGTACGGAAAAATGGCTTGCACCGGGGTAATAAAGATGATACCGTTGCCTACTCCGTTGAGCCTAGGATCATTGATACTCCTACTGGTGGGGCTCCGGTAGGCACCATAAAGGTGAATTTCCCAACATGTGGTGGCTTTATTGATCGAGAAGATTGCCTCATTAGGAAAATCTAGGTCTAGGGACTGATCCGCGGAGGTTGTATGGGCAGCCAGAAATACTTCCAAAGACTTCCCCTTAATAGCCTTCTGAGGCACGAACCTGATGTTGAACTACTGGAGGATCACCGCCCACCGCGTTAGTCGTCCATTCAACATGGGACGATTTAGAATATACTTCCATAGGTCTACTCAGGACACTAGTTGTACCTCCTAGTGTTGTAGCTAATCCCGTAATTTCTGCACAAAAAATATGAGTGAAATGCAGCTCTTCTCGATGGGGGGGTATCTGGTCTCTGTATTGAGGTGAATACGACTAAGGTAATAGAGACTTTTATCTATCCCATCAATGTTCTTCAGGGTGAGAAGGGAGCTGAGAGATTGTTCCAGGCGGTGACATATAGAATCAGTGGCTTTTCGGAGATGTGTGGCATCAAGACCAGAGGCTGGAGCAAATAATTCTTGATTTCCTTGAAGTAAGCCTAGAACTATTCGTCCCATTCGTAGGTGGAGCCTCTCTTCATTATCTGAGAAAAGGGCTTACACATTCCGGCCATATTCACAATGAATCGACATATGTAGTCTGAGTGGCCTTGAAAGCCTCGATGCTCCTGAATATTGCTCGAGGGAGGAATCTGGCTGATTGACTTGATCTTCTCTAGGTCGATCTAGATGCCTCAGTACCTAACAAAAAATAAAAGAAACTTCATGGAAGTGACCCCGAAGGCACACTTCAAGAGGTTCATCTTCAAGTGGTGGGAACGGATGAAGCCGAAGACTTTATCAAGGTCCTTGAGATTGTCCTAGAACTAGAGGGATTTGATCACTAGATCATCCACATAGCACTCCACCAATGTCCAGAGGATTGGCTTGAATATGCGATGCATGGCCCGCTAATAGGTGTCACCTTCATTATTCAGGACGAAGGGCATAACCTACTAATAGAAAGTTCATTGGGGCGCCCTGAAAGCCATGGAATTTTAATCCTTAGGGGCCATCTGAATCTGATTATATCAAGAGTAACCATCCCTGAAGGAGAGGTCTTGGAACCTGGCCGCAGCGTCGATCAACAATTCTGTCACCTAAAGGAGAAAATAATCCTTCAGACAGAGACAGTTGTGATCTCAGAAGTCAATACATACTCTGATCTGTCCATTCTTCTTTCTGACTCGCACAATGTTGGCTAGCCATTTGGGGTTCTGGACCTCCTTAATGAATTTTTCTCTGATGATCTTGTCAAATTTGGCCTCAACCATGGCACCATGAAATGGGTGCATCTTTCTGGGAGGCTTCTTGAACCCATGATGGTTTTTTCAGGAGACCGAGGCGGTGGACGAAAACATGAGGATCTATTCCTGGCATCTCATCGTAACTCGAGGAAAACACATCATGATGCTGTTTAAGGAATTCCACGTATTGCTGCTGCTCCTCGAGGGACATGGAAGAACTAATCAATGTGGGTCTCAGACCTGCCTCACTACCCAGGTTCATCTGTACCAGTTCATTAACCATGGTAGGGACGCCTTCTTCAAAGGCGGTGGGAGTATCCTCGAGATCCTCTTCTTCGCTTGCGGAGGAGGGATTTACATTTGATGGAGCTTCCCATGGTTTTGAGGAACTTTATGGGAGGTTGGTACCTGCCTGGACAGCAGTGGACAGCACATCAAGAGATTCACTCGCTGCTGAGACCATGGAAATGAAGGCGGTTGATCCAATCCCATCTGACCTTCATCCCATGGGTCCACGCTTGATGATATCAAAGAAACAGTGGCGCATCAGCTTGATCCGGTTAATTCCACACTGGCGGAATAGACACGTATGATGTACTTTCGTTGCCATGGGGCGGATGTCCTGATACCGTACGAGGGTAGGAGGTTTCGGGATCACCTGAGCCTGGTTTGTGTAAGAGTGCAAGGTGATTTTCCAACATCGCTTGGACTTGGGATTATTCCAACCTCTTGTACCATAGAAAACAAATCATTCCCCAATGTCGGGGGGTCGTGGCCTCGAATCTATGGATTGGGAGGACGTAGGCGTCATCCAGACCTACCCATGGGTCACTTGTGACCGGTGCGTGCTCAACCTCACTTTCCAAAATCTGTATATCCTTGCTCTTGTAATAGTCAGCATCCAGATAACGGGCTTCACAAGAGGTAAAAGGAGATGCATCACCTTGGATTATGCATACTCGACCATTAAGGGAGTACTTGAGGCACTGGTGATATGATGAGGGGATCGTCACGTGCATGTGGAGCCATGGCCTACCCATCAATACATTGTACGCGGTGTCCTGGGAGACAACCATAAATTCAGTACTGGAAACTAGGCCATCGAACTGGGTCTTCAAATGGATCTTACCAACCGAGGTCTGCCCTATCCTTTCATATCCATGGATCCTTAAATCGGATTGAGTTAGGTCATCCTCGGACAACCCCAGCTTCTGTAGTGTCCATGTCGAGATAATGTTTATCCCAGAGTCAGTGTCAATGAGACAGCGGTGAACCTCCACGTTGTTAAATTGGATGGTGATAGATAGTGTGGGGATGTTCCCCTATATGGGAGAACCTTCATCCTCTCAGGAGAATGAAATGATGGCCTGGCATTCAGCATTCTCAACTGCTTCTGCATGAAAGTCTTCGGCAACTGTAACCTTCATCTCAAACTGGAGGGGGATCCTTAAAGCCTTAGTGAGGTCATCGCGCATATCTGAAGATAGGTTAAGGGATTCAAGGATGGAAAGCCTTCCTAGGATGTCGGCGATATGCTTTAGAACGTCGTAATTTCGTGCCAAGCACGAACTTCTGCTTGCAGGGAGTCGCTCTGTTATGGAAGGCATGGCGGGCCCTGCCGGTCAGACCAGTAGTTGGCTGGTACTGGGAATATCTTTCTGCTCACTAGTCTAGGCCCAGAGGGTAGCTGTTAGATGAGAACTGGACGGCTGAGATCGGCCTATGGCGGGGAAACGCTAGTCGCGGCACGACCGAAGTGGTTCGGCCATATCCAGTAGCACAAATGGTGGTGGAGGCAGACCTGTTGAAACCGGATGGGGAGGCTGCGAGTGTTGAGCTCTACGCTGAGCCTACTATCTAGTCATAGTGTCATGCACGTCCTGGCTATTGGTGCCAACTGACGTGCCCCGACGACCCATATGGTCGCGGCTCCAATGACGTTGGCGTCGGCTAGGGAAGTCGGGGAGGTTCTCTTGGCATTCCCCCTCACCGGGAGTCATATAAGGGTTTACCAACTCGACGGTGTAAACCAAAGCATACCCTTGACTTTCACTTGACAAATCATCCACCACTGAGAATATTCTAGGAGGGATCCCCATCTCAGGGGGCATGAAGTCTCCGAGAGTGCGGGACAACGATGAAATTGGTGGGGCACGTTGCTTCTTCTTACGTCGCCGATGCTTTCTCTTCTGGGAAGAGACCGACTGAGATGATGATGCAGAAGTAGTGGTAAAATCTTCTGAAGGTTCCTTCTGGTTCAAGCATTCCCAAATAATTCCATGGTCATGAGAAACCATTTTATGATCCATCCAGTCATCGTACTTATGGGAGCCGCAGTTGGGAACCTGTTTCAACTCACCTTCGTCGTCGCTACTACTATCTGACCTCACAAAGACACCTGCCACTTGTTCAGAGGTCGATCCCAGCCTGACTATGTTTTTATCAACCTAGTCTTGGATCCAGTCCTTAAACACATAGCACTTCTTGAGGGTGTGCCCCAGAATCCGATTATAGGGGCAGTAGTTAGGGCGATCGAAGAGATTCGCCTCTGCTGGCCTTCTACACTCAGGCAAGCGTACAATCCCCTGCTCTAGGGCACTACGGAAGTAAATGGAGACCTGATTCTTACTGAATGAGTATGTATGGTGTCTTCTTTCTGGATATGGAGGACTTAGAGCCTGGACTTGACGAGGAGCCAGAGGGGCCTATCGAGGTTGTGGACCTCGATTGTCCCGCCTGGGCGGTGGCGGCGCATTACACAGGAGCACCTGCTGATTATGAGGACAATGTGGAGCCATAGGTTGTGCCTTTGGTGGAGGGCCTCTATGAGGCTGTGGGTTCAGTGCTACTTGTAGCAATTCTTGCTACCTGGGGGCTTCTATTTGGGCCATCGTGGTGGGCTCGGCTCTGGCATCTCTACATTCCGGGATTACAGGGGGCAGCAGACGTGCCTGACTGGCCTGTTGCAGGGCTTCCTCAAGGCATTGAGCCTTGTCAGAGAAGTCACAAATCCCTCCAAGATAGTTCTAAGTGATAAAGTAGGGAACCAGTTTCATCTTGACATTCCCTATGAACATCGTCAATAATTTATCCTTAGTCAGTGGAATGTTGGGAGAGTATGTGAGCCCCTTCCATTGGGCGATAAATTACGAGAATCACTCATCAGGCCTCTGTTTACACTTGAATAGGTCTGCGATGCTGGTCTTCCAGGTGGTAGATCTGAACAGGTAGAGGAACTTCCTGCGAAGGTCCTCCCTATTGGTCACGGATCTGAGGGGGAGTGGGTTGTACCAGACGAATGTCGGCCCCTCCAGTGTCTGAACAAAACAACAGAGCATGGAGGCCTCCGACTGCGCTGGGGTACCCAACATGGGCCCACACCTTGAGTTGATGTGGTCCATATGTTGTGGCGGTTCCCATGTCCTATTAAAGGGTGAGAAGTTGGGATTCACGAAACCCAGAGGTGCTGACATATCATCCACCCAGGCCAGATATGGATTGCCATCTGGTGGGATTTCCACCTGCTGCATTTCTAATGCCTCAGGGTCAGCTATGAGTGCTGCCATAGGATCATCCAGGTGGGGGTCCCTGTCTTGACTGGGATCCCTGACCATGAGTGCGTTGTCGGGCTCTTCGACATGGTAGACGTGTTCAGCGGCTCATGGAGCGACTCGTGGAATGGCATGTGGGGTATTTGGGGGAACCTAGGCTAGATTTCTCGGATTGACGGGCCATTCAGGTGGGTTTTGTGAGACTTACCTCACCCTCATGCCCTGAGTTCTAGCTTCAGTCCTGTCCACAGGAGCAGTATTATCAGGGTTGCTTGGAAGCATCTCGCTGAGGGGAAGTTGTTCCTGCCCCTATTGCCTCGGCCTAGGATCATTATAGTCGGTTCGTCACTCTACAACGCGTTTAGCCAAGAGTTATTCAACCAACCTCTTCTGCTCACCAAGTTACTGGATCAACATGGCCTTCTCGGAGTCTTCCTCCATCTTCTACACTGAGGCAGACGAGTCGGAGTACTTGACAGCTCCGACATGCTCTTTACCCATACCAGCATTCCGACTGAGTACCAACGCCTTGGTGGGCACAAGGAGACTTAATAGGTTCCTCTACGGATGAGTAATCCTCCTTGATGGTTCTAACAGTGGTGTCACACCCTCAAGGTGTGAGTCTCCATTGAGAAACTCTAGCTCGTCCTCTTTGTCCATGAGGTCGGCCATGTGGAATGTGACCCTTCATGGGGGAATTTCTTCAATATCGCATAGCGAGTCGGGCTGTCGTTGAATAGGGCTGAAGAGGAGGGAATCATACTACCACCAGCCATGGAATTACACGTGGGGGGTATCCTCCTTGATAATTTTTCATAGTATCTTAATATTCTGAATGCATTGCTACTGGAGGGCCTCACGGCGACCTGGTGACTCGGGGCACTAGGCCACTGGGAGTGCGGCCAAAACGACTAGATGGCACCGCTCGCTGATGTCTTCAGAATGTGCTTGGATCCTTGGATATACCATGCGCTGATGACGTAGATTGAAATGGATCACCTAGAGGGTGTAGCAAAACACTCAACTTCCTCTGGGGTGAGGGACTCGCGTATGCAGAAATCCCACGCTGCTACGGGCCAGAAATTATTGGGGAAGTGGTCCGCTGCAAGGATGCTCCAGAAGCCCCTCAGCTCAAATTCAGGGTCTGGTCATTATTTCCCCACTCTCTAACTAGGGGTGGTTATGGAACTGGCAGCGGTACTGAGGCAGACCGCTGGGACGGCAGGTTGGCCGGTGGAGAATACGACGAATGGGCTGACTGGATGCCTATTCTCAGGCTATCCTCCAAAGAGTTCAGCGAATTGGGCGCTACGTCGCGGTAGGAGGGCTTGACGGCCACTGTTCCTTCCTCAGGGGATAGGGCTGCTGCTGGTGGGTCGTGCAGCTATTCGACCACCATTGGTCCCCAGAATAGCTCTTTGTGATCTCTTGTGGAGGTAGAATGTGATTTCGGCGATGATGGTGGTGACTGCACGACCGTAACCTGTTGGGTTGCCAGAGTTTCATCCTCATGGATAAACCTACTAAGGGAAGTGGGGATCCTATGGACATCGTATTTTGGGAGCACCAGGCTGATGCGCATCGTCCCTGCCCTGACTCTGGACTCAGATGAGTGAGGGGAGGGTTCATGAGTTGAGTCTCACTATGTTTCAGAGTATGAGAAGTGGACCAGTTTGATATTCGTCCGGACCATCCCATGATTCTTCTTGTGGCAGTGACGACCCGCCTTCCTCCTCAGGACAGGGCTGATTTCTGACATGTAGTCCTTTAGACGCATTAGTGCCAGGGTGGAGTGGATTTCCCCTTGAGACAGCCGAGGTGCGAGGATCAGCGGGACAAATGTCGAAGGGAACATGGGTAGGAGACCATGAACATCACCTAAGCGAGTAAAACCTCCGCCGGAATAGGAGGGAGCATGGGGAGGACTTCCACGCTTGGTGTGGGTGGAGAGAGGCTAGCCCTCATCCCTCTGGTTTTCGGGGTGAGGAGGACCTTCACTAGGTGCAAATAACACATAGGGAGGATCCCCATGTTGGAGAGAGACCAAATGGGTAACATCTCCACATTTAAAGTCAGGGGAAGGAGGAAGGGCTACATACTCGGTGTGATGGGCATGGGAGAGGCTTATGTACTGTACATCACTACTGCCGGGAAGACCTTCATTTGTATTGGTGGTAGTACAGGGAATACCCCCCATGTCGAGCCTTGATGTGGGGTAGACCCATGATCTCGGTGGTGGTGGTAGGAGGAGGACCACCGTATGGGGTGGCATCGCCGCGGGTTGCTTCACGACGACCACCACCCCTGCCTGTCACCAAGAGAGTCAACCATGCCTACCCATGGGGTGGTTAGGGCCTCGATCTGGGTTGGGCGTATTAGCGCCCCTACTCAGTGTGTGCAGGGACTTTATAATATGCATCAGCAGTGGCTCGGGCCACAGTTGCAATCAAAGTTGATGCCCCTTGGCGGGTGTCCTCAGCTCATGCCTGAAGCTGGCATCGGGTCAGGGTGAGGCGGTGTTGGTGGTGCAGGTGCATAGTTTACCAACTCATCCAGCAAGCCCAGGCGGCGGCGCTGACGCGGCCGGGTGGGGGCCCTCGCTGGGAGCCCCTAGATTGAGACTCTGACCGGGTTGAGCCTAACATCGCCCACCTCATCAGTGTAAGGGAGGGAGTCATCAAAGCTCTCCAGGTACAAACTCTAGAAACGATTAAATGTTGAGCTGGGGAGTAGCGGCTCCCTGCGCGGCCCTCGGGGGCAGCATTGACAGTGCGGCCTAGACGCCTCCCTATCTAGGCTGGCCGTATCCCGGGTTGGGATTATGCCTTCCTCCTCGTAACAACGTATGAGGTCGTTAATCACCCTTAGTTGGATGACTTCCGATGGGGATATGGGGTGTGAGCACCCCACAGTCATGGATGAAGAATCCATTTTAGAAGTGTTGAAGCCACGCGATGTTGTTGTGCTGGCGTTGCCCCTGCCACTGCGTAGGCGGCCGGGCGGTGATCGTGATCCTGTGGTAGCAACCTGATTCTTGGAAGTAGGGAGATGAACTCATTAACACTGCTAGAAAAAGAAATAGACAACCAGTGCCCAAGTGCCATTCTGTCTTCTGTGTCCGGTAAGAGGGATCTACGCAGACAACATCGTAGAAAGGGATGTCCAATGTTCTACAGCCCCATCTTCGGGTGAGTTTCATTCCAGGCCCGCTATTTTCTTGGAGGGACCCGACGCCATATAGCTGGATCCGGTGACACGTCAATCCATGGATGCCCTGAGTGCTGCTAATATCTATATTGAGGATAATACCATCACATCGGGTTCAACATTTTTGTTTCTGATGCTTTCACTAGGGCGTGCGCGTCCGTCTGCTTGAGTGCGACAGGCCCCGATTTTTTATTACCCCACGTTTCTGCCTTCCAAAGGAGGGTGGTATCCATTCCTTAATTAGGTATGCTTTCTCCTTGATCGAAACGGGATGATGGGATGTGAGTTCTTCCTTCCATGGATTCCTCTTCGGAACTCGTCACCTAGTCCGGGTCTCCCTCATAGATTTAATACATTGTTCGTGAAACTCTTCCCGACACCATATCTTCATGGACACCAGTTAATTAGACTGTATCTTTTAGGACATTCCAAGGGGTCTAGTCAAGACAACAACCTACAATTAGGGGATTAGTCATGCTGGGTATCACTGGCGTGTCTGGATGCTAGGGATGGTTGTGTCTCTCTTCTATCCCTTATTATAGGGCTTCTCGAGGGCATGGAAGCCCGAGGCATCACACATCGAACGTGGGGAACCATATGTCGTAGGCATGTATTTGAGGTTTTCCTCAGCTTCCCATGTTTAACACAGGGTATTCTTCAAGTATAACATCCAGCAGAGACAGATCAGACTGATCGGAACACCAATTAGGGTGGATCACATGGAGGAACCCCCTGAAGGGAACACCGATGTTGGGGCCAACACATGGGTAGCTTCCTGAATGCTGTGGGAGGTAATGAGGTGGCATGATCCCACCGGGATGTGGCGGACCAGGTAAGAATCATGATGGATGACAGTTTTCGGCTTGAAACTCATGGAGGCTTCCAACATACCATTCCTTGACATGGATCAAAGACCTCGTAGTTTGGGATAGGGGGTGTCGGAGAGCCGACGTAAAGATGGAACGAGGGTCTGAGGGGTGTTGGGCTTGAACCTCATGAGGCTTCCTACGTACCATGCCATGACATGGATCAGAGTAATCATATATCAGAATGGTGTGTGTCGGTGAACCGACGTGAATATGGACCGAGGATTTCATGGGTGTTGGGCTTGAACCTCGTGAGGCTTCCGACATACCATGCCTTGACATGGATCAAAGTCCTTGTAGTTCGGAATGGTGTGTGTCGGTGAACCAACGTGAAGATGGACCGGGGGTCTAATGGGTGTGGGCTTGAACCTCATGAGGCTTTATACGTATCATGCCATGACATGGATCAATGTCCTCATAGCTCGGAATGGTGTGTGTCGGCAAACTAACGTGAAGATGGACCAGGGGTCCGATGGGTGTTGGGCTTGATCCTCGTGAGGCTTCTTACGTACCATGCCTTGATTTGGATCAAAGTTCTCATAGTTCAAAATGGTGTGTGTCAGCGAACCGACAGGAATATGGACCAGGGGTCCGATGGGTGTTGGGCTTGAACCTCATGAGGCTTTCTATGTACCATGTCTTGACATGGATCAAAGTCCTCGTAGTTCATAATTGTGTGTTTCGGGGAACCGATGTGAAGATGGACTGGGGGTCGGATGGGTGCTGGGATTGAACCTTGTGAGGCTTCCTACGTACCATGCTTTGACATGGATAAATTCCTCGTAGTTCGGAATTTTGTGTGTCGGTGAACCGACGTGAAGATAGACCGGGTGTCCGAGGGGTGTTGCGCTTGAACCCCGTGAGGATTCCTACATACCATTCCTTGACATGGATCAAAGTCCTTATAGTTCTAAATGGTGTGTGTCGGCGTACCGACGTGAAGATATACCCAGGGTCCGATGGGTGTTGGCCTTGAACCTCGTGAGACTTCCTACGTACAATGCCTTGATATGGATCAAAGTCCTCATAGTTTGGAATGGTGTGTGTCGGCGAACTGACGTGAAGATGAATCGGGGGTCCGATGGGTGTTGGGATTAAACCTCATGAGGCTTCCTACGCACCGTTCATTGACATGGATCAAAGTCCTCATCATTCAGAATGGTGTGTGTCGGCGAACTGACATGAAGATGTACTGGGGGTTCGATGGGTGTTGGGCTTAAACCTCATGAGGCTTCCTACGTACAATGCCATGACATGGATCAAAGTCCTCATAGTTCGGAATGGTGTGTGTCGGTGAACTAACTTGAAGATGGACTGGGGGTCCAATAGGTGTTGGTCTTGAACATCGTGAGGATTCCTAAGTACCATTCCTTGACTTGGATCAAAGTCCTCGTAGTTCGGATGGGTTGTTGCGTACACTCTGGGCTACCCAAGGAGAAAATGGGGCTTCACACACAGACACAAAGATGGTCGGGTCCAACAGTTATTGGGATTGGACCTCGTGGAGACTTCATATGCACCATGTCTTGACATGGATCAAAGACCACATAGTTCATGTAGGATGTGGGTATTACACTCTAGGCTTCCCAAGGTGTTGGTGAATCGATGTGAAGGAGGTAGTAACTACCGGGTGGTGGTGGACTTGAACCTTAGGGAGGATTCCTACGTACCATGCCTTGACAATGATCAAATTCATCGTAGTTCGACTATACAGTTTAACGTCATGCAGGATGGGGGTGATATATGGTTTAACGTCATGTGGGATGGGGTGATGTCATTGTCGATGCTTACTCTAAGCCCACGCGAGTCATGCTCGGTGTGAGAAACAAGAGGTAGCAAGGGCCTGATGACCACATCGTGAAAGGTGCATCTGTGGGATGTGAAAAGAGTCTTACACGTAGATCAGACCAGGGAGAGAAACATTGGCACTTACTTCAAGATGGAGGCCTGATGGTGACCAAGCGCAGCGGGAGAGGGATTTGGGAACGACGAAAAGAGGAGCCCCATTCCCTATCACACCCTCTGCTGGCCTTGGCACCGAGGAATTGATGAGGAGTAGGGGTGCTTCCTCCTTTAAGAAAAGCTAGGGGCTTACACCGAGGTGGCTTCCCTTCCCCACAGACAAACTCCACTCCAAGAAGAAGGATGTCAGCCCCTGTGGAGACAAGGGGGTATAGATAATGCCCAAGGTGGGGGGGGGGGCTGCGTTTGAGGCATGGGATCAGGTCAGAATTTAACCTCATGTGTTGAGGACGAAGGTGCTTGGTAGTTTAACATCCTGCAGCTTGGGAGAGGTGGGTTTTCTCCGCACCCCTAAGACTTACATAACTGGTACCCTCTGCTCCTTGTGGGAGGGAAGGTATCGGAAAGACCGTAGTGAGGGGGTGTCGCTGAGCGAACCCTCGAGGGGTTTACGTTACTGTGGCTATGTGAAGAAGCAATATCCATTAGTGTGCCTATGTGAAGAAGACTTAAGCGAGGCAACGCAATGGGCGGTATCATCTAGGGGACTTTGAAGTCACATCGTGCAAACCTAGAGGGTCGCACGGGAAAAGGATTTTCCAAGTAGAGGGGTACATAGGCATGGGCCTTGTGGAGATATGTTGCTCCGCATGGAGGAGGGAACTTGCGAAGGGGTGTACTTCGCGAAGTGGGGTTCCATTGCCTTAGCATGAGGCAGAGGTGAAAATGGAAGGTGCTTTGGAAAGTGGAATGGAAATCACGGCGCACAGCCTCGCGGAGCAAAGGTGCCTCACGAAGCAAGGTGTCGAGAAGCAATGTGTGTTGCAATGTACAGTGACCCTGCCTTAGCATGTGGATAATGTGTACATGAAAGGTGTTTCACAAAGCAAAAATGCTCCGTGACAACCTGGTTCCCCTTGGGGATCCCCTTCCTTCAAAAAAGACCTTAGGCATCACGAAGGGAATCCCTCTCAAAAGATGGGATCAAAACAAGACAATGGGGAGGCACTTCGCGAAGAAGAAGTACCTCGCAAAGCTCGTGGTTCACCGAGCAGAAGGCTTATTCACGATTTGGGAGCTGGGAAGTCGAAAGGTTGGTTTGTCTGTCTATTGATCTCAGGGGGAGCCCGATATTTACAGGCAATAGGTGTCGTGGAGTGGAGCTCACGCGGCATGAAGAGGGGCTCCGTGGCTTCGTGGTGGGTCGCGAATGTCAAATGGGTTCATAGAGCATCCCGCTATATTGCCTCGCAGCGGCATCGCGAAAGTCAACTTTGTTTTCAGAGAATCCTGCCTCCTTTTCTTCATGGAGGACTCGCGAACGTCCAACGCATTCATGGAGCCTCCCGCCTTCTTTTTGTCGTGGCGTCCACGGTGCTGGGGGGACTCTACGAAGTGGCTTTGAAAGGAAGTCCGTGTGTCCATCTTGGGGCCTTCTATTTGTCATAAATTTTAGATCCAATAGTGTCTTTTTATTCCAACAATGAATCTATTAGATTGAACCAAGTTTGAAGTTTCCCCAATATTTGTTTCACAATCATAATATCTTTAATGGCTTCTCAAAGACCCTACATGTCTTCTACAACAATATTTATGTTGTCAAAGAATGCATTAATAGTCTCATTGGGATTCACTCTAAGATCCTGATACTTGTTCCAAAGAACCTGTAGCTATGCTTCTCAATCTTTTCTGTCACACTTATAAATGTTCAACAATTTTTCTCACATTGCATGTGATGTTTTACAGTACATAACCTTCATATTGATTGCATTTGATAGGGATCCCCCTAAAGCATTGATCCCTTTATCATCAGCATCCACTTATTTACTTTCTTCTTCTGATAAAGTGACACTATTAATGTCATCTGATATTCCATGAAAATCCGCTATGAAGACATCCATCACTACTAATCAGAAGTAGTGCTGCATTCAATTCTTCCATACATGAAAATTATTTCGGTTGAAAATCAGAATTATTTTATTATTTACCACCTCTATTTCTTCTTATATGATAGAAACAGTAACATTCACCTTTTCCCTCTGATACCAATTGTAGGTCCACTAGGTCGAATTCCATTATGGGGGGTGAATCAAGGTATAGTAGGTTAAAATTTTCTCTCTTTTGGATCTTGTTTCATTGTTAGACAAAACTCAATTCTCTCTTTCTCATGTAGAAATATATATACATGTATGAAATAAGGATAAGTATATAGAGATTTGTACTTGGTTCACCCTCACTGGGCTACATCCAAGGAGCATACAAAGTCAATGTGCTGATGTACCAAATTCACTAATGCTCCCGGCCAATAATGAGTACAATGATTGGGCTAGATCTTATAGGACCATGCTCACTGCCTATAAAAGGATTAGGGTCTGCTCACTGCATTCCCAAAGGTCACTCCATATGCCTCTTTCTCTGGCTCACTACCTACGAAAAGGGTCACAATCTTCCTCTTCCTTCACTCATTTGGTAAAGTGGTTCAAAATATTTTTTGAAGTGTTATTTCCAACACATTGTCTTCATGCCAATATTTTCTATAAAATGTTTCCAATAATATACAGTTAGTAAAGATGATTACCTCTTCTTTTAAAGATCTCATTTGGATTATATCTTAAGCCATATTAGGATGGTATTATAATAAGAAAAAAATCAATAAAGAAAATAAATATATAATTGTTTTAGGTTAGTTTTTTGATGATCTTGAGTACTCAATGTTTGTGAATAATGGAGGAGAAGAGGTTCCCATTTATAAGTGTGGGGAGGGACACAAAAATAATCACTAAAACCAATTTATTAATTAAAACTAATTTTCATGGGAAATTGGTTCAAAATATTCATATAATCAAATATTATATGTTTATAGATATGATAAAACCAAAAAATTATGCTTAGATAATTTTTTTTGTAATCTTGAAGCCTTATCCCTCTATTTTTTTAAAAAATTTAACTCATTTTACCCTTAACCATGGTGATAAATATTTACTAGGGTTACGATTCATTACAAAAAAAATTTGGAAAAACACATTCATTAATATTAATTAGTATGACTAGTAATATAGAATAATATTTAAAAAATTCAACTCCTAAAAGAGTCATAAATTGTTTTAATATAATTTCAGAAAACCCAACTAAAATCATTTTAAAAAAATGTTTGTTTTAATTAAAAAATTATTTTATAGAAAAGTAAAGTAAAATGTTTATTCAAAATGGGGTTAATAGGATTATTTAAAAAAATAATACTTATTTTTCTTTAAAATAAAACCAAAACTGAATGTAACCTTGTAAATAATTTATTAAAAGAAAATATCATAAAATTGTTTTTATTTAAACAAAAACCATACTTAGATTTAAAAAACATTAAGGATAAAGTTATAAGTTCAAAATTATATTTTTATATAAATTATACAATTTATTTTATATATTTATTATATTAAAAGTTTTTATATACTTTAATGCTCTTATTATATCATTATAATGTCATAAAATTGACAGTTTTGTAAAATGCATATTTTTACCATTCACCAAAAAGTTATCTTTCAAAAACATATATCAGAAATTAAACATAATATATTTTTGATATGATGAATTAAAAATTTTATTTAATTAATTTAATATAAATTTAAAAAAAAATTGATTTTTTTTACAATATTCTTGAATAAATTTATGTGCATTTTGTTATTGTTTCTTTAGAAAGAAAAACTTAATTACTATAATTTAATATCAAAAGTTACATCATTCCATCTATAAAAATTTCATTCTTATAATTTCTAGAATATAACCTAATGAATATATGTTGTTTGTTCTTTACAATAAAATATTTAGGTTCTCACATTGGCTCTTCTATTTGATTATTTATTTATAGCACCACAACTAAAAAAATGTAACTATAGAAATGGTAAAAAATCGTCGATATAGATTTATAAAATGTGGCTATATGTAATATCTAGAGTCTTGATAGTTATGGATTCTATTGGGATATAAATAGGGGAAAACTAAATACATGATCTAAAAAATGGATATTGACCTATATACATTGTTGGACACCATTGAAATATGTATATTTCCAAGGTTTAAACCATGGATATAGTCCTATACCAACAGTTTCATCTTTAGTGATAGGTCTGTTGCCATAATTCCTAATTGTGGAAATAGGTCTATAGCCATAGTGAGAATCAGGGATATAGGGTTATAGAAAAGTTTTAAATCATTTTAATAGGGATATATCAACAATTTCAAACCACGGTTTAAACCCATTAAACTATGGATTTATGCCTGTTTCACACGGATTTCGGGGATGACCTCCTGGATGGGAGATTCAAACGTTCCGATCGGTTTCTAGAGGGTTTGTTCGTAGAACCGAAAACATCCAATGATTCCACATCCGTTTGGACCCACTTTCCAAAGGTAGGTGCTCATTAGCTTGTGGATTGATGAGGCTTAGGAATTTTCATTGGTCGAGAGGATGGGAGGTCGGACTCATCACACCTTTTTGAGGGGAATTATTATCTACTCCGGGACTCTCTTTATAGATTTAAGTTATGTTCGTGAATCCTTATTACATTACCAAGTATAAAATGTGCTTTCCTTTAGTTTTAACAATCAATGATTAAATCTGCAAGAAATTTAGAGAATATTTTATATGTATTCAAGGTTCTTCATCAATAGAGAATCATCTATATCTGTTTAGAGATTCTTGGTCAATGGTATCCTTCAAAAAATTTATATAAAAGTCTCTTGGTCATTATGATGACCAGGCTGGTTTTAAAGCCACTCAGTGGGGCACTTGAAGTTTATCGTCATTCAGAAGGACAGGGATTATTTCAAAGTTGGGATCAAACCCATAAATGGGCTACCTACGTATCCTTTGTTTTGTAAAAGAAATCTGAACCCACTTAGTTCGAGTAATGGAGTATGATGTTTATGATTGATGGCTCAAAGAAGAATGTCATAATTACTTTTACACTCTAAGCTCACGTGAGTCATGCTCTGTGTGAGAAACAAGAGGTATTGGTAAAAATTAGACAATTGTGCCATGAAAGATGCAATCATAAGAAATTGTTTGGGGCTTAGGTATGTATGACTGCCCAGATAGATGAAGGTTTAGGATTCACTTTTAGGGAGAAAGTCCAGGAACAGGGTCCATAAAGGTATATGTGATTTATGGAGATTTGAATACTCTAATCTTGGGGCTTACTCCTAAGGAGGATTCCCAAGTTAGGAGGGGACTTATGATTGGGTTTTACTCCTGAAAAGGAAACCCAAATCAAGGGTAAATTAGAACTGGTTAAGAGAAATTTAAGGGGGGCTTGGGGTTTACTCCTGAAAAGGAAACCCAAGATTATGACTGGGACTTACTCCTAAAAAAGGAGGCCCAGGTTATGACTGAGTCTTATTCCTAAAAGGGAGACCCAGGTTAGGGCACTTGGGGCTTACTCCTAAGAAGGATTCCCAAGATTATGACTGAGTCTTATTCCTGAAAAGGAGACCCAGGTTAGGGATTAAGGTTTGGGGCTTACTCCTGAGGAGGATGCCCAAGTTTGGGAACTTTAAGAATTTGGGGCTTTCTCCTAAAGAAGGATGCCCAGATTTGAAATTGGGGCTTACTCCTTAGGAGGATGCCCAAGTTAAAGGATTATGATTGGGGCTTACTCCTGAGGAGGATGCCCAAGTTAAGGATTCTCTCATCTTAAAGGATGAGGTTGAATGAATGAACTCTCTATATTTAGTGACATAAGGATATTTAAATCACTAGGTTTTGAGAGATATTCCACAGAATTCCTTTCAGATAAGGAAGTCAAATCAAGAAATCATGCCATAAATGGCTTTGAAGAGTGTCTTGAAGACTGAATCTTGAAAAGGAAAGGTGTAATGGCTTAAGAGGGGTAAAAATTGGAAAGATGGGCACCAAAAAAGGTAGGGGCGTGCAAGTCGTGAAAGGCGCGCAAGTCTTCCGTGGGCGCGCAAGTTTTGGTCGCGCAGGTATACCTGCCCGACACATGGTGTACTTGCGCGATTTTCAACCAGCATTGAAATATTTGAGCGACTCTTTTTTAAACCCTTTAGAATCCTCTTGAGGTTCTTCCAGAAAAGGTACGCGCAAGTTATACTGAAGGAAATAAGTCGGCACGCAAGTGTTGATAAGTTTCAACACTTAGGCCTTCTTTCTTCTCTTAAGATCTTCCATTCTAGGTAAGAAATTACCTTAGAAGTGTTCCGGATGCTTTGAGAAGAGACTTGGGCGTCGAGAGCTTCAATCTGAGTTTCTGGAAAAAGATCCTCTCGAATGGGGGGCCCACAGGGTCTATTTATAGGCAAAAGAAGGCCCTGGGCGGTTACCAGGCGGTTACCACTTAGGTCGTGCAAGTCACTTGCGCGACCAAGGTAGCCGCGCAAGTACACTTGCGCGCCAGTTAGATAACTTGCGCGGTGAGGTTTCTGTTGATCCTTTCTTCCTTCCATTGTTGATTTCTTATGTTTTTCTTCAAAGGATGAATCAATTTGAGCTCGGATATTCCCTTTTCCGATCCTTAGATTCTGTGACGAAAGGAGTGTCAACAAAAGTCCCCCCTCAGAGTTGGATCCGGAGAGAAAAGAGGATCAGACTCTGAGGAAATTGAATTCCTCTAAAGGAAAAGGGAGGCGTGCAAGTCTTCAGTGCACAGAGGGCGGCGCACAAGTTTGCGTCGCGCAGTCCTTAAGCGCTCTGAATTCGGCGCGCAGATAGGCTTCCTGGCCTATAAATACACGGCCCTCACCTCCGTACAAGTATCCGGATTTCCGGACTTCATACCTTCTCGAGCTCTCGCCGCGCAGGACACCTAAGCCGCGCAAGTCTCTTTTCCACTGTTCCCTCGCTGTCGCGCTCCTGTAAAGGTATTTTTACTTGCGCGGTTTAGACTTGCGCGTCAAAAACTAGCACGGCACACGAAATACTTGCACGCCATTGTTTAGACTTGCGCGACTTAATGCCTTGGCCATTTTTTCCGAATTGTTTTCAAAAATTTTATGAAAAATAAACCCATTTAGGAGTTAAATTTGTTCAACTTTTGTGCAGATTCAATGGCTCCTAAGGGGATTGGAACGGCTGATGAACTGGCTAGCAAGCGGATTGATGACATGATGAAAATTATTGGCCATGATTACTATGATATCTGCGACAGCACTTTCCCAGATTTGGATAAGTACTTGAAGAAATATCATCTAAATTTCCCACAGAGCATCTACCTGTCTCTGTGTGTTCATGGTCATCTGCAAGGAGTCAATGTTCCAAATGCAAACAATTATACACCTGAGATGCAGTTGCACTGCTACTTGTCTATTTCGGTTATGCTGTGCATTAATAGTAACAACAATGGCGTGAACTTTCAAATTCTTCCTCCATGTCATTTCCTTGTAGATATGAAAATGGAAAACCCATGGGCTGAAATGTTTTCCATTAATGGTTGGTGGAGAGAAGACAAACGTGGTATTAGAGCAATATCTGAAAAGAGTACTCTCTCCAAATGGATCTTTACTTCCAATGCTCCATTCTCAAATCCATGTATCCATCTTTAAAGTTTCTTGGACAGAAACAGAGTCACTGTTTGATCAGCAGAAAGTTTTCTCAAACCGCACTCAAGAACATCCTTTTACAATTGTTCCAAGAAGAGCTAGTATCACTGCATCTCTTATTGTATCCAGTTGAATGAATCAATTCCATGTGGTTGCTGATGAAGCTCGGGATGCCGTAAATCAAATGAAGTGTTATGTTGAAAGCCTCTTGTAATTCTCGAAAAAGAGAAGAGACTCCAGTCTGTGGATGTCCTTATAACTCTTGTGTATCAATGAAAAACACTTTTGTCTTCAATCATTTGTACCTGTATTCTTTTCACTACCTGCTTCAAGTTTACTTAAGCCAATGGGCCTAGTAAGCATAGTTTGATTTTTACTAGGATTATTACAAATAATCCTACAAACTTTGAATTTTTTAATTGCTCAATATTACCTAAATTACACATAAATGTATATTTAGTGAGCTGGAACTTGACATTTATTCAGAGTTCCTTTTGTCTTTTGTGGGAAGTTTAAAGCCATGCATGCCGAACATAAAGGGGCTAATGTTTAAGGTCGAAATAGCTTTGACCAAAAAATGGATTAAAATTGATTCAATTCCTTGACAATTTATCTGAAAACATATTACCATACTCAAGTATGAGAGAAAAAATGTAAACTATGGCATAAGAATATTTGAATCTGAGGAATGATATGAAAAAGAGCTAAATGGCATTAGAAGAAGTAGTTTCCAAGAATGAAGTTACTATTATTTAACAAAACCCGTTAGGGGGTTGAAATATGCAGGGCCACCTATGGGCATTGGCTGCATGGTCAAATAAATAGCATCTTTTGGCTGACAAGTCTGTTATGTGGACTATTTATGCAAGGCCACCTATGGGCACGTGCTGCATAGTCAGGCAAAAGAATTCCCAGAAATTTACTTTCCTAGTGTTAAAAGCCAGTGAAAGTTTATGGAGATTCAAATTTTCTAAAGTATAGAGTTTGTTGTATGGAAAGAGGTACTTGAATATGGAGAAGATATTTCCGAACAAGAATATCGAAGAACTGGATGAACATCACTCCTACGAAGGTCTGACCCAAACGTAGGGAAGATGAATAAACCATAGACTTGAATATTTTCAGATCATGAAAAAGGATATGGGAAAAATATGTTAAGGATGGCTATTTTTTGCGGATCCCTACATACTATCATTTAAGACAAATAAGGAAAAAAGAGGCATTCTTCCCAAGAATGAAGTTACTATTATTTAACAAAACCCGTTAGGGGGTTGAAATATGCAGGGCCACCTAAGGGCATTGGCTACATGGTCAAATAAATAGCATCTTTTGGCTGACAAGTCTGTTAGGTGGACTGTTTATGCAAGGCCACCTATGGGCACGTGCTGCATAGTCAGGCAAAAGAATTCTCAGAAGTTTGACATTTTTGTGACTAGAAGTCATGAAAAGGGTTATGAAGATCTGAAAATATTTAAGGTTAGGATTATAACACATAAAGATGGGTATTGTCCAATGTATATAGAGATACATAGGTCAATGAAAACCATAATCATGTTGTGGCTGGGTCCTGAATTGAAATTTGGACTTCACTACGTATCTCATAAGAATGAGAATCAAGCCATACATAGTTCTTGAAATGCAGTTTAACGTCATGCTGGACGAAAGTATGAGAAATCTTAGTTTAGGGTCATAGAATTCAGACCATAATAAAGAATACACAGTGTGGGTTTTCATGAGGACTTTTCAGCCAAGGGACTGAAAGTGAAATTTGGGGTTAGGCCCAAAAGGCTTGGGACTGGATTCGAGGGATACTCGAATGTTACTACGTATCCCATAGGGATGGGAATCAAGTCCACGTAGTTCTAGGACTACCCTTTGTACAAATTTGGTTCGTACATGTGAAGGGTGAAAGAGGACTTTAGTGCAATGATGGTTTAACCTAAGATAAAAAGTTTAGGCATTACCATGTATGCATGTAGTCTTTTGAAATGAAACATGATTGAAAAAATCAATGTCAATAATGGTTCCTTCTCAAATGATGAAATCAAAGAATATTGTAGTTTATTGTCGTACCGGACAAAAGTGTTGTATAGTTTAACGTCATATAAAAAGGACGAAAGTGAATCAATGTAAAGATATTGATTCTAGGGGCGGTTTCACAAATAAACATCATATGAGATGGTGGTGAACCGATGTGAAGAGATTGTTTTTGGGCTTGAACCCTGGGAGGTTGCCTACATACCCAGCCTGGAGGGAAAGGATCAAAGTCCGTGTAGTTCAATTAAAGAAGGAATTAATGATCAAGTTGTTCTTGTGGACAATGATATAAAAAAATATTGTTGGGACTTACACATGGTTAGTGGCCCAAAGGGAGTGTTATGGTTGATGTTCGCTCTAAGATCACGTGAAGAATACTCGGTGTGAGAAACAAGAGGTAATAACAACCTTAACAATGCACAGTTTAATGTCATGTAGGACATAAAAAAAGGGACTATGCAGTTTAAAATCTTGTAGTTAGGACTATTGGTGCTGCACAATTTAGTGTCATGTAGCAGGGACAAAATAACAATTTAATGTCATGTAGGACATATCAAGGACTTTCTGTACAGTTTAGCGTCATGTAGTTAGGACGATGGGGACAAAATAGTTTAACGTCATATTGGACGAAAGGGGGATTGTGCAGTTTAATATCATGCAGTAAGGACAAAAGAGTGTACCATTTTAACGTCATGTCGGACGAAAGTGCGAGTAGTTTAAGGTCATATGCATGGACCGTGAATGGTGCAGTTTAATGTCATACTGGACTTTTGAGATTATATAGTTTAACGTCTTTCTGGATGTGAGGGACTTTTATACAGTTTAGCGTCATGTAGTTAGGACGTCACAGTTTAATGTCTTGCTGGACATAAAGGATTTGAAAATAGTTTATGGTCATATACATGGACCAGGGATGATGCATTTTAAGGTCATGCTGGACGGTTTAGGGAACTTTTTCACAGTTTAATGTCGTGTGGGAAGAAGTTGCAGTTTAAAGTCATACTAGATCATTGATGTGTAGTTTAACGTCATATAGCAAGGACGATCTGGTGGTGTACAGTTTAAAGTCATGTAGCTAGGACTAAGGTGAACCAATACGAGGATATCAGTTCTGGGGACTTTTTACAGTTTATCGTCATGATGTACGTTGGAAGTGCCACACAGTTTAATGTCATGTTGCTAGGACATAATATAGTTTAATATCATCTCAGAAAAAATATGGAACTTATGTACAGTTTAATGTCATGTAGATAGGACATAATACAGTTTAGTGTCTTGTAGGACAAATAAGGAACTTCTGTACAGTTTAATGTCATGTAGATAGGACAAAATATAGTTTAATGTCATCTCGGACAAAATATGAACCAATGTGATTGTTTTTGGATCTGGGAACAATATTTTGTGTTTATACAAAATACTTCTTCAGAAATCTGGCATTAGTTGGAGTCGTTATGTGTTCTCCATCCATTGAGATTAGAGAATATGCTCCATTGGAGTAGACCTTATTATTGAATAAGGTCCTTCCCATTTTGGTTCAAGCTTGGGAGGCTTCTTTCCTGGTATCATTGGTGCTCTGAGAAACAATACCAATTCTCCCTGAATGAATGAACGAAGACGAACTTTTTTGTTAAAAGATCATGCTATTCGATTCTGATAGATTTACAAGTGATGCAAAGTGCACAATCTTTTCTCATCTAACTGATCCAATTCATTCAACCACTTTTGGGATTCCTCATCTGTAGATAACTGATCACAAATGGCTATTCTGAGTGAGGGAAATTAAACATCAATTGGAAAGACTGCTTCTGTTCCATATACCAATGAATATGGAGTTGACCGCGTTGCATTGCGAGTGGTAGTCCGATAAGCCCATAAAGCATGAAAGAGTTTATCAGGCCACGACCTCTTATCTTTATCCACCATATTTTGCAGTATATTTGAAAGAGTATTGTTGAAGGCCTCTATCTGGCCATTAGCCGCTGCATGATATCGAGATGAATGGTTGGACTTAATGTTGTATTCTTGATACAATTTCTTTACCTCAGAAGAACAGAAGTTGGTGCCATTGTCCGTCAATATGGTATGAGGGACACCAAATCTAGTAATGATGTTAGACTTGATGAAGCTAACAATGCATTTAGAACTAACTTCTTTGACAGGTACTGCCTCTGCCCATTTGGAAAAGAAATCAGTAGCAGTAAGAATATACATAAACTGCTTGGCCGTAGCTGAAGGGTAAGGCCCCACCACATCCATTCCCCATGTAGAAAATGGCCATGAGTATTTAGCTGTATGAAGAAACTCTGGAGGTTTATGAATGAAGTTGGCATATACTTGGCATGAATGAAACTTCTTTGTGAAATTAACACAATATTGTATCATTGAAGGCCAAAAGTATCCAAGCCTTCGAATTTGATCAGATAGTCTATGTCCAGACTGGTGGGCACCACAGACTCCTGCATGTACTTCTTTTATGACAGCCATTGTCTCTTCACCATCAATACATCTGAAGAGAACTCCATCAAAACCACGTTTATAAAGAATTTTCTCGAGGTGGTTTGGGCTATCATAAAGAGTAAAATTGACCACACGTCGCCGAATTTGTTCTTTCTCGGCTCTATCTGGTGGAAGTGTTCCATTTTGAAGGTATTCCCTGATAGGTGACATCCATCCTGTAGTATGACCATACGGTTCAGGAATGGGACTAATTTCATTAATTTCCCTTGTTCTGACTTGAACATAAGGTGATATTGCACGACGGTGGGCAATACAGATGGTTGTCTCGTCCCGATTTGGATCTGCTAAAGCTGTGGCTATATTAGCCAGTGCATCAGCTTGAGTATTTTGTGATCTTGGGACATAAGAAAATGTCGGTTCTGATTGGAATTCCGACATTAACTCTCTGACGTAATCATACAAAGGGATTAATTCTTCTTTTCTGATGGCATAATCCCCATTGACTTGTTTGATTACCAGGTCTGAATCACCTTTCACCTTTAAGTGATTCACTTGTGCTTGAAGTGCTAACTCCAAGCCTGTAATGAGAGCTTGGTATTCAGCTTCATTATTGGTACCACCTTCCCACAAAAAAAAAGGAATAAGGTAACACTGCCTTATCTGGAGAAATGAGCACAATTCCTAAACCAACTTTGTTGAATTTAGGATTTTCCATTTTCTTCCCTGTTGGACTTCTAGAAGCACCATCAAAATACATTTCCCATGTTTGAGGACTCTCTTGAATAGAGAAAAGTTCCTCATCAGGGAGTTCGATATCTGAATATGTGTCTTCCACTTAAGGATGTTCAGCCAGGAAATCAGCCAGAGCTTGGCCCTTAATTGCCTTTTGAGACACATACTGAATGTCGAACTGCTGTAGAATAACCGCCCACCTTGCCAGACGTCCTGTAAGCATTGGACGACTAAGGATGAATTTGAGCGGATTATTACGAGATACCAATTGGACCTCATGATGTTGCAGGTAGTGTCTCAGTTTCTGAACTGCAAATATTAATGCTAGGAAGCACTTTTCAATACTTGAATACCGGGTTTCTGCTTCAAGCGTAGTTCTACTGAGATAGTAGAGACTGTTTTCATTCCCAGCATCATTCTTTTGAGCGAGAAAGGCACCCAATGATCGCTCTAAAGCTGTCACATAGAGGATAAGAGGTCTACCCTCAACAGGTGTCATGAGTACTGGTGGACTCAAGAGGTATTTCTTGAGGAAATCAAATGCTTCTTGACATTCTTCATTCCATTGGTAAGTGACTCCTTTCTTCAATAATTTGGTAAAGGGTAAACTTTTGCCTGCCAAATTGGCGATGAAACGCCGAATATAGGCTAAGTGTCCTTGAAGTCCTCTTAATTCATTCAAATTATGAGGAGGTGACATACCAAGGATTGATTTGGTTTTCTCAGGATCGACTTCAATACCACGATGGCGTACAACAAAGCCGAGGAATTTTCCTGAGGTTACCCCAAAAGCACATTTTAAGGGGTTCATCTTCAAATTATGTTGTCGAAGCTTGTGAAATATAACTTCCAAATCAGACAAGTGATTAGAAAGTTGTTTGGATTTAACCACCAAATCATCTACATAGCATTCAACAAACTTTCCTAAAAGAGGTTTGAAGATACGATGCATGGCGCGTTGATATGTTGCACCTGCATTCTTTAAACCAAAGGGAATCACCCGGTAACAAAACACACCTTGAGGAGCTCTGAAGGCTGTATATTCCTCATCTTCTGGGGCCATTCGGATCTGATTATATCCAGAATATCCATCCATGAAAGAAAGTACTTCATAGCCAGCCGTCGCATCAATTAAGAGTTCTGTAATCGGAACTAGGAAATCATCTTTAGGACAATACCGATTAAGATCTCTGAAATCGATGCAAACCCTAATTTGTCCGTTCTTCTTCTTTACAGGGACAATATTAGCCAACCACTTGGGATATTGAACTTCTCTGACGAAGTTAGCTTTGATAAGCTTATCCACTTCAGCCTCAATTTTGGAAGCATAGGTTGGGTGTGTTCTTCTCGCGGCTTGCTTGAATCCTCGATGTTCTTTTGGAAAACCCAAATGATGGGTGGCAACATCAGGATCAAGGCCAGGCATCTCTGTATAATTCCAGGAAAAAATATCTTTATTTTTCTTTAGAAAAGAAATATACATCTCTTTCTCTTCAAGGGTCATGGCCGCACTAATTAAAGTGGGGCGTGGATCTTTCTCTGTACCCAGATTTACTTCTCTGAGTTCATCCACAGTGGTAGAGATAACCTCTTCAAATGCTGGAGGAGCATCTCTAAGATCTTCCTCTTCCTCTTCATCATGTGTTATTTCTTCCGTTTCTAATTGCAAAGTAGATGAAAAAACGAAATTCTCATGATCATAAGAGATGTCAAAATTTTCACATTTTGAAGAAGAAGCTTCCATTTCCGACCCTATTGATGATAAAGGGTCTTCTTTGGGAAATAAAGAGGGGATGATGGATTGAGAATCGACATCATTATTCACCTCTGATGTTGCTATAACTACTTCTGGCCTGATTAGCGAAGTATAGACTTGTTGGATTTCAGCAGACGAAATGAAAACGTCACCACTTATGCTTTCATCACTGCTTGGTAAGTTACCAATTTCTCCCATGTTGTCTGGCTCGATTGCCGTAATTGACATTATGGATCTTTCCATAAGAGTATTATGATTTGGGCCTATTTTGTCAATATTACTGATAGGTAACACATAATCTGTACTCACATGTGAAAATGGATTTATTGGAATTTTCTCCAAACCATATGGAGCATTAACTTTGGTAATTTCCTTCATTGTAGATTTTTCTCTTCCCTTCATGTGATAAAATTCCGCCTCAATGTATTGAGACTCACATGTCTTGAACGGGGCCTTATCACCATACAATGTTCCAACTTGTCCATCGAAACAGTATTTGAGACATTGATGGTATGATGACGGAATAGCTGCCTGCTGATGTAGCCAGGGTCTTCCAAGCAAGATATTGAGAGCTGAGTCCTGATCAACAATCATGAAATCCGAATTGGAAACAAGATCTCCAAACTGAGTACTAAGTGTAACATATCCCAGTGGTTCTTGTTCATTTTTATCATATCCTTGCAACATCATGGTAGAAGGAGATAAATCAGATTCCGTGAGGCCCAATCGACGAAGTGTACGAATGGGCATGAGGTTGACTCCTGAACCATTGTCAATGAAAGCTCTCCGAACATCTATACCATTGACTTTGCCAGATAAGTAAAAAGGTTTTATTTCCCATGCACAACATCATCTTCATCTTTATCAGTAAAAGATATCACTGCATGGCATTCTGCAGGATTATTCTCTATGTGATAGATTTCAGCTGCAACAATTTCAGCTTCAAACTCCTGAGGACTCGACAAAGCTTCGATGAGTGCTTCCCGAAGATCTCTTGACAGATTCAAAGTATCCAAAATTGATAACTTGGCTGGTAATTGGGCCAAGTGTTTCAATATATCATACTTTTGATCTAGAGGTCTGCGTTTCCCAATAGGAATATGCGGTTTAGCAGGTACCTTGGAAGCAGATACTTTGGAAGCTGATGCATCTTGTATTGAAGTTGGCAAAATCCTTGGTTTTGGAATATTAGACTGATTAGATCCATCTACTTGCTGAGATAAAGAAGATGGAACCTTTAATCGGTCTTCCAAAATAACTGTGCCAAAACTGAGTTGACCATTGGAAGAAGAACTTGCTTGTTCTTTTTGAGCTCGCTGAAGGGCTCTACAACGAGTTTCTGCTGCATATATAATGCTAGCAGGGGTAAAATTAGAGTAGTGGCTTTGGAAAGATCCACGGCTTCCCCTATATCCTGAACCTCTAGAACCTCTTCGGATTCCCTTATTTTATACAGGGAATTCAGGATCATCAAGACTAGAATATGAATCTGTTAATTGAATCATATTAACAGAACCAAAGATTAACTCTTCTTCTGATAAAGACTCTGCCTGGTTAGCTTGTTTAGGTTGTGTCGTTTGATGGGGCGGTGCCCGTGGCTTTGAAGTAGATGGCATGAAATCTTCCAGAGTCAAAGACAATTTAGGCTTTGCTACATACTCATCTTCTCCTGATTCCTCTTTCTTCTTTGAATTGCGCTGCCCTTTTGAGGATTTGTCTTTTGATGGAGGCTTTACTGCATCTTTTGTAGGAGACACAATTGGCTTCTTCAATTGTGTTCGCATAATGGAATGGGTCCGATTGATTGTCTTTCTGACCATCCAATCGTCATATTTTTTCACAGTTTTGCTTTTGACTTCCTGCCACTCGCCTCCTTCCTCTGGATCTGTAGCGGTAATACACGCTACATGAGCTGAAGCACCCTTCAATTTGACTTGTCCCAAGTCGACCATCTTTTGCAGGAGGTCATTAAAGACAAAACACTCCTGGATGGGATGCCCCAACATTTGATGAAAGGGACAATAATTGGGAAGGTCTTCATCTCCTTCCATGTTTGGCCTCTTCGGCACTGGTAATTGAACCAAATTATTTTCCAGAGCTGAAATGAAGTAACCAGGAACCTGCTCACTTCGGAAAGAGTATGTTTTACTCTTCATATCCTCAAATTGTTTTCGTCGTTGATCTCTTTGATCATTTGGACGAAACGGCCTTTGTTGTTGGCATTCAGGAGGTGGAGTCCTTCGAGAAGATGAAGGTTTTGAAGTAGATATAGGTACAGGTTCTTGTTTAAGAATAACTGTAGCAGTTTCTGCTTTACCCATTCTTCTTCCTGGAGTTGATGGAATTATACGAGATTTAACCTTAGCCTGTATAAGGGAATCTTCAATCTACTGAGCGATTGAAGTAAGGTCTCGAAACCCTCCTGTGTATTTCACAGGGATCAATGGCGTGCGTAATTCGTCACGCAGATTTTCCACACATATTGGAAACAATTCCTCCTGAGGGAGTGCTAAATTCAGGGAATACGTTAATCCCTTCCAACGAGCAATGAAATCAGAGACTCTTTCATTCTCCCTTTTCTTGTAGTTTGTAAGATCGAAAACTGTCGGTTTTGGCAAAGTTGATCTAAACTAAAGAATGAATTTTTGACGAAGATCCTCCCATCCGATGACTGACCGGGATTGCAAGCTTGTATACCAGACAAAAGCTGGTCCTTGCAAGGTTCGCACGAAGCATCTGAGTTTCACTGCTTCTTGCTGCTCTGGAGTTCCCATCATAGGATCACAACAAGACACGTAATGCGTCAAATTTTGTTCAGGGTCGCCTGATCCATTGAAAGTAGGGAAAACAGGGTTTCCAAAACTGGATGGAGGAGAAATTGAATCTACCCATTCTGGGTAAACTTTCTTTTCAGGTTGAACTTGTGCCTGTTTCCCTTCCATAGTTTCTAACTGAGCTGTTAATGACTCAATAGTAGTTATTAACTTTTGAGAAAAGTCAGGTTGAACTTGGTTTTGGGTAGGTGCAATGAATGGAGCTTGGACAGACGTGGTGGTTGGTGCTGCAACTGATGGTAGTGCTGCCAACTGTTGTTGCATTTGACCCGTAGGATTAGACCTCTGTGGGTGTACTGATAAAGGAGTATATTCTTGATCCATCTCAGTAGTTACAACAAATTCCTTCGGCTGCCGGACTTCAGCATTCTTAAGAAGAAGACTACTCTGAAGTAGTTCTGCATTCAACCTTCTTAATTCTTTCATTTCTTCCTCCTGTTGTGCAAACCTTTGCTCTAATGAGAGCAATTGACCTCCTTCAGAGGAAGGGTGAGAAGTAACCTGATTCTTTACTTTCCCCTTATTGGATCCTTTTCGGAGAGGGGGAAGTGGGTTACTTGAAGGAATACCCAAATTTTGGGTAAGCCTTTGATTACGTGTGTTCACACCTTCTTCATTTAAGTCTGTGTGCGCAACTTCTTGAGCAGGAACCTCTTCGTCTGATCCCTCTGATTGAGCCTCATCTGGTGAATCAGCATCAACGGCATTGATGACATTAATGGATGCATATTTCATAGAATCCTTTCTATCAGCATTTTTGTGATATTGTATTCTTCTATGTCCATGATGAGATATGACATTCCGTTTACTTGATCCCTCAGGAACTTCTTGGAGAACCGTCACTTGGAGAGAATCTCCTGATAGCTTGGCTCTTCGTTCCACTTGAGGCTTATTCCCTAATCGAGAGAATACTGAATTTCTCTGAGGGAGGGATTGAGGATTTGAAAAAGTCCCCAGTCCGGTGGACTGGGGATGTTCCTGCTGCTTCCGCTCAACTCCTCGAATCCCATTTGTTGACTCTGAGGGTTGGGTTAGAGAAATCCCCAGTCTGGGAAGCTGGGGTGTCTTTTGACATGCTATGTATGAGATCTTTTTAAAATCTCTCTTGATCTTGCGAATCTTAGTTCGGAAATTAGCTGGATGCATTAACCTGTATCCACTTTTGTCACCTGGTTCAACAGATCGTTGGATGATTTCCGAAACTTCTATCATTTGATGACGTGTTTGCTCCAGACGAGAGGCTTGTGCAATATTATCGCCTGCTTGATGTAGGAGCAATTCAACAACTTGTTCTCTATATACTTGATTTTGAGAGGAACTAGTTGAAGCCTGTTCTTGAGCAAGCATTTGATTATGAACAAAGCCCATTGACTATGGCCGGCCATGGGCAATAACATTGCATGAGACCATTTTCGGCGGGCTTTGCTGACTGGAAAGCACTGTGAAATGTAGTGCTCCGTGAACACCCCATCCTCTGATATGAACATCAGATGGAGCATTGGAAATTAACTGACGCAATTTTCTTAGTTCGCCAAGGCATGAACGTTGAAGGGTTCTTTGTTGCTTTTCAGCCTTCGGATACCGAGAGACTGATAGAGATGCCAAATCAATCTGGCGTTGTAGCCCTTCTATTATCTTAAGATGATTTTCATATTCATCGTAAGATAATACCTTCTTCTTTAATTGACAAAGAGTCTTCCATATGTTGAGATGAATATCATGGATTCCATCATCCGTCAACATCTTTGGAATGTCGTACTGGGAGTCAACCAAAGGCCAAAACATGACTGGTACTTCACCTTTTTCCAGTTTTTTCCTCATGTTCAGCATTTCCTCTTTATCATTAAATGAAGATTCTTCTACCTGTCTCGACCAGAGTTGGTGTTTCCTTGTTGCTTCATCGGATTCAACAAGATTGGTAGAGATATCACAATTCATGCTGGAAGATGAATGACACAGGTATGGTTCGGAGAATAACCTGAACCCCAGGCTATCTTCTGATGGAGAAAGAGTTTCACCTGCCGATAGTAAAGCATCAGACATGACTGGTTTTACGTTTGCAAGTGCCTTGAGATAGGAGGGATTTCTCGTCACTACATTGCCTTCTGAAGAATTTTCGAGACAACGTGAATCACTACTGCGGAGAGGACTTTCGTAGCGAAGTTCATCACCATGAGGAGGACTGTCATGATGGGTTACAGCAAAAGATGAAATCTCTTGCTCCTTGGTCTTCTGACCACACAGAGGGTTCCTGTGGCTCTCATCTGAAGAAGAAATTTCAAGATTGACCTAACTTTCATGAAGCAAGTCTTCATGAGTAAGTGTCTGTTGAAGACCTTCAAAATTAATGTTCTCGTTATTGAGAACTGAGGGAGTATAATCTTGAATTCCGACAGATAAATGTCGGAAGGCTTCAAGAACTCCAGCATCGAGCAAGGCTTGGTTACAGATTGGCCTTTGATCTCCTGACTGTGCTGGGTGGATCTTTTTCTTATATGCCTTCTTACTCACTTTAGAAACCACTTGATGACGAAAGTGATTGCTCTGAGCAGGTGTATGTGCCTGATCAGGAAAGATGGTCAGGTTAGGCTGACGATCTCCACTCAAATCAGGTGTATGTGCCTGAATTAGTTGTCCGTATGATATGGGAGAGTATGCCCCCATAAACCTCTTGGACTGGAACAGATGTGTGTGTCTGTTCCGGAGTGAATCGTTGATGTGTCACTCCACTGCTAGGGATAGATTTATGTGTCTGTCCCTGTGATGATGCTGAAGCTGTTATGATATCCTGGCAAGCATCCAGAATATGAGCAGGAATTTGCTTCTGGTCTTTCACCATTGACAAAATATGTTTGGTGTCTTCAGCCGCCGGAACGGGGATATACGTCCATTCTGGGCTTGGAGTAGGTGTATGTGCCTGCTCCTGTCCTCCTTTTCCTGTCAGTGAATCCTGACAGTACTCAAGTGTGGAGGCAGAGAGTTGAGTCTGCCTCCTATTTGTCATCGGTACTTTCCGACTGACTTCTCCGTGCGCTACCAAGCGAGACTATTGGTAGGCTTGATTAGTATTAGCAGGTGTATGTGCCTTCTGATTACACTTCACCAAACGCGGTTGACGAGATCCATCATATGTAGTCAGACGAGCCTGATGACTAACTGGTTATGTATAAGCAGGTGTATGTTCCTGCCTACAGTACTCCGCCGGAATTGCCTGGTGGGAATGGCTTGATGCTGCCATACGAGTCTGCTGGACAGCGGAATTAAAACGGGCAGGTGTGTGTGCCTGCTCATTGTTTTCCACCAAGTTAGGTTGGTGGACTTTTCCGGATATGGCAGGGATGACAACCTTCCCATTGTTCACCGGATTCCGTCTCTGGCGGTTCATCTTGCCTGCTCGGGTTCGAGGAACCTGAGCTGAATGCCTGGAGTCGGTACCCTCATCATGTTGAGGGCGCACTACCGCACGAGTCTGGTGGCGATTGTTGATGGGAGCCCTTGAGAAGGACTCCTGTCTTTTTGAATTAAGGTCCTGCAGGACCTGCTCATTCACTTCCTCAGAGTAAGGGAGTGAATGGAAATTGTGTTCCGGGGATAAAGACCCTGAAACGGTTGGAGACGGTAGTCAGCACCGCCTGCTTCTTGATCGCTGGCCGCCGTTGTCCGGACGACCAGGTAGAGTTGTTAACTTGGAGGGCTTGACGAGCGGCCTCCAGAGTTGGGATAGTACGGTTGCGATGGTACTCCTTAACCAGTGCATTAGAAACCCAGCGTTGAAGACGCTGAGTTGGTGATGTCATCCTAAGAGCGGATGACGTTCCAGCAGGAGTAGCAGAATTGGTTTTCACAGCAACAGACCTCATAGTAGAGTTGTTCACAGCAGCAGTATTTACAGGGGTGAATTTAAGGAAAACCATTTTGCAGAAGATCTTGAGAAAAGAGTGCCTGTTCCATATAACAGACATAATCAAGATGAATCCGGCCACTGCATCTTTTGGATGAGCACATGTCAATGATTGCTTTTTTGGCCCAAGGGGCCTAACAAATAAGAAGAACATCACTTTAACATGGTTAAGGATTCACGTCGGGTTCACCATTTTTTTGTTTCACATGGATTTCGGGGATGACCTCCTGGACGGGAGATTCAAACGTTTCGATCGGTTTCTAGCGAGTTTGTTCATAGAACCGGAAACATCCAATGATTCCACATCCGTTTGGACCCACTTTCCAAAGGTAGGCGCTAATTAGCTTGTGGACTGATGAGGCTTAGGAATTTGCATTGGTCGAGAGGATGGGAGGTTGGACTCATCACACCTTTTTGAGGGGAATTATTGTCTACTCCGGGACTCTCTTTATAGATTTAAGTTATGTTCGTGAATCCTTATTACATTACCAAGTATAAAATGTGCTTTCCTTTAGTTTTAACAATCAATGATTAAATATGCAAGAAATTTATAGAATCTTTTATATGTATTCGAGGTTCTTCATCAATAGAGAATCATCTATATCGGTTTAGAGATTCTTGGTCAATGGTATCCTTAAAAACATTTATATAAATGTCTCTTGGTCATTATGATGACCAGGCTGGTTTTAAAGCCACTCAGTGGGGCACTTGAAGTTTATCGTCATTCAGAAGGACATGGATTATTTAAAAGTTGGGATCGAACCCATAAATGGTCTACCTACGTATCCTTTGTTTTGGAAAAGGAATCAGAACCCACGTAGTTCGAGTAATGGAGTATGATGTTTATGATTGTTGGCTCAAAGAAGAATGTCATAATTACTTTTACACTCTAAGCTCACGTGAGCCATGCTCGGTGTGAGAAACAAGAGGTATTGGTAAAAATTAGACAATTGTGCCATGAAAGATGCAATCATAAGAAATTGTTTGGGGCTTAGGTATGTATGACTGCCCAGATAGATGAAGGTTTAGGATTCACTTTTAGGGAGAAAATCCAGGAACAGGGTCCATAAAGGTATATGTGATTTATGGAGATTTGAATACTCAAATCTTGGGGCTTACTCCTAAGGAGGATTCCCAAGTTAGGAGGGGACTTGTGATTGGGTTTTACTCCTGAAAAGGAAACCCAAATCAAGGGTAAATTAGAAATAGTTAAGAGAAATTTAAGTGGGGCTTGGGGTTTACTCTTGAAAAGGAAACCCAAGATTATGACTGGGACTTACTCCTAAAAAAGGAGGCCCAGGTTATGACTGAGACTTATTCCTAAAAGGGAGACCCAGGTTAGGGGAATTGGGGCTTACTCCTAAGAAGGATGCCAAAGATTATGACTGAGTCTTATTCCTGAAAAGGAGACCCAGGTTAGGGATTAAGGTTTGGGGCTTACTCCTGAGGAGGATGCCCAAGTTAAGGATTATCTCATCTTAAAGGATGAGGTTGAATGAATGAACTCTCTATATTTAGTGACATAAGGATATTTAAATCACTAGGTTTTGAGAGATATTCCACAGAATTCCTTTCAGATAAGGAAGTCAAATCAAGAAATCATGCCATAAATGGCTTTGAAGAGTGTCTTGAAGACTGAATCTTGAAAAGGAAAGGTGTAATGGCTTAAGAGGGGTAAAAATGGGCAAGATGGGCACCCAAAAAGATAGGGGCGCGCAAGTCTTGAAAGGCGCGCAAGTCTTCCATGGGCGCGCAAGTTTTGGTCACGCAGGTATACCTGCGCGACACATGGTGTACTTGCGCGATTTTCAACCAGCATTGGAATATTTGAGCGACTCTTTTTTAAACCCTTTAGAATCCTCTTGAGGTTCTTCCAGAAAAGGGACGCGCAAGTTATATTGAAGGAAATAATTCGGCGCGCAAGTGTTGATAAGTTTCAACACTTAGGCCTTCTTTCTTTTCTTTAGATCTTCCATTCTAGGTAAGAAATTACCTTAGAAGTGTTCCGGAAGCTTTGAGAAGAGACTTGGGCATCGAGAGCTTCAATCCAAGTTTCTGGAAAAATATCCACTCGAATGGGGGGCCCACATGTTCTATTTATAGGCAAAAGAAGGCCCTGGGCGGTTACCAGGCGGTTACCACTTAGGTCGCGCAAGTCACTTGCGCGACCAAGGTAGCCGCACAAGTACACTTGCGCAACAGTTAGATAACTTGCACGGTGAGGTTTCTGTTGATCCTTTCTTCCTTCCTTTGTTGATTTCTTATGTTTTTCTTCAAAGGATGATTCAATTTGAGCTCGGATATTCCCTTTTCTGATCTTTAGATTCTGTGACGAAAGGAGCATCAACAATGCCATAAATAAAAAATCGGACGACTAGATTTGGAACCCACCCCTCAATTTTCTATCATAAAACACCTAAACATTACACTACATAACATTTTCATTATTAAGTTTATTATTTTTAATATATATTTATATATTGAGAAACCCTGTAAATAGGTATAAAGTAATGGCTATGGGTCTTCCCACAAATTTCCTGAAGAAAAATAATTTTCCATTGGTTATTCAAGAAGCCTATAGAAACCATTTTCTTAAAACATTGATATAGCCCAAGACTAAAAAACCTATTTAAATCATTTTCATAAACATTGGGTATACACTAAATCTATGTTCATTTTTTGATATAATCCTTGGATATATCAAGGGAAAAAAACCCAATATCAATTGTTTTGGAAAACCATGGCTATAGGTCGGTGGTTATATGATTGTTTTATTCTACTGTACATTCAATAATTGATTTTTACTATTCCAAAAAAAATATTATCATATTTCTAGAATCTATATAAGCTCTTAAAATCAAGATAAATAATGTTCAAATTCTATTTCCATATAAGTGAGCGCATGATATGGAGCGGGCATGTAATTTCTCAATAAAGATACATGAAATCCCACTTTTACTTTAGAGAGGCTAGGTTGAATTTTGAAATAAATTGAAACTCCTCTAGTTTTTCTATAATTTCAAAAGTTACTATGTATCTAAAAATTTGTTTCAATTTTATTCCAAAACATATAACACCCTTCCAAGGAACTACCATCAAGAAATCATGATATCCTACTTGAAATTGAAAAAATGTTCTTTAGATAGCCACATAGATCTTTTTAATTATTTGATCTTCCTTGATATGATTCTAAATAGATAGAACTTTCAATATTGTTTCCTCAATAAGTTCATGGCTAAAAAAATTCATTTTACCCCATTTATCCTAGCATAGTGGTGTATGAAATATTTCTTGTACAATGTTTCATATAGTTCCATACGAATACTAGAATTGAGGCTATTACTATTTGATAATTCTTCCGATGGTAAATACTTACCACACCTAACATAATATAAAAGTGAGAATGAGCACATAATTTCTTCTATTTAATAAACAATCCTTCTATACATTCCATCTATCTAAGGAATATAATCTGTTCTCAATTTTATCTCAGTGCCAAGACCCTTTATATGATTTTTCTTGGATTTCTATATAAACCACAGGTCATGATTTGATACAAAAAATATTTTTGCACCATGAAGTCTCACAAATTCATTAATATTGAGTCTAATGAGGTGATCAAGAGGTAGATCATCCTCTATAGTGAGTAAATGTGTGGATGTGGAATTTTTATCAATAATAACTCATAGATTATCATTCATTATCAGAGTCCTTGTAAATCTAGTTTCAAAGTCCATAGTAATATAATACATTTTCCACAAAAGTATAGGTTGATTTCTTTTGACTCTGTCAGTTTTTTTACAACCGTTGCCTTCTGAAAAACCAATCAAAATGATACAATATATTCAATTTCATATTTCATATTTTCCAACCAAATATTTCCTTTATGACCAAATAAATATGATGCTAATCAGGTGTATTGAGAATTTTTCGCTTTTACATTCATCTAATAATTCAATTTTTCAACCTATAACAAATATAACACATAGCCTCTATCAAAATTACAATATACCATCTTCATAAATTATGTTTACTAACTTTAAATCATTCATGTAGTTTCCTTTATTTTGAATATTTGTATCATCAAGCTATGAAATTATTATTTTCTCTAATAATATTAGTTTGAAATTAATTTACAATAAATGTATGATTTCCCCTTCATTAATGTATTCCATATCCAATATTCCCAAATCCATTAATATATCAATATTTGAGTAATTGTAACCATCAAATTTTCTTATGTTGTGTTCAATCTATGAGAATATGTATTTTAAATTTTTTTGATTCATATATATTTCAAATATTTCACCATAATTGTAATGCCTCCATATATTCAATGAAAATATTATACACACAAAGAAGCATCATGGTTTGGATATTTATTTCCACAAATGTTTAACTATTATGATTCGTAGGTAATAACATTTTATCATTCTGATCCAGTTTTCCACTAAAACAGTGCTCCTAGCCGGCAATCCACTAGGACATAGATGTGCCTCCACATACACCAAAGGTTCATGAATAGTAACGAGGGTATAAAGGGTTGATAGTGGGGAGAATATACCCTTATATGCTGTTAACAATAATTCTCTATATAAATATAAGGCATCATAAAATAAATAAAATTAGATTATAGGAGCAATAACCCACCATAGAAGAAATAATATCATTCAACAACAAAAGAAATTAATTGCAATAATCACTTCATTTTTAGAATAAACCACCACAAGATAACATTAATAGATAATCATGCATACAATTACAGTAAAAAAAACAATAATAAGATTGTTTACTATAGCTGACCTGAGTACATGCATATAGTGAGCATGATCATACTAAAGGAAAGACTCAAATGAAACTCTAGTTGATGCAGTAACGCAAGGTATTTACCATAGATCCCATGAAAATTGTTTGAAATGATCCCTATGATCTAACTCTAGAGCTCATCCCCTTAACTGATCACAAGAGCATAAAGTATCAATCACCCCGAAGGGCATGTGTAGGGTGTTAGAATAATCTTAGTAGGTCACCAAAAATATGTAACAAACTTAAATCTATCATAACGTAGTTGTATCTAATATATAAAATAGATGTACATGCATATCATATAAAAACATGCTTCCCTTGTGCTCAAAAATCACAAGGAACCAATCACTTACTTTATCTGTAACCGGTATAATAGTAATGGAAATGATCCTTAAAAATATCCCAAGGCATCCATGGATGCATTACAAGACGGAGAGACCACATGAACCTCCTATGATTTTATATCTGAACCATGTGAAAATCTCCACCTCTTATCCAAAACTATTAACTAATATCTCAAAGGTACACACAAATAGATACTCAATCCCGTAGAAATTAGCTCTAAAGAAACCCCATTGTCTCAAAGAATGATGTTTGAGGTAGTTCGATACCTATCCTCTAAAAAATAAAAATGTTGGCTCAACAAAAAATATCTTGTAGAATGGACATATCTATCGTACTAAATAATCATGGCCAAATGACCAGAAGTATGTAAATCCTCTATTACAAAAATATGGTATCAACAACATCAACCGATGGCTCCTCACCATCACTGTGTATTTCTATGGAAATCAACTCCAACCAAACAAGAAGTCAACACCACCCAAAACTGTATCGAATAAATGCCCATACCCCATCATTGGACCAAAACACCTCATAATTTTAGTCTAACTATGATAATTTTTGTAAAGAACCAAAAAATTCAACGAAATTTTTTTTCTTAATTTTCTTTGGGATTTTACAAGAACGCAGTTTCTGACGGCACCTGATTCCAAGGCCCGGTGTGCCCGAAATCGTTTTCCGAAGTTTAGCTTGCGTACGCTCAGTGAAAGAACGAGCGGGTTTTTATAACTTTTGAACCAGTTCTTGGAATCGAATTTTGAGGGCACTGATGGAATCACAGCGCCAGTATTTGCTTAGAAACATTTTTTTCGGAGTTGCGTTTGCTCGGGTGTAGTTTTTAATTTTTTTGGGGTTAAGTTAAGAAATAAAATAAAAGTTGTACAACCGATTTTTATTTTATTTTTCTTAACTTAAGTTAAGTGGATGATGTGGGACCCACAATATCCTACCCACTTGGTAGGATATTTGTGAGGTGGGTCCCACATGAACCCCACCATTTATTTTCTTCTAAGTAATGCACCCACACCCCCCTTTTTAATGAAGTCAACTCTTGCGTTTAATCTGGGTATTTAATGCCTCATTAATTGGGTGGTTTTAAACTCCTCAATTAATTGTTCGTTTCATTTCTTGTTGAATTTCAAATTTTGGCTTGTGCATTAACAAAATAAGACAACTCTTATTTTATTTGGGTTGGAACTTGTTGCGTGGAGTGGATTTTGAGAAAAGCCTTCTTCTTCGACGAAGAACGCGAAGAACGCGAAGAACGCCGGATCCTCGGAGATCGACGACGTGACGCTTCTTCCGCAATGTTCCTTATTCCATGACGCTTCTTCCGCGATGCTTCTCCATGACGCGGTGATCCTCCCTCTGCGGCGCCTTCTTCTGCAAGGGTTATTTCCGCGACGAATCCTCACTCATGGAATTCGACGAGGTAGGGATTTATTTTAATTGTTGTTCGTGAACTATTTCGTTTCCTTTCTTCTCTTCTATTGGAGCCGCCTGTTACCGCAATAACGGGAGGGGGTCGGACCGCATGAACACGGACGACCCTCCTATCCCTTTTTTTGTTTGATATTGTTGTGGCACGAGCAAGGCAACGCGGTGCCGAACCACCGTGCGGAAATTGTTACGGAAAGGGGGAGAAGCGCAGCGCCGTCGCGCCGCGCCGTTGAAGACGAACCAGAGACGCGGCACCGTCGCGCAGCGCCGAAGAACCAAAAAAGAACCCCGTCCAGAGCAGGGCCGTGGCAGAGGGGCGTGGCGCCCTCACTCCACACTGGACGGACCAAGGCCGCAGCTGGTTCCGGGCCGCGGCGGAGCAGGGGGACCAGAAGCTGGTTTCGGGCCGCCTGCGTTAGAACAGAGGGACCGGCCCTTGCCGGTCCCGTGGCGGCAGTTACCGGCCGGCCCGAGCGGGCCGGCCGGTCATGGGAAAACCGGGGGTTCGTAATCCCCAGATGGACAGCAGGTGCGGCCCCCCACATGGAGGCCGCGGGTTCATTACGCGGGGGTAGTGCGCCCCCCCCCCCCCTCTTCACTCGAACGTAACTACCGAGTCGGCCACCTGGCCACCTAGCCAGCGCCAGCGCGCCGGGCCGAGCCGTCGGGCCGGGCTGCGCCCAGGCCAGGCCGCGCCGCACCAGCAGGGCCAAGCCGCGCCCAAGTGGGCCGGACCCAGACCCAGTTCAGGTCGACCCGGTTCGGGTCAACCTGGGTCGGACCGGGCCCGAACCCCCTAATACCAAACTATTTCGGTCTGTTGCCTATAACATGAGCTACGGTTCTCCGATTGATGCACCGTCAGTTGCGTAGAGATCCTTGGATCGAGACAGGTATTTCGGTATATTATACTCAGGGTTTTGGAGAACATTGGGTTCGGCCGGTTTGGTTCGTACACGAAACGAACCGGGACCTCAGAGCGGAAACGCTTATAACATGAGCTCCGAATGTCTGATTTACGTGCCATCAACTTTGTTGGATTCCTCATAGTGAGACGGACCTTTTGGATTACTACGCTCGAGGTTTGGATGCAGGTGGAGTATGGTCGGGTTGGATTTGACTTAAAAACCAATCGGGCCCCTAGGACGAAAACACCAATAACTCTCAGACCGGGCGTCCGATTGACGCGCCGTCTGTGACGTTGAGTTCCAGTTGAAGATACAGAACTTTTGGATACATCAACTCCGGACTATGTGTCAGTTGATGTATCTTCCCCTCGGTTCGTGGAACGGACCCTCCCGAATGAGCTTGCTGTGTGCGGGAACCCTAGATCTGGCTGTGACTACGACGACGACGACGACTATGCAGAAATACTCCATGGATTTGATGGCGACGACTACAGCACTCAGCGATCCTACGTGGATCAGTGCTACCGATCCTGTGTGGGTCAAATCCTGTGTGGGTCAGCGCTCAGTGGTCCTGTGTGGGCCAGAGCCTACAGATCCTATGTGGGTCTGATCCTGTGTAGGTCATTACGGGGGTTAGTTACCTATCGATCCTGTGTGGGTCAGATCATTTGTGGGTCATTGCAGGGGTTAGTTACCTATCGATCCTATGTGGGTCAGATCCTTTGCGGGTCATTGCGGGGGTTAGTACCTATCGATCCTTTGTGAGCCTGACGGCTTAGTTGAATCAGTGGCTATATCTGATCATCTCTATCATCATACGAAGAAGTATACCTATGTGAGTTGTATCTTGACTTCCAATCCTTATCTTCAATATGATTGACTTGATATCCTGTGTGGATTTCGTTATGCATTCATGTGTGTTGGGTTATGGTTTCCTGTGTGGACTAGGTTGTACTTGTGCTCGGATGTTGGAGCCGAATGAGAATTGATGACTTAGGTATATGTATGGGCATATACCTAAGTAGAGTCGGATGTTACTTCGTGTTTGTATCTTTCCATTGTGGATTATCCTTTGTGGATTCTGGGAGACCTTCGGGGGTCTCGGGGTCCCTAATGAGTAGCTTATACTCACCCCTGCATGGGATATGCCCTCACTACATTGTGTTGGTTACAGACGACGGACAACGCTGATCTTGGACGAGGCTTGCAGAGCAGGTCAGTACCTAGAGGTGGACCATTGGGCGGGACGTACACAGAGCGGACAGATGGACCCGAGGAGCTGTGGAGGCTATCTGTACCCACCCTTCAGGTGGGACTTCCAGTGGACGGCTCGAGGCTGCGTCTTTACTTTCAGTTGCTATTTTCCCTTTCCAGTTGTACTTTACTTTCAGTTTGGGTTTGTATTCTGGCCCACTTACTTTTCTGCACTTACTGTTGTACAGATTTTTTACTTAGTGTTTACTTCTGCTTGCTTTCTCTATGGTGTTTGTTTACTTTACAAAGGCAATGCCTTCCCTTTTTACTGGGAATTTCACCTTGGTGCTAGTCGCCAGCCCCTGTCCTATGGAAGGCGGGCTTGGGGTAGTCACGGCACGGGCCCTGAGGATGGGTCGTGACAAATTGGTATCAGAGGAGGAACCCAGCATTAAGTGCGGTGCACTGCCTGGGTTGACATGTGGGGCCCACAACGAGGATGTTGTGCTCTAAATGGGGGGGGGGGTGATTGTAACACCCCAGAATGATAAAGGGTTAAATGACTAAATGATATGACTAATGTCAACAAGGTGCACCTTCCTTTTCGGGAGCCTGTCTGATTAGAACTCCACAGTTAAGCGTGCTTAGCCTGGAGTAGTGATTAGAATGGGTGACCTTCTGGAAAGTTTCCCAGGGTGTGTGTGAGTGAGGACAAAGCACACTGAAAAGGACATGTGTTGGCCTGTGGGGACAGTCATTAGTCGGATGACCCGTTCGGGCATGTGCGTGGACCCTGGGGTAGGCCCCACGTGTCTGTGGGGGCAACTGGTGGTACCTGGTAGGTCAGGACCCGACGACATTGTTAAAGTAGGGTGTATGTACTGTCACCGGGACCCAGTTGTCATAATTGGTATCAGAGGAGTTCGGTTCTACCGCAGAACTCAAGACTCTGATCATTTCCTATGTGAAGCAATTGTGTTAAGAGTATTGAGTGTGGTTATCAGTCCAGGGAGTCCAGTGTTGGTGCGGAGGCTGACGTATCCGTACACCAGGACCATGACTTCTAATTTCCGATTTAATGCACGAAAACATTGATTGGATGTGTGTTTCATGTTTTCATTGTGATTACTTTATGTCAGCTCACCAGGTATGCTGTTTGACCCTGGGACACTTGTTTATTTTCAGGATAGCCCCACGACGGCAGCCAGCTAGGGTTATGAGAGGATGGGTGACCTTCTGAAAAGTTTCCCAGGGTGTGTGTGAGTGAGGAAAAAGCACACTGAAAAGGACATGTGTTGGCCTGTGGGGACAGTCATTAGTCGGATGACCCGTTCGGGCATGTGCGTGGACCCTGGGGTAGGCTCCACGTGTCTGTGGGGGCAACTGGTGGTACCTGGTAGGCCAGGACCCGACGACATTGTTAAAGTGGGGTGTATGTGCTGTCATCGGGACCGAGCTGTCATAATTGGTATCAGAGGAGTTCGGTTCTACCATAGAACTCAGGACGCTGATCATTTCCTATGTGAAGCAATTGTGTTAAGAGTATTGAATGTGGTTATCAGTCCAGGGAGTCCAGTGTTGGTGCGGAGGCTGACGTATCCGTACACCAGGACCATGACTTCTAATTTCCGATTTAATGCACGAAAACATTGATTGGATGTCTGTTTCATGTTTTCATTGTGATTACTTTATGTCAGCTCACCAGGTATGCTGTTTTACCCTGGCACACTTGTGTATTTTCAGGATATCCCCACGATGGCAGCTAGCTAGGGTAATGAGAGTTGTGGGTGACAAAAGCCCACCGAGCGACGAGGCCTCGGTACAGGGCACTTTGACAGTAGAGGCACCGGCGGTATCGCTACCCGCCGAGCCACCGATGATACCAGCCCTAGCCGCTGATGATGCACGTCGCCTGAGTGCACTTCACGAGTTTCAGTGTCAGCGACCACCCAGGTTCCGTGGGGAAACGGACCCTCAGGCAGCCAAGGAATGGCTGGAGGCAGTTGTACGGGTTTTCAGGTTAGTGAGAACACCATCAGACCTCGTGGTGATCCTCGCAGCGAGCCTCCTGCACGCGGCAGCAGGCAGATGGTGGAGCTTTATGATAAAGGTGCACGATGAGGCATCTCTCCTCTGGATGGACTTTGAGAGCCACTTCCGCTCGGAGTTCATCCCAGTCACCCTCAATGCGTTGCACATCCAGGAGCTTCTTCAGCTACGGTAGGGCAGCTTGACGGTCGCCCAGTACTCAGTGAGATTTACCGATCTCTCTCTCTATTCGATGGACATGGTACGGGACCCATTATTCCGGGCCTAGACCTTCGATCAGGGATTAAGGAAGGAGATCAGGGCATCACTAATCTCCCTCAGCATTCCGACACAAGCAGGGGTACTGGATCGAGCCCTTCTGATCGAGAGCTTCCTTGCTAAGCCTGCATCAGCAGCGAGACCAACCACAGGGCATCACGTAGCAGAGTCTTCTGCAGCAGGCAGTCGATGGATGACTCATGGGTCCAGGCAGACCAGACCCTCAGGCAAACAACCTCATGACACTGGCTCAGCAGTGCGGGGCACACAGCGCGGAGCCAGTCATTCGAGAGGCAGACAATGCTACGCATGCGGCGGGAAGTGCCACATGGCTCGTGACTGCCTGACACACCGTGCCGAGGAGCAGTAGACAGTTGAGGGGACACCCAGGTAGAGGCAGAGAGTCGACCGTGGCGGTCCGCATGGAGTAGGCGGACAAGGAAGGGGAGCTGGCCGAGTATCAAGTGGTGGGCGACGCTTTGAGGCTCTACCACCACCACCACCAGAAGGTCCACCCCGACCACAGGGAGCTGGCGGGCAGATACAGGCACAACTTCAGGCAACGGATGCCTACGGCCACGGCGTGCCCGAGATGATTCGATGTACTATCTGTGTCTATTCCACCCTTTCTGTAGTTCTTATAGACACATGAGCGAGTCATTTTTTCATAGATGTTGCCCCTGTTCGGAGCTCGGAGATTCCAACAGAGTCGTTGGCTCGATCCTTACGGCTAGAGAGTCCTATGAGATCAGCCTCGACGATTACACACTGGTGCTGGCAGTGTGAGCTTACTATAGGAGGGGAGAGCTTCGGCTGGGATCTTCTTGTAGCGGCATTGAGTCCTTACGACGTCATCTTGGGCATGGATTGGTTATCTACAGTCCATGCTCAGATTGACTATATTAGGCGTAAGGTGCTGAGTCAACGCACCGACAGGAGCAGGTTCACCTTCACCGGTGATAAAGGATCCTTCACAGCACACGATGGACTCCCATAGAGGAGAGGACATCCCATCACTCATTAGTTGGCTAGCCTCATCCTAGGAGTATTTGACGTGCGGAGTCCTAGTATTCCTGCAGTGGTGGATCAATATGCAGACATTTTCCCCGACGACGTTCCAGGACTACCTCCTCATAGAGAGGTAGACTATTATATTGATCTGTACCCCGGGACAGCCCCGATATCCACCCCAGCATGTCGGATGGCTCCTGCTGAGCTTCGAGAGCTACGGGTACAGTTGGAGGGATTACATGGCAAGGGATTCATCAGAACCAGTGTTTCACCCTGGGCTCTCCCGATATTGTTCGCCAAGAAGGCGGACGGGAGTTTGCGACTTTGTGTCGACTATCGTCGCCTGAACCAGGTGACAGTGAGGAACAAGTATCTGCTACCAAGGATTGATGACCACTTCGATCAGCTCAAGGGAGCACAGTGGTTCTCGAAGATAGACCTTAGGTCAGGGTATCATCAGCTCAGAGTTCGGGACGAGGACATGCAGAAGACGACCTTCAGATGTTGGTACGACCACAATGAGTTCTTGGTTATGCCATTCGGCGTAACCAATGCTCCAGCGGTGTTCATGGGCCTCATGAACAGGATCTTTCATCCATACCTCGATCGATTTTTCGTGGTGTTCATCGACGACATTTTGATTTACTCGACGACTAAGGAGGAGCCCGCCTACCACTTGCAGGTTGTATATGACACACTTCGAGAGCACCAACTTTATGGAAAGATCTCAAAGTGTCAGTTCTGGATACGTGAGGTCCACTTCTTGGTACACGTCATCTTTGAGGCAGGAGTTGCGGTGGATCCTACGAATATCGCGGGAGTGCTAGCTTGGGAGCCACCCAGGAGCGCGACGGAGGTGCGGAGTTTCTTGGGACTAGCTGGATACTACCAGAGATTTGTGCCAGACTTCTCCAGAGTTGCAGCACCACTATCAGCTTTGACAAAGAAGGGGAAACCCTTTGTGTGGTTAGACAGATGTTAGCAGAGCTTCTAGGAGCTGAGACAGAGATTGACCAGTTCACCTATCTTGATTTGTCGGAGGAGGGAGTAGGGTACGTAGTCTACTGCGATGCTTCATGGACTGGACTCAGATGTGTCCTGATGCAGGAGTGGGAAGTGATCGCCTATGAATCACGTTAGTTGAGGCTACAAGAGAAGAAATACACTACTCATGACCTAGAGTTAGCAGTAGTGGTCTTCGCTCTGAAGACATGGTGAAAGTATCTGATGGGAGAGCACTTTACAGTCTATTCTAACCATCAGAGTCTTAGGTACATATTCTCGCAGAAGGACCTAAACCTGAGACAGTGGTGATGGATCGAGTTCCTCCAGGACTATGACTTTTAGATATTCTATACTCCGGGAAAGGGGAACGTGGTAGCCGATGCACTCAGCAGGAGGATGAGCATTCAGCTACTTGGGGAGGTGACAGAGCAGTTAGCCGCTTTGTAGATATCTTTCATGGATAGATATGGAGCAGCCTTCCTTCAGTCACTCACAGTCACTCCTCCACTACTGCAGCGGGTCAGAGAGGCACAGCGTGGGGACACTGACTGTGAGACGTGGCGTGCGTAGATATCCTCAGGACAAGCACTTGGTGGTTTCTCTTTAGTAGGAGAGCACGACATCCTTTTCAAAGGACGTACCTTGGTACCAGTTACTTTATGAGAGGAGGTGTTGAGAGAGTTTCACACTTCCCCTTTGGCGGTACATCCTGGAGTGGCGAAGATGTACCAGGATCTCAGACGATAGCACTGGTGGCCGGGCATGAAGAAGGTTGTCGCAGAGTTCGTTTCTTGATGACTCACCTGCCAGCAGGTGAAGGCAGAGCACCAGGTAATAACAAGCTTGGTACAGCCCTTGGAGGTCCCGGAGTGGAAGTGGGATGAGATATCTATGGACTTCGTGACTGTACTTCTACGCACTTCCAGAGGTCACGAATCCATTTGGGTGATTGTCGACTGACTCACCAAGTCGGCACACTTCGTACCCATCAGAGAGCAGGGCTCAGTGGAGATCTTGGGACGACTCTATGTTCAGGAGATTGTACAGCTTCATGGTGTGCAATCTTCCATCGTCTCCGATCGAGTTTCTCTCTTTACTTCCCGGGTTTGGAAGGGGTTGCAGGAGGCGTTTAGGACTCAGCTACGTCTGAGCACTGCCTTTCACCCTTAGAGAGATGGCCAGACGGAGAGGACCATTCAGACTCTCGAGGACATGCTCCGCGCATGTCTCCATGACTTTGGTCTCAGTTGGGAGGACCACTTACCCTTGTTGGAGTTCACGTACAACAATAACTACCACTCCACCATCAGGATGGCACCATACGAGGCGTTGTATGGCTGACCTTGCAGATCTCCTCTATGCTAGATAGACCCTGGGGAGTCAGAACTTGTGGGACCGGAGATGGTCCAGGCCACGACAGAGAAGGTCCAGGTCCTCCAGGAGTGGATGAGGACAGCTCAGAGCCGGCAGAAGTCTTATGCTGACAGGAGGTGGAGGCCACTAGAGTTCAAGGATGGTGACCACGTCTTCTTGCGGGTCTCACCTCGACGTGGATTACTGAGATTTGGCCGAGGCGGCAAGTTGTCTCCACGCTTCATCGGACCATTCCAAGTCCTTAGCAGGACTGGCGAGGTGGCTTATCGCCTGGCTCTACCACCTCAGTTTCACAGGGTGCACAACGTCTTCCACGTATCTCAGCTGATGAGATACGTGCATGACCCTATGCATATCATTGACCATGGGGAGATGGACGTTGATGATGGTGTGACTTTTGCGGAGGTCCCAGTGGAGATTTAGGATCGACAGGAGCGGGTCCTACGTGGATGGTCGATTCCTCTAGTTCGCATTAGATGGCAGCACGGGAACCTCCAGGAGATCACTTGGAAGCGGGAGACTTAGATGAGTGCTCAGTACCCACATTTGTTTCCCTAGTTTTTGATGTATCTTTACAGGGACATAAATCTCTGAGGTGGGAGTGATGTAAAGACCCGAAAAATTCAAGGAAATTTTTTTTCATAATTTTATTTGGGATTTTCAAGAACACAGTTTCTGACGGCACCGGATTCTGTGGCTCGGTGTGCCCGGAATATTTTTCCAAAGTTTAGCTCGGGTACATTCAGTGAACGAACGAGTGGGTTTTTCTAACTTTTGAACCAGTGCTTGGAATCAAATTCTGAGGGCACCGATGGAATCGCAGCGCCAGTATTTTCTTAGAAACATCTTTTCCGGAGTTGCGTTTGCTCGGGTGTATTTTTTAATTTTTTTGGGGTTAAGTTAAGAAATAAAATAAAAGTGGTACAACCAATTTTTATTTTATTTTGCTTAACTTATGTTAAGTGGATGATGTGGGTCCCACAATATCCTACCCACTTGGTTGGATATTTGTGAGGTGGGGCCCACATGAGCCCCACTGTTTCTTTTCTTCTAATTAATGCACATGCACCTCCTTTTTAATGAAGTCAACTCTTGCGTTTAATCTGGGTATTTAACGCTTCATTAATTGGGAGGTTTTAAACTCCTCAACTAATTGTTCGTTTCATTTCTTTTTGAAATTCAAACGTTGGATTGTGCGTTAATAAAATAAGACAACTCTTATTTTATTTGGGTTGGAACTTGTTGCGTGGAGAGGATTTGGAGAAAATCCTTCTTCTTCGACGAAGAATGCGAAGGACGCGAAGAACGCTGGATCCTCGGAGATCGACGACGCAATGCTTCTTCCGCAATGTTCCTTCTTCCGCCTGTTACCGCAATAACGGGTGGGGCTCAGACCGCACAAACACGGCCGACCCTGCTCTCCCTTTTGGTTGTTTTCTATTGTTGCGGCACAAGCAAGGCAAAGCGGTGTCGAAGCACCACGCTGGAATTGTTAAGGAAAGGGGTAGAAGTGCAGCGCTGCCGCACCGCGCCGTTACAGACGAACCAGAGATGCGGCGTCATCGCGCCGCGCCAGAGAACCACAAAAGCACCCTGGCCAGAGCAGGGCTGCGGCGGAGGGGTGCGGCGCCGTCACGCCGCGCCGGATGGACCAAGGTCGCGGCTGGTTCCGGGCCACGGCGTAGAAGGGGGACCGGCGGCCGGTTCCGGGCCGCCAGCATCGGAACAAAGGGACCGGCCCTTGCCGGTCCCTTGGCGGCAGCAGCCGGCCGGCCAAAGCGGGCTGACCGATCAGGGAAAAACCAGGGGTTCGTAACCCCCGGTCGGCCAGCAGGTGCGGCCCCCCACATGGGGGACGTGGGTTCACTAAGCGGGGGGCAGCGCCCCCCCCCCCCTCTTCGCTCGGCCGTAACGGCCGAGCTGGCCGCCTGGCCCCCCAGCCAGCGCCAGCGTGCCAGGCCGAGCCGCCGAGCCATGCCCAAGCGGGCCAGACCTGGACCCGGTTTGGGTTGACCCAGTTTAGGCCGACCCTGGGGGTATCGGGCCGGGTCGGACCGGGCCCGAACCGCCTAATACCAAACCTTTTCGGTCTATTGCCCATAACTTGAGCTTCGGGCCTCAGATCGTCGCACCGTCAGTTGCGTAGCGATCCTTAGATCGAGACAGTCATTTCGGTATATTACACTCATGGGTTTTGGAGAACTTTGGGTTCGGCCAGGATGGTTCTTACACGAAACCAATCGGGCCCTCGGAGCGGAAATTCTTATAACTTGAGCTCGGATGTTGGAGACGAACGAGAATTGATGACTTAGGTATATTTTTGTGCATATACCTAAGTAGTGTCGGATGTTACTTCGTGTTTGTATCTTTCCTTTGTGTATTATCCTTTGTGGATTCTGGGAGACCTTCGGGGGTCTCGGGGTCCCTACTGAGTAGCATATACTCACCCCTGCACGGGCTATGCCCGCACTAGGTTGTGTTGGTTACAGACGACGGACATCGCTGATCGTGGTTGAGGCTTGCAGAGCAGGTCAGTACCTGGAGGTGGACCATTGGACGGGATGTACACGGAGCGGACGACTGGACCCGAGGAGCTGTGGAGGCTATCTATACCCACCCTTCAGGTGGGACTTCCAGGGGACGGCTCGAGGCTATGGCTTTACTTTCAATTTCGGTTTTCCCTTTCCAGTTGTACTTTACATTCAGTTTGGGTTTGTATTCTAGCCCACTTACTTTTCCACACTTACTGTTGTACACAGTTTTTACTTAGTGTTTTCTTCTGCTTGCTTTCTCTATGGTGTCTGTTTACTTTATAAATGCAATGCCTTCCCTTTTTACTGGGAATTATGCCTTGGTTCTAGTCGCCATTCCCTGACCTATGGAAGGCGGGCATGGGGTAGTCACGAAACGGGCCCCGAGGACGGGTCGTGACAATATTATTCCAACGATTTGCAGACGAATCACAACAAGCATCAATCACAAACAAAGTATCTAATATACATCATACCCAATCTTTATACCTCTGCAACCATGTTGGTCAATCTTCTGTTCAACACCATCCAATATCATGTTATCCATGCCCATAGCTTAATAACCCCATCTCCTCAATCTGTTGACCATTTCTCCCAACTAGTGATCATAATCACCCAAAGTGTCCAGGCCAATAAATTATTTCTGAAAAATGTCTCCATATCTAGCAAGTCACAACCATATTAATCATTTTTCATTCCCATCTAGTTCCCATGTAACTTAAATGAAATCCATTTAATAAAAAATAATCAATTTAAACAAAAAAACACACCCTGGCCTAATCTGACAAAGGTCTAAAGACTCACACCAGGCCCATGACATTTTTAGAATGGGGAATACTTTCCCATAGTAATCCCATATGATCAATTAATTAATTTAATGATAGTTTATTAATGAAATTGGGCCTCGCTCAGTCAACCCAATGGTGTACTCAAGAATTAACCCCTAAAACATTATTGAAATTAAAGAGAATGCCAAGAAACACCATCCTAGTGTTGGTAGATGACTACTCACCAGATATCAGCCTCTAAATTCGGCTGGTTTAGAAGAAATCGATGTTTTAGAAGAATTACATAAAAATAGTGTAAATCATCTTGCACATATTTAGAGCTCTTTATAGAGAGAGAAAATGAGTAAAGAAGTAAGATGGTTGAAGGCCATACCGGAACACATCCAAATATGTTGATGGATCAAGGGTTGGAGCTCAGACATAGGGTGGAGATCAAATTCAAGGGGATGAAGAAAATAGTGGAACCCCTCTGCTATGTGAAATTAATGGAGGAAAAATGAGTGGGATGAATAGAAATAGACTCTTGGCATTTTTGACATTTCACACATTTAATGGGATGGACTGTTAGCTCACATGGTTTGGTTAACCATGAAAGAACCATATTGAAACCACACTCTAGGTACCTTACTACACATAGATAGACCACATGGTCAAGTGACCCCTCCCACAATGTTTATCATGTTGTTCACAGAGATGAGGGAAGAATACACAGTTTCTCCTAGGTACCACATCTTTTTTCCAAACCGTGAGACCGAGTCTGCACACCCTGAAAAGTTGGGAGTTTGGCATCCAAAACACATGAAACCCAAATGAAACCCCAAGGGAATTATTTTGTGTTAAACCCATCTAAAAAAAATTCCATGGATCATATAAAATCGTAGAATTATGTTCCTAATATCAACAAAAGAGTTAATCCAATGAAAAAACTATGAAAATTAAATAGGGATAAGGATTTCAGCATGCTCAAAAAAACATGTAGTGATAAAATATACCCAGATTAACATATCCAATCCTCATCCTATAAAATATAATGCTATGATGGTACTAAAAATACCCATATCATTGAAAGGAAACCCAATCTTCCTCAGTCATCATGTTGAAGGTCAACTATTTCATGGAGCATACCAAATTAAAAGTTACCTACACTGATCACTTGCTAACCCGAAAATAAAAATAAATCAGTGGTCCATCGAACATAACAAGACTCAAAATTCCTCTTATGATGCATCACCAGTCTTTAACCTCGTCAAGTCTTCAGCTAGTGATAATGTCACGTCTAACACCCATAAAGTACCACATGTCATCAGATACTCGCCTCCTTCCCATATCGCAAGGTATTGAATATCATTAGAAAAAAAAAAAATCAGTACTGGTCCCTCTTACCTCACATAGTTCCTTCATCATATAGATTCATAGATTCTAACACTACTCAATAGATCATTTATCTCCTCGATGCCCAGAGTAAATCTTGGTGCCACACATCTCATGTATATATACACAAATGATGCATATGAAATGATTCTAACCTACTGACAAGCTCCTGGTTTATATAAAAACACATCTCATGCACCTAGTCTGCATAAAAAAATCATGACTAAAAAAGGAACATCAGAAAATAATATATACCTAGTCACTCCCATGACAAACATTTAACTGCCATAAACTCACCAGCATATTCTGACCCTGACAGCTTGATGAATTGCACTTGGCCTAAAGCCCGACTACCTGAAGTGTGGCCAACTTATACTGTTAATAAAATCCACTGAACCAACTACTAGGTGCCACTGTCTCTACCACTACCTCAATGTGCAGATGAATCCTAGCTACATACACATGCTACCTCTCATGGACCAACCTCAGAATCATGAGTCCCCCCTGATCCCTGACTAATGACTGTATGAGAAGTCCTCCTATAGAACACATCGAGATACCCAACCAGGCCGCATGCTAGGAACTCCTTCAATTCCCAATCACACTGCACTAGCACATTTCATGATTGGCCACACTAGAATAACTCTCTTAATGACCCACTCCTTTGTGGTCTGATCAAATATCTATCCCAAACACCCTAATAATACTCCACCCTACCACAAGTCCTTCAATAAAAAGAATCACTTTTATTATCACATGACGCCATCACCCAGATCGAGTATATTTGGTCTGTCAAATTTCCCTTATCTAAGAGTGACTAGTTCACCACCTTCGAGAATGAGGCTAACCTGAAGAGTTTTACCTACACCTGAATGGTGTTTCATAAACCATCCTCGAAATGGAACACCCTCAGTTGTCTCCCAATATACCAAGTATGAAAAAGAGACAATTCGGTTAAAGTAGCTACATAGTCCATGACAGAAAATTCTCCCTATTATAGGCTCAAGAACTCTAGATATCTCTCCACTCTCAGCATCTTAGGGAAGATGTTCTTGAAGAACTTGGTCTCAATTTCCTTGTAAACTAGTACCTCGTGTATGATTGCATTAACCCATACATTCCACCAGTGCTTTTATGGTCCTCTCCGAATGTATGTATCTAGATTCACCCTCCACCATTAGTGTGCCTATAGATTATAGAATATGTCTATAATTCCTTGATGTAGTTCTAAACCACCTATAGTCTACCCTCATCTTAGAATACATGTGGGTGTTGTGACTAGAACATTAGATTCAGGTATTTGATGGATAGATACTCCCCATACTCTCTCCTTTCAATTCCTTGGATGACATGAACCAATATCACCCTAAGATACTCATACATCCATGGACCAAATTATGTCAAGTCATGTGGTTACCACACCTATACCTGAGCCTAAAGATATTCCAATACCTGCACCTCATAGTCTTCCAAACCCTCCCGAACCTCAGGGATCTCAACTATGCATGATTCAACAGCACCATCATACAACCCTCTTAACACACCACCAGATCTTGTCTATATGGAATCAAACTGAATACAAATAACCTTGTTAGAAAATCATAATCTATATATATATATATATGAATCTGATATGGAAATCAGTAACATGAAGTTCAATCTAACTACCCTTCCCCCCAATCGCAAAAATTTCTCATGGAATCTAGACTCAACAACCTTCTCCCATCCATATCAGATCCATGTATCACAGATATTCCCAACCTCATTACCCCTCTCCTTCCCACATTAGTTTCAGAAATCGCATGACATTTGAGAAAGCTGAGTAAGATTACACAAAAAAGGCTATGCAAAATATAATGTTTGACTTCCTTTGTTGACACATTAAATATCTCCCCCCTATCATCCACCCCACCTACTCCTATCAGATCTTGGTCCACACATATAAAGAACATATCATATCACATAACACAAATATCTCATTGAATCCACTTGTCTTGGTTTGTTGAGAAGAATGGAACCAAGGAATGATAAGTAGTAAAACATTTTTTAGCTTCTATTATTGTAACATTAAATAACAAAACCCCTCTTAGTGAAATAAATGTTCCAAGTGATAATCATAAAAAATTTATCATAGGCACAAATATATGTATATATCATATTCCATGATCCTATAAAGAGATAACAAATGAACCTCCCTTTCCATACAAGATCAAGGGTATTATCTCCTCCCATGTCATGCCAAACCAAAGATCACATAACCTAATGGATAACAATACCGCCCATGTGAACCACATGATGTGAAAATTGAATTAACCATAAAAGGGAAAACTAAAAATTCAATTTTATACCCCTAGTAACTTGGTTTATTCCCTATGTATGGGGCTGCAAGAATCCTGACATGGGATGTGAACCCAATTATGATTACATCCCAATATTAAGTCAACCATAACTCAAATAGTGAGACCTATTGAAAATACAAGTTGATGATACCATCAGAATCTATCCAAATCATACTACTAAATTATCATTCATTAACTTCTATGATACCATTTGTATCACTTTGACCTAGTTGCTCACTCAAAAAGTAATTCAGGGAAATTAGACACTGGGCCTTATCTGTGGCTTCACACATGAAAAAATCTACAGACTAGCAGTGAGCATATAGTCTCCTCATAATAACCACTTTACACCCTCACTTATAGTAGGAAGTCTTTTTAATATGGGGTGGAAAGCCTATGGCCTAGTGGCCAACCAGCTCAGAGTACTGTTTGAGTGGAAAACCGGGATAGGATACTAAAAACTCTAACCGTTCACATAATGACACATCTATGCAACTTCATTGATGTATCAATATATATCACAAATACATCCCTTCATAATGGTAAATTCAATCCCCGTGCATTGACCAGTCCCATATATAATTATTCAATACATTATTTTCATTCTTCTAACCATGTAAACATAACCCCTTTATTTTTTTAAATTGGATAATGGGTTAGCTAACTGAGTAATATATTTAAAAAATCATCAATAATAACCAGATAATCTAAGGAACATACATAACTCATCTATATTTTTTGTGTTTTCTATTTCATCAATACCATTATTTTTGAATCATAGACTACTATTACATCCTTAGAGATAATGTAGTTATGAAATGAAACTTCATGGAGATAGAATTTTCATTGGCTAACTTTTACATATTACTCCTTTTCTATAAGGGTCTTAAGAAGTACTCTCAAATCACTCTTATTCTCATAATAAACTTTATTATATATCAAGATATCATCAATAAATACCGTAATTAAATTAATTAGATTAATCTTGAATAATTTTTTTACTATATCTATAAAAATAGTGGGTGTCTTTATCAATTCAAAGGTAATTAAAATAAATTCATAATATACATTCCTCATTTAAAATACAATCATGGGAATATCTCCCTTATTCACACATAGTTCACGATAACCATAAAAAAGATAAATATTCTAAAAATATTGAGATATGGGTAGTTAAATAATAATTTTATTTATGTTGGGAAGATTATACATTTTATTTATAAAAATGGTATTGATTTCCCTATAATTGATGCACGACTATATTGACCAATATTCATTCTTAAAAAAAGGTGTGGAATCACAAAGGAGGAAGACTAATAAGTATACATCCCTTATCAGACAACCACTATAGTTGTTTCATTAGTTCCACTAATTTTTTTATGGCGATACAATATGGATTCTTAGATATTGGATTTAAATCAACGATGGGAGAAATGGAAAACACAACTTCATGTTAAAGTTTATGTCCGAATAGTTATTCAAGAAACACATCAATGTATTTATGCACAATAGGTACATAATGCATTCTAAGAATACATTCCTCCTTAATAGGTTGTGATAAAACTTATTCCCTAAGAATTTCATTGATGAGAGACACTAGAGGTAGAGGTAAACAGAATTCAAATTATATAGTCTCCCATATAAATATAAGGGAATCCATGCCTCCACCATGAATTCTAATCTTCTTCTCTTTGAAATATTTTTTCATTATAGCTTGAAACCGAGTCCATACAAAGGATTATATAAAAGTCAACCATATATATAATAATCATGATTTCAAATAGGGTTTGTTTGTGTGTCATAATAAGAACAGATTGGAGCATCCTTTTACCATAATATTTCCACTTGGATTTGATATTAAAAAAATAAATTTATAATGTTCTAAGTAAATATATAATTCATAAAACATGGAAGATATAAAATAATGTGATGATCTATAATCAAATAACAGAGTTTCTAAATTTGAGGTTATCATCAATGAACCTTCCACCATATCTTTAGGAACTTCAATATAAGCTATTGTAATTTCTTGAGCATTACCATGTCGCATTCTCATCTCATATATTAGTTTCCCTTTAACTCATTAGATATTGGTTTGAATAATGTTCCATCTATTAATATATCAAAAACTATAAAATAGATGGGTTTTTCTTTGCATTTTATTCAAGAGCCTTATGACCCTTTTATCCACACTTGAAAAAAAACCTGTATTCTTATTAAGAAATTCATAGGTGTTTCATTCCAAAAATTAAAATATGTTGTAAATATCATTCCCCATATCTTCTAAATTGACACATTTAATTTTCTTTGTGCTCATCCGACCACTGTTTTTATCGATTTCCCTTGAAAATATCAGACCTTGAAATTGTTTTCCCTATATTCCTGGAATATAATACAATATCATCATAAGATGAAAATGACTGAAAAACCAAGACCCTTTGGAGAGACAGATTCCCCCCTTAATAAATGGTTAATCTATATTTCAGATTTTGTATGTAAATTATAACATATAAAGCTAATCTAGTATGTTTTACTCATACATTGGAACACTGTATTATTTATTCTTCTATAACATGAGGAACCTCATTAATATTTAATATTTATATTCTAGAGGAATGTATTTTTCAATGAATGTCACTTTAAAATATTTCTATTCCATAATATCTATTTCATAAACCTCTTTAGTGTTCTAGATAAATGACCACTATTGATCAATATCGCTTTTGAAATATTATACATAAATAGTAACCATTAACCTTTTATTAATTCCAAATTCATGGAATATATTTTCTATAGACTTAATAAATAATTAAAATACTAATAAACTAGTAGATCGGTTAAATAATTGAGTATTATATCGCAATACGTTATCCAAAATATGTGAATCATGTTGTGGAAAATAGGTTTCTCCATAAGGGAAATTATTTTCATTGTAACCTGATTCAACATATTGGTATAGCCTTGATCTGCACAGTTGAAACACTAGTTATACTGGATTTCTTAGTAGTTAAATACTTAAATTGACCAATGGTGTTTATTACCTTTATTTAGTTATAACCCATAACAAAAGAATGGAACAAAGTACGTTATCTCATGATCTTCTGGAATATTTATCCAAATAATAAAAATAAATCTAATGGTAAAAATTCTCAAACCCCATTAGGTTTTATCATAATTCTAATGTTAGATATGTTCATATAGAATCCAGTTCCCAAGGATTCTACTAAACTTACATTAATACCAAATGTATCATCCATAATCTAGTAAACTATAGATTGTGTTTAATTTATTACATTGGTCATGATACATGGGATATCACTAGAATAACTCTATCAATTTAATGTTTTTAGAAAACAAGTTAAATAAATTATCCCTATAATACATTGGAAATATAAAAACTTAGAAAAAGAAATATTGTTGCATCCATAAAAAAATTCATAATATTCTTCTTCATATCCTAGGGAAATGAGATTTAAAAAAATACGAGATTCAATGTTAATTAAGGTTTATGTACAACCTATGTTAAAATGAGTAAACAAGGTATGATAAATAAAGAAAAGTTGATAATAAAAACAGATTATAGTCAGTATACATGTTGGTTGCAATGAAAATCCATATATAACATCAACGTAGAAATAAAATGGATGATGAAAAATACATTCTTAAGAAATAAATTTCAAAATTAGGGACATCCATGATCAAGGTGGCATAATAAATATATCATGAATCTTGTTTTCATGGCCTCTTAACCAATATAACATTATTAATAAATGGGTAGCTACAAACTAGATACCCATATAAAAGGGAATGATTGTTGTTTTGTCTCATGATACCTATTAGAGAATCTAGGGAATTTATATAAATGGACCCCACCAATTACTTTATTTTCCAATTTATTTATTATATATTTAATGATTAATTAAATTAATTCTAAAAATGTCATAAAAATTAACAATTATCTATATTTATTTGAGATATAAAACATTATTATTTCACCCATAAATAAAATAAATTACTTAATGGGTTAATATAATTGACACCATATATATAATTTGTTTAAAGTTGAAAAATTATTAATGTAATACAATTGATTCTGAATATATTCATGATATCAAAATATTGATACAAAAGAGAAAAATATTTTCCAATGAATAACCTGATTAATGGAAAGATAATGATATCAAAATAATGTATAATCCATTATCAGTAATGGGTGATAGAAGACCATCATTTAATAAGTAATTAAGGATTTATATTAAAAAATATCCTTTAAAAATATTATCAATATATTAAAAATAAATTCCTTGTAACTTCATATAGAAATTGATTTGTAAATCAAATTTAAAAAATCTCATAATTCTATTAAAAAATGAAATCATTTTCTAATGATTAATTTTTTAAAAAAGTTCCCAAAATATTGAGAAAAATATTTTATTTTAAAATGACAATGTAAATTTTTTAGTTAGTATTAAATGATAATCATTTTCATGATAGTGGGAAAAGAGTTTATGTAATGTTTGTTAAAATAAACATTCAGATCACACCTTTGGTAAAAAGCACCTTGTTCAGAAAATGATAAGGATGTTACTTTTAGTTATTTTTATATAAATTTAATCATGTGTTAAAATGAATTTATTAAATCTTTGTCTAATATTTACAACATTCTGAAATGGTTTTTGAAGAAAATATGGATATGGAAGAAAAAGACTTGGAAAGAAATAGTTAAAACATGATTTTTTTAAAAAGACACTTACATATAAATAATATGTAGATTCTTGATTCAAAAAGATAATAAATGGAAAAAAATTAAAAACTAACACATAGACATATTAAAATAAAATATTTAGGGTATAAGAGAATAATGTAATATAATTTTTTAATGTAAATCTAAACATAAATAACTATGAAATATGATGAGATTGTAAAAAAAAATCCATTACCTTGTGTCTCTTCAAATTTGTATGTATTTGGTCCTCCTATAAAATGAATATAAATTTAATAAATACTTTATTAAGAACCCTTTTAATCTATATTATATTTGTTATGGTCCATTTATAATCTTTTCAAATCCATTAATAGAATAGTCCTTTCTTACTTCGACCACTTTAATATTGTTCTGTCGGTTTCTAAAAAATTAATTCATAATATTTTCCATAGTTAAAGAAGTTATATATGGTTATATAATATCTATTATGTTAATTATATATAGAATATAATTTTTATTCATTATATAAATTTTTTTAAACCATGCTTTCATTTTAGTTATAAAAAAACGTTTCACATCGCCTTGTGGAGGTGATAATCTACACATACAAATAAGGGATGTTATTATTTTCAATTAGATGGAAGGGTGAAAAGAAAGATGATATATTACAATTATAGAATAAAAAATATGACATAATTATAATATAAATCTCATTTATTCTATTTTTATAACCATAAATGTAATGTGGTGATGAAAAATGAATTACACTACAACTTGGAGATAGTATGTCATACGTGGATTAGAGAGATGTTTTCATTATCAATAGGATATAATGGAGGTGTAAATTTATTTTCACTCACCAAATTTATGTTTTTCGTGTCCCAAATTGATATTACCCACTCTTAATCTAGTATATAATAAGTGCGGGGTAGATCCATATGGTACTATTCAGTGAGTGAATTTGATTACGTTTGGAATTAACTAAGTGAAAGATGCTAAATTTATAGTGGCATTTTTGTTTTTTTTATGACAACTATTTTGATTACCGAAGAAAAAAATTAATTTTTAAAGGTAAATAAAATCAAATTGGGTTTCAATGTGGTTGATAGAAAAAGGAGTGTGTTGGGGTTGTGGTGATTATGTAGGTAATAAAAACTTATTATTAGGTTGTCTTGTTCATGATAACCCAACACTTAAGGTTTTAATTGTGATATGGTTCCCTTCATATGCTAAACTCATTCTGGAACTAAATAAACTGACTCTGTGGTCTGGTAATCAGTATTTCAAAATTATTTATTTAGATCAGTCCATTTGTGAGTTGATTAATGCTTCTAATGATCATTAAGGTATTTATTTCTATTATTCCTTTGAGTCTCAGGAAATTCTGCCCTTGGTATGGCTTAGAATTTTCTGTGATAAAGAGAAATGATTTAATAATAAGAAGAAGAATTAAATAGAACAAACAAAAAATAATAATTAATCCAAATTACGACACTCATTCATCGCCCACACCCCCATATCACGGGGCAATCAGTTATACATGAATGAAAATATAACAACAGAACCCTCAATACCATATGTGGTCATCGTAGAAACATCGAGGTTCTTATGGTAGAATGGTGGATTGGAGGAGCTGTAGAGAAATGATAGCATGATAGCGGAACCTCCCTGCTTTGAGTATTGAAAAATGAATCTGAAAACTGGAGGCCAATCCTTTTTTTTAAATAAAAAAAAGCACACAAAATGTATTGAAAGTGCACTCTATATAGTTTTATCAACATGTTCTTGTTAAAAATTATCTCTGGTAGGTGGCCAGTTGCACCGCCCTGAACTTCCATAGCATCTATGGTCAGTTAGTGAAGGATAAATTGCATGTTCCTCCACCTCACGTGGCATGTAGTCACAAGAAAACACCACTGAATGTATATAGAATATTGTACACAACATGAAGGTATGACCCACACAACATGTAGTCCATGTTTTGGAGACTAGGGTGTGTATTCATCTGGATGATCCATGTGTGAGTTTGAATTTACACGGCGTGTAGTTATGTACACGCCGTGTAGTTGGAAATTTTTTCTCAGAGTTCTCGTGATTTGTGTGTTTGGCCAGAAAACACCTGAAAATAAATAAGATCACCAAAATCAAAGTATTTTTCTACAAAGTATTAGGTATTTTCTAAAAAAAAATTTGTTTTCAATAATATATGTGCAAATGTATATAGAAATAGGTTCTATCAATTACATAATAATAATAATACAACAACGTATATATTAAACTAAATTAATTAATTTAGGATAGTTAAAACAAATTTTTAGGAAGAAAAATTCGAAATAAACATTGAAAGAGTCGGTAATGATGATTACCGATTCATTGAGTGATATCCTTTGGAATAAACCTTAGTCCTTCAAATGATCATCTTATGAGAAGAAAATAGTTTTTTGAGAAAAGTTAACGAAGCTAGAATGGTTTTTTGGGGGGCTTGGATGAGCTAGTGTGGTCAATTCTTGTGAACAAGGTTAAAGAATGGGATTTTTTATAAGTGAGGGGAGGGAAAACATTGAATTACATAAAATAATTTATTAATATGAAGTCGTTCTCTTATGAAAATGGATCCAAATTATCATATCATTAATGATGATAAGGTTATGTTGAAAATATTACCAACCAATAAGGATTGAAAATGTTTTATTTCATTATCTTTGAGCCTTATCCCTTTATTATTATCAAATTTTACCCAATTTATCCTTAACCTAGGTAGTAAATATTTACATTGTTTACTATTCATTTGGATGAAAGAAAATTTTGATCTAACTAAATAAAATTAACTATTATGATTCCCAGTATGAAATGAATTTTTGAAGATTCATCTCCTAGATGTTGTAGAAATAACTTTTAATATAAGTTCACAAAAGTTAATGAAATCCTTTTTTAGAAAAATCTTTTCATTAAAAAGAAAAATTATATTTCAAAACAATTAGTGTATATTGTTTTTTCCAATGGGTTTAATTTTATTATTTAAAAAAGACTTATTTTTCCTTGAGATGAAACCAAAACTTAAAGGTACCTTATAGAAAGATGATTAAAAGAAAATAACTAAAATAGTTTTTCTAAAATAAAAAGATTACATATTTTTCCAAAATGTTAATTATATATGTATTAGTTCAGAATTTTAATTTTACATGAATTATATTATTTTTTTTATTTTTTTTGTCTTTGGAAAAAGTTTTATAAACATTTACATTATTTACATATCATTATAATTTAATGAAATTTATAGTTTTGTAAAATTGGTATTATTTTACTATTATCCTAAAAATCAACTATTTATGAAATTTATATACATTTAATCCATAAATAAATTTGATATACTTAATACAAAAATTAAACTCAATAATTTAATTAAATTTATAGAATTTGATAATTTAGTCTTTAAATACATTCTTGAATAATGATATGTGCATTATGTTATTATTTATTTTGAAGGAAAATATTACTTACTATAATTGAAACTAGGTAAATACAGAAAAAACTTATAACATCAATAAAAAAATCAAAACCAAATTTGAAAATAGAAGAAGTAACATTCAATGTATTGTAAGTCTAAGATAATGAAATTGTAAAGGAGTAAAGGATGCAAGGTTTTACATGCTTCAGATAATTGACCTATGGGATTGCGACATGATAATAATCATTTCATAATAAATAATAAAGGAGTATAAGAATTCAACTAAATTAAAAACATGAATATGTAGTGAGAATCATTTAAATGGAAACAAAAACTTATATTAAAATAAACTAGCCCAATCCACCACCATAAATTAATGCTCAATATATCCTGATCAAGATGCTTCATACTAATAGTATTAATAATTTCATTTTTCAATCCTCTATGTCTATCCTCCTAGTGTTTTACACCACTATCTAGATTAATATAGGTCTTTATTTATTATTCTAAAAATCAAAACCTACATCCACTGTATCACACCACATCCATCATTGAGTTCTATTAACCAAATCCATGCTCCTTTTATCATAAGAACCATAACCTTGACTCAAATATTCCTCCTCCTGCCTCAACTTCACTAATAAATAAGAAATCCCCAAAACATGAAACATTGATAGATTACCGATTTAATCTCATATAACTTCTATAATGTCATGGTTAGGAAACTAGCCAAAATAGGGTAGATTTCATGGATCCTTGTATTCTCTCTTTTGAAACCTGAGAAAAAGGTTGTTCTCATCCCTCTTAGAACCCCTAGCTAGGAAATTATTAAAGAAAAAAACCCCAAATAAATCGATACAGATGGGGTTAATAAGGGGGGAATTGATAGGAACATATCATAAAGCACATGTTGATGGTCCAAAATAATATTTTTGTAATATAGAATAAAAATCTAATAAATAAGTAAAAATATTAAATGAGTAGATTAATAAAATATTGTAATTAATAAAAAACTATTAATTCCAAATTTATTTTATACAAAAAATATCCATTTATATCAAAATTCATATGATTATAGTTGTAAAGTCCTAGACCCGACTCACTCCTGAGTAGCCAAACCTGGTGGGCCACATGGCCTCAAGTGAACCTCCCCATATGCATGAGGATGTCGAATAGTAGTGAGGGCCTAGTGTGTGTCTGTCGGAAGACTATGACCTTCTTTCAGAGTGTAGCATAGAATATATATAAAACATGGATAAACTATGGAATCATAATAATAAAAAATGTAGTTGAAATAATCCTAAAAAAATGGAATAAAAATCAAATAAAGAGTCATAAAATAGGTCATATAAAAAATAATGATGATATAATATCTCCACAGAAAATTAAAACATGAATACATGGATCCCAAAATATAGTGAAATACACACTATACCAAATAATAAAAAATAACAATAATCTATCCAGGAATCCTGGGCTCTGGCTCGATCATCTGATATAATGCTCCCATCTAAAAGTAAGAATGTCAGGTGTCCAAAGCAATATTATTAACCTTATCCATAACTATGATTATATAATCTTTATGTATACTAATTAAGGTTCAAATAGTTTGTGAGATAAATCTTAGTTATCCACCACCAACAACATCTATACAAATCATGTCTATGAATATAAATTAAAATGTGTGTAGGTTTATATAAAAGTAAAGAAGTGCTAAAATATTAACTCATGCCTTCTTCATCCATAGAAGGAGTATGAAATGTAACCAATTAATTAATTATGATTCATTTTATAATTAGAAAATCGTTTTTAAATGTTATTAGTAGTACTATAAAAGGAATAATAATATCCAAGGATCTAATGTGTAACCAATGCATCATTGACCACATGGGTCGAGACAACTCACAATAGCATCATGTGTAGTATAACTATAAAGGATTTTTCATGTAATATAAATGTAAATTCAAATGGTATTACACTATAAAGGATTAAAACTAATTCCATGGATACAATCCATGGTAACCATGGTTTAATCATGATTGGTCCCAATGGGGTCAATAAATGGTGTCATATGTTCAAAGACATCAAGAAGAATTCTAGTATTTTTTCTAAGGTATTATAATATCTATAGAAGTTTTAAGTGAATCATTAATACTACATTGGGACATTCAAAAATAAGACAAATACAAAATATCTTGGTGGGTACATCCCACGAAAATTGACTCAATGAATCAGAATGGTATTATATGAGTGCTCAAGGTATTCCATGTGAAATACAAGGCTAGATCAATTCAGACCATAATTATAATGACAATAAAGTTCCATAGAAAAAATAACCTTGTACTTATTCCATTTTTAACATATATAAAGATAGGCCATATAATACATGTTCTATGTAATCATTGAATATGTTTCTTTCCTAACCTTTCATAAGCATGAAAAGGTATACCATGGTCATTCTACCATTTATAATTTCAATTTACATAATAATTTGTCAGATTCATTCTATAAATTTCATTAATCATGAAAAGGGGTCATGTACATGAAACCAACATCAATTAAATTATAATAAACTAGGAAAATTGATATCTAAAAATATTCTTTCCATTTAATCATTTATGATTCAATTAATTATGATGGAACACTTACCTTATCAAGCTCAAGAAATTTAGACCTGAAATGTGTCATGAATAATATCAATTATAGGTCATGAAGGAATGAATTAATAAATCATCCAATTTGGGAGGTTTTTATTAGGGTATGGACATCCAACAATGTCAATTAATGTTTTTAGGTCCATTGAACACAATCAAGACAATTTCAAATCGAGGAAAAATAATTCAAGGGTTAAATCCTAGTGAAACCAGTGTGTGCATAGAAAAATATTTTTATAGATGGTGATACAGTAAGGAATGAGACACAAAACAACTACCTTATGCCTGTATTAGAAACCCCATCTAGTATCAACCCCATGTTTTTTCAGAAATGGATGAAAATAGAATAGTGGACAGACATTATAAAAAATAGATCTTTTAATCCTTCTTCAATATAGTTTCACTGATATAAATAAGAATAATTAATTGATCCTAAGGTATACATCACATACTATTGTCTATCCAACAAGAATATTGGAATTCTATTTGAAAGTCATATGAAAAATCAAAATCAATGTAAAGACCCTCAAATTTCAAGGAAATTTTTTTCTTAATTTTCTTTGGAATTTAACAAGAGCGCAGCTTCAGACGGCACCTGATTCCGAGGCCCGGTGTGCCCGGAATCAATTTCCGAAGTTTGGCTCGGGTACGTTCAGTGAACGGACGAGCAGGTTTTTCTATCTTTTGAACCGGTGCCCAGAATCGAATTCTGAGGGCACCGATGAAATCGCAGCGCCGGTATTTGCTTAGAAACGCCTCTTCCGGAGTTGCGTTTGCTCAGATGTGGTTTTTAAATTTTGGGACTTTAAGTCAGAAATAAAATAAAGTTTGTGCGACAACTTTATTTTATTTCACTTAAGCTGCTTGGAAGTCACTTGGAAGCCACTTGAACTGAGTTACAGCGGATAGGGTGCTATCCGGAAATATCCTACCCCTTGTTAGGATATTTGTGAGGCAGGGCCCGCATGAGCCCCGCCGTTTCTTTCGCTAAGTAACGCACCCGCGAAAACCCGTCAAAGTAACTGAAAAGTCAACCGACGCGTTTTCTTTAATTCTTAACAGACCATTTAATTGGGCGGTTTATTTCGTGAATTAAATGGGCTGTTTCTTTCGTGAATTAATTGGGCTGTTTCTCTCGTTGAATTAATTCAACGAACTGATGGGTCGTTACTTACGCTTTTGCGTTTGTTGGCATGATTATAAAATAAGACCAACCTAAAAATCCTTTGAATGGATTTGAGAGGATCTTTGTTTCTTCATCTCCCCGCGAAGAACGTGAAGAACGCGAAGAACGCGAAGAACGCGAAGAACGCCGGCGACCGGAATTCGACGACGCACACCGAGATCTGCGACGTCGACGAGCTTTACCCGCGACGTTCTTCGGCGACGCCTCTTCTTCCGCGGCCGATCCTCGTTCGGCAATTAAGATTGGCGACGCGACGCCGGATACCGCGACGACGCGACGATCCCCCTTCTTCCGCAACGAGCAATCCCGCAACGATCCCTCGTTCGGCAACGACAGCTGCGAGGTAAGGGTTGATTTGAAATTTTTTCCTTTCCCGTGATTTTATTTCTTTTAAAATAAGGAATCGATCACGGAACAATTTTAAATTTATTTAAAATTGTTGATTGGTCGTTTCTTGTTTCTCCCGTTGTTTATAACTAACGCGGAGGGTGCGGGTCTAACGAACAAGACCCGGCAACCCTCCGCCGATCTTTCTTTTTGTGCGGATTTGGCGGGCGACGGCAAAAGCACGACGCAAGGGCCATTTGTTGATTCCGCAGTGAAGGACGCGTCCCGGGAGGAACAATGGCGCAGACGGGAGGCAAAACGCGCCACCGGAGGAGTCCGCCGCGGCCGAGCCGCGGCGGCGGCGAACCGCCGGACCGCGTCCGCGGTCCGGCCACCCAGCACGCGGCCCGCGCGGGCCGCGTTTCTCCAAAGCCATGGGTTTGACCCGCGGCGGCTCCCTCGGCTGCGCGGCCGAAGCCGAGCCGGCCGGTCCGGTCGGCCGGGCCGCGCCCTGGCCGGACCGGACCCGGCCTAGCCGGGTCGGGCCGGGTCGGGCCGACCCGGTTCGGGCCGACCCGGTGCGGGCCGACCCGGTGCGGCCGACCCAAGGGGGGGTTCGGGCCGAGTCGCCCCGGACCCAGAACCCCCGTTTTCGGGCCTTCTTCAGTCTTTCGCCCATATCTTGGGCCTGGGACCTCCGATTGACGAACCGTCAGCGGCTACGCGATCCTTGGATCGAGACGGTCGTTTCGGTATATTATACTCAAGGTTTCGGAAGAATTTGGGTTCGGCCGGGTTGGTTCGTACACGAAACCAACCGGGCCCTCGGAGCGGAAACGCTCATAACTTGAGCTACGGACGTCCGATCGACGTACCGTCAGCTGTGGTAGTTTCCTCTAAGTGAGACGGAACTTTTGGCATACTACGCTCGAGGATCGGATACAGGCGGAGTATGGTCGGGTTGGTTTTGCCCTAAAAACCAACCGGGCCCCTGGGACGAAAATGCCAATAACTCTCAGACCGGGCGTCCGATTGACGCGCCGTCTGTTGCGTTGAGGTCCTGTTGTCGATACAGAACTTTTGGATACATCAACTTCGGACTACGTGTCAGTTGATGTATCAGCCTCTCGGCTCGTGGAGCGGACCCTCCTAAACGAGCTCGCTATGTGCGGGAACCCTAGCGCTGACTGTGACTTCGACGACAGAGCAGAGATCCTCCGAGGACTGCGACGACGGCAGAGCGGAGATCCTCCGTGGAATGCAACGACGGCAGAGCAGAGATCCTTCGTGGACTGCGGCGACGACTGTGCAGAGATCCTCAGTGGACTGCATCGACTACTGTACTCAGCGATCCCACGTGGATCAGTGCTACAGGTTCTGTGTGAGCCCGATCATATGTGGGTCCTTACTACCAGTTCTGTGTGAGCCACTGCCTACAGGTTCTGTGTGAGCCCGATCCTGTGTGGGTCTTTTGCGGGGGTTAGTACCTATCGATCCTTCGTGGGTCCGACGACTTAGATGGATCAGTGATCATCTTTGACGTCATCTGAAAAAGTATACCTGGTTGAGTTGAATCTTATGTTACTCTCCTTTGTGGATTGTGCTGAACTATCCTATGTGGATTTACTATTTACGCTCCTTGTGGATTTGAGTCTTGCTTTCCTTTGTGGATTGAGTTGTTCTTGAGCTCGTGAGTAGAGCTAGAATTGGGGACTTAGGTATATGTATGGGCATATACCTAAGTCGAGTCAGATGTTTTTTCGTGATTGCATCTTTCTTTTGTGCTATATCCTTTGTGGATTTCGGGAGACCTTCGGGGGTCTCGGGGTCCTTACTGAGTAGCTTGTACTCACCCCTGCACGGGCTATGCCCGCACCTTGTTGTGTTGGTTGCAGACGACGGACAGCGCTGATCACGGTTGGGGCGTGGAGCAGGACGGTACCTGGAGGTGGACCACTGGGCGTGACGTGCTCGGAGCGGACGCGGGACCCGAGGAACCTGGAGGCTATCTGTACCCACCCTTCAGGTGGGATTGCCAGTGGGAGACACGAGGCCGCCATCTTTTCTTCAGTTGCTGTTCTTTAATTTTCCTGTTGTACTTTTAGTTGGGCTTGTATTCCGGCCCCCTTTACTTTTCTGCACTTTACTTTCCGCTTGCTGACTCTGTGGTGGTTGTTACTTATAAAGGCAATGCCTTCCCTGTTTACCGGGATTTTACGCCTTGGTGCTAGTCGCCAGCCCCTGGCCTATGGAAGGCGGGCTTGGGGTAGTCACGGCACGGGCCCCGAGGTCGGGTCGTGACAAATTGGTATCAGAGGTGGTCGGTTCTACCGCAGACTCTGATCGTCTTTTATTTCTATATGAAGCAATAGTGTTTAGTGTATTGAGTGTGGTTATCAGTTCAGGGAGCCCAGTGTTGGTGCGGCGGCCGACGTATCCATACACCAGGACCCTGACTCCTGATTTCCGACTTAATGCATGAAAACATTGATTGCATGTGTGTTTCATGTTTTCTTTGTGATTAATTATGTCAGCTCACCGGGTATACAGATCTGCTTTATGAAAGTCTCAAGTTTTCCTTGTGATTACTTGTGCCAGCTCACCAGGTATACTGTCCTGACTGTGGTGCTCTTGTTCTCCTTTTCACGATGGCCCCGCGACGACAGCCAGCTAGGGTTCCGAGTGTAGGGCGCGACGGCAGCCCACCGAGCGACGAGGCCTCGGTGCAGGGCCCTTTGCCAGCAGTGGCACCGGCGGTAGCTTTACCCGCCGAGCCACCGATGCTACCAGTACAAGACGCTGACGATGCACGTCGCCTCAGGGCACTGCAAGAGTTTCAGAGCCAGCGACCGCCCAGGTTTCGCGGTGAGGCGGACCCCCAGGCCGCCTAGGACTGGCTAGAGGCGGTGGTACGGATCTTTAGGCTAGTGAGGACACCAGCGGATCTCATGGTGATTCTCGCGGCGAGCCTCCTGCAGGCGGCGGCAGGACGATGGTGGAGCTTGATGCTCCAGGTTCACGATGAGGCATCCTTGCTCTGGGCGGACTTCGAGAGCCTCTTCCGCTCTGAGTTCGTCCCGGCCACCCTCCGAGCGGTGCGCATCCAGGAGCTTCTCCAGCTGCGCCAGGGCAGCATGACGGTCGCTCAGTACGCGGCGAGGTTCACTGACCTATCTCGCTACTCGACCGACATGGTACGGGACCCCTTCTTCCGGGCCCGGACCTTCGAGCAGGGCTTGCGACATGAGATTTGGGCGTCGCTGATCTCCCTCAGCATTCCGACCCAGGCAGGAGTGCTGGAGCGAGCCCTCCTGATTGAGAGCTTCCTGGCAGAGCCTTCTTCAGCGGCGAGACCTAGCGCAAGGCGGCAGGTAGCTGAGTCTTCGGTAGCAAGTAGCCGACGGATGACTCTCGGGTCCAGGCAGACCAGACCCCCACGCAGACGGCCTCAGGACACCGGCTCAGCAGTGCGGGGCACACAGCAGAGTGCCAGCCTTCCGAGAGGCAGGCTGTGCTACTCCTGCGGCGGGCAGGGTCACATGGCTCGTGACTGCCCGACTCGCCGACCAGAGGAGCAGCAGACGGTGGAGGGGCCAACCAGGCAGAGGCAGAGGGTCGACCGTGGAGGTCCGCAGGGAGGAGGCGGACGAGGCAGAGGAGCTGGCCGAGTAGTGGGTGGTGGGCGACGCTTCCAGGCTCTACCCCTACCACCACCAGGAGGGTCATCTCGACCACAGGGAGCTGGCGGGCAGGGGCAGGCCCAGCTCCAGGCAGTGGAGGCCTATGACCCCGACATGCCGGAGATGATTCGAGGTACGATCTGTGTCTATTCCACCTTTGCTGCAGTACTTATAGACACAGGGGCGAGTCACTCTTTCATAGCCTCTGCCCTTGTTCGGAGCTCGGAGATTCCGACTGAGCCGTTGGCTCGATCCTTACGGCTAGAGACTCCTACGGGAGCAGACTCGACGATTACGCACTGGTGCCGGCAGTGTGAGCTTACTCTAAGAGGCGAGAGCTTCGGCTGGGATCTCCTTGTAGCGGCGTCGAGGCCTTACGACGTCATCTTGGGCATGGATTGGCTATTCACGGTTCATGCCCAGATCGACTGTTTTAGGCGCAAGGTGCGATGTGTTCGCACCGACGGGAGCAGGTTTACCTTCACCGGCGAGAAGGGAACCTTTGCAGCACAGGATGGACTTCCGCGGAGGAGAGTGCAGCCCATCTCTCATCAGTTGGCTAGCCTCATCCTAGGAGCAGTGGACGTGCGGAGTCCAGCTTTTCCTGCAGTGGTGGACCAGTACGTGGACGTCTTTCCCGACGACGTTCCAGGGCTACCTCCTCGTAGAGAGGTAGACTTTTACATCGACTTGTACCCCGGGACAACCCCGATATCTACTCCAGCATATCGGATGGCCCCCGCCGAGATTCGAGAGCTGCGGGTACAGTTGGAGGACTTGCAGAGCAAGGGGTTTATCCGACCCAGTGTTTCACCCTGGGCTTCCCCGATTTTGTTCGCCAAGAAGGCGGACGGGAGCTTGCGACTGTGTGTCGACTATCGTCGCCTGAACCAGGTGACAGTGAGGAACAAGTATCCGCTGCCACGGATTGATGACCTCTTCGATCAGCTCAAGGGAGCGCGGTGGTTCTCGAAGATAGACCTCCGGTCAGGCTATCATCAGCTCAGAGTTCGAGATGAGGACGTGCAGAAGATGGCCTTCAGGTGTCGGTATGGCCATTATGAGTTCTTGGTTATGCCGTTCGGCGTAACCAATGCTCCAGCAGTGTTCATGAGCCTCATGAATAGGATCTTCCAGCCATACCTCGACCGATTTGTCGTTGTCTTCATTGACGACATTTTGGTATACTCGACGACTGTGGAGGAGCATGCCTACCACCTGTGAGTTGTGCTAGACACACTCCGAGATCACCAGCTTTATGGCAAGCTCTCAAAATGCCAGTTCTGGTTACGTGAGGTCCATTTCTTGGGGCACGTCATTTCTGAGGCGGGAGTTGCAGTGGATCCCGCGAAGATCGAGGCAGTGCTAGCTTGGGAGCCACCCAGGAGCGTGACAGAGGTGCGGAGCTTCTTGGGCTTAGCCGGATACTATCGGAGATTTGTGCCGGACATCTCCAGATTTGCGGCACCACTCTCAGCGTTGACGAAGAAGGGGAAACCCTTCGTGTGGTCAGACAGATGTCAGTAGAGCTTCCAGGAGCTGAGACAGAGATTGACCAGCGCACCTATCTTGAGGTTGCCTAAGGAGGGAGTTGGGTACGTAGTTTACTGCGATGCATCAGGGACTGGACTCGGGTGCGTCCTGATGTAGGAGCGGGCCGTGATCGCCTACGGATCACGTCAGTTGAGGCCGCATGAGCAGAACTACGCCACTCATGACCTGGAGTTAGCAGCAGTGGTCTTCGCTCTGAAGACTTGGCGGCACTATCTGATGGGCGAGCGCTTCACAGTCTTTTCTGACCACCAGAGTCTCAGGTATATCTTCTCTCAGAAGGACCTGAACCTGAGACAACGGAGATGGCTTGAGTTCCTCCAGGACTATGACTTTGAGATAGTCTATACTCCTGGGAAGGGGAACGTGGTAGCCGATGCCCTCAGCAGGAGGACGGGCATTCAACTACTTGAGGAGGCGACAGAGCAGCTAGCCTCCTTGCAGATATCCTTCGTGGATAGAGACGGAGCAGCATTTCTTCAGTCTCTCACAGTCTCTCCTCCACTTCTACAGCGGGTCAGAGAGGCTCAGCGTGGGGACGCTGACTATGAGACCCGGCGTGCACTGATATCCGCAGGTCAGGCGCCTGATGGCTTCTCCCTTGGAGAAGAGCACGACATCCTTTTCAGAGGACGTACCTTCGTACCAGTCGCTTTACGAGAGGAGGTGCTGAGAGAGTTTCACACTTCTCCCTTGGCGGTGCATCCCGGAGTGGCGAAGATGTACCAGGATCTCAGACGACAGCACTGGTGGCCGGGCGTGAAGAAAGCTGTGGCAGAGTTTGTTTCGCGATGCCTCACCTGCCAGCAGGTGAAGACAGAGCATCAGGTACCAGCAGGCTTGGTACAGCCCTTGGAGGTCCCGGAGTGGAAGTGGGACGGCATATCTATGGACTTCGTGACTGGACTTCCACGCACTTCCAGAGGTCACGACTCCATTTGGGTGATTGTCGACCGACTCACCAAGTCGGCACACTTCTTACCCATCAGAGAGCAGGGCTCAGTGGAGAGCTTGGGACGTCTTTATGTCCAGGAGATCGTACGGCTTCACGGTGTGCCATCGTCTATCGTCTCCGATCGAGATGCTCGTTTCACTTCCCGGCTTTGGAAAGGGTTGCAGGAGTCGTTCGGGACGCGGCTCCATCTAAGCACAGCCTTCCACCCTCAGACGGATGGTCAGACTGAGAGGACCATACAAACACTCGAGGACATGCTCCGTGCATGTGTTCTCGACTTTGGTCGCAGCTGGGAGGACCACCTACCCTTGGTGCAGTTCGCGTACAACAACAGCTACCACTCCACCATCGGGATGGCACCATACGAGGCGTTGTACGGCAGACCCTGCAGATCACCGTTGTGCTGGACAGACCCTGGGGAGTCAGCACTCGTGGGACCAGAGATGGTCCGAGCCACGACAGAGAAGGTCCAGATCATCCAGGAGAGGATGAGGACAGCTCAGAGCCGGCAGAAGTCATATGCTGACAGGAGGCGGAGGCCACTAGAGTTCGAGGACGGCGACCACGTCTTTTTGCGTGTCTCACCTAGACGTGGTTTACAGAGATTTGGCCGAGGCGGCAAGTTGTCTCCACGCTTCATCGGGCCTTTCCAAGTCCTCAGCAGGATAGGAGAGGTGGCTTATCGCCTGGCTCTACCACCTCAGTTGCACCGGGTGCACGACGTCTTTCACGTGTCTCAGCTGAGGAGATACGTGCACGACCCGACGCACATCATCGACTTTGGGGAGCTGGACGTGGACGATGGGGCGACTTTTGCGGAGGACCCAGTGGAGATCGAGGATCGACAGGAGCGGGTCCTACGTGGGCGGTCGATTCCTCTTGTGCGCATCAGATGGCAGCACGGGAACCTCCAGGAGAGCACTTGGGAGCGGGAGGCTCAGATGCGTGCTCAGTACCCCCATTTGTTCCCCTAGTTTTTGATGTATCTTTACGGGGACGTAAAGCCCTGAGGTGGGAGTAATGTAAAGACCCGCAAATTTCAAGGAAATTTTTTTCTTAATTTTCTTTGGAATTTTACAAGAGCGCAGCTTCAGACGGCACCTGATTCCGAGGCCCGGTGTGCCCGGAATCAATTTCCGAAGTTTGGCTCGAGTACGTTCAGTGAACGGACGAGCGGGTTTTTCTATCTTTTGAACCGGTGCCCGGAATCGAATTCTTAGGGCACCGATGAAATCGCAGCGCTGGTATTTGCTTAGAAACGCCTCTTCCTGATTTGTGTTTGCTCAGATGTGGTTTTTAAATTTTGGGGCTTTAAGTCAGAAATAAAATAAAGTTTGTGCGACAACATTATTTTATTTCACTTAAGCTGCTTGGAAGTCACTTGGAAGCCACTTGAACTAAGTTACAGCGGATAGGGTGCTATCCGGAAATATCCTACCCCTTGTTAGGATATTTGTGAGGCAGGGCCCGCACGATCCCCGCCGTTTCTTTCGCTAAGTAACGCACCCGCGAAAACCCGTCAAAGTAACTGAAAAGTCAACCGACGCGTTTTCTTTAATTCTTAACAGACCATTTAATTGGGCGGTTTATTTCGTGAATTAAATGGGCTGTTTCTTTCGTGAATTAATTGGGATGTTTCGCTCGTTGAATTAATTCAACGAACTGATGGGTCGTTACATACGCTTTTGCGTTTGTTGGCATGTTTATAAAATAAGACCAACCTAAAAATCCTTTGAAAGGATTTGAGAGGATCTTTGTTTCTTCATCTCCCCGCGAAGAACGCGAAGAACGCGAAGAACGCGAAGAACGCGAAGAACGCCGACGACCGTAATTCGACGACGCACACTGAGATCTGCGACGTCGACGAGCTTTACCCGCGACGTTCTTCGGCGACGCCTCTTCTTCCGCGGCCGATCCTCGTTCGGCAATTAAGATTGGCGACGCGACGCCGGATACCGCGACGACGCGACGATCCCCCTTCTTCCACGACGAGCAATCCCGCGACGATCCCTCGTTCGGCAACGACAGCTGCGAGGTAAGGGTTGATTTGAAATTTTTTCCTTTCCCGTGATTTTATTTCTTTTAAAATAAGGAACCGATCACGGAACAATTTTAAATTTATTTAAAATTGTTGATTGTTCGTTTCTTGTTTCTCCCGTTGTTTATGACTAACGCGGGGGGTGCAGGTCTAACGAACAAGACCAGGCAACCCTCCGCCGATCTTCCTTTTTGTGCGGATTTGGCGGGCGACGGCAAAAGCACGACGCAAGGGCCATTTGTTGATTCCGCAGTGAAGGACGCGTCCCGGGAGGAACAATGGCGCAGACGGGAGGCAAAACGGGCCACCAGAGCAACTCCGGCGGCCCGCAGAAGGTGGCGGCGGCGCCCGGCGCGCCGCCGGAGGAGTCCGCCGCGGCCGAGCCGTGGCGGCGGCGAACCGCCGGACCGCGTCCGCGGTCCGGCCACCCAGCACGCGGCCCGCGCGGGCCGCGTTTCTCCAAAGCTGCGGGTTTGACCCGCGGCGGCTCCCTCGGCCGCTCGGCCGAAGCCGAGCCGGCCGGTCCGGTCGGCCGGGCCGCGCCCAGGCCGGACCGGACCCGGCCTAGCCGGGTCGGGCCGACCCGGTTCGGCCGACCCAAGGGGGGGTTCGGGCCGGGTCGCCCCGGACCCAGAACCCCCGTTTTCGGGCCTTCTTCAGTCTTTCGCCCATATCTTGGGCCTGGGACCTCCGATTGATGAACCGTCAGCGGCTACGCGATCCTTGGATCGAGAAGGTCGTTTCGGTATATTATACTCAAGGTTTCGGAAGACTTTGGGTTCGGACGGGTTGGTTCGTACACGAAACCAACCGGGCCCTCGGAGCGGAAACGCTCATAACTTGAGCTACGGACGTCCGATCGACGTACCGTCAGCTGTGGTAGTTTCCTCTAAGTGAGACGAAACTTTTGGCATACTCCGCTCGAGGATCGGATACAGGCGGAGTACGGTCGGGTTGGTTTTTCCCTAAAAACCAACCGGGCCCCTGGGACGAAAATGCCAATAACTCTCAGACTGGGCGTCCGATTGACGCGCCGTCTGTTGCGTTGAGGTCCTGTTGTCGATACGGAACTTTTGGATACATCAACTTCGGACTACGTGTCAGTTGATGTATCAGCCTCTCGGCTCGTGGAGCGGACCCTCCTAAACGAGCTCGCTATGTGCGGGAACCCTAGCGCTGGCTGTGACTTCGACGACAGAGCAGAGATCCTCCGTGGACTGCGACGACGACAGAGTAGAGATCCTCCGTGGACTGCAACGACGGTAGAGCAGAGATCCTTCGTGGACTGCGGCGATGACTGTGCAGAGATCCTCAGTGGACTGCATCGACTACTGCACTCAGCGATCCCACGTGGATCAGTGCTACAGGTTCTGGGTGAGCCCGATCCTATGTGGGTCCTTACTACCGGTTCTGTGTGAGCCACTGCCTACAGGTTCTGTGTGAGCCCGATCCTGTGTGGGTCTTTTGCGGGGGTTAGTACCTATCGATCCTTCGTGGGTCCGACGACTTAGATGGATCAGTGATCATCTTTGACGTCATCTGAAAAAGTATACCTGGTTGAGTTGAATCTTATGTTACTCTCCTTTGTGGATTGTGTTGAACTATCCTATGTGGATTTACTATTTACTCTCCTTGTGGATTTGAGTCTTGATTTCCTTTGTGGATTGAGTTGTTCTTGAGCTCGTGAGCAGAGCTAGAATTGGGGACTTAGGTATATGTATGGGCATATACCTAAGTCGAGTCAGATGTTACTTCGTGATTGCATCTTTCTTTTGTGCTATATCCTTTGTGGATTTCAGGAGACCTTCGGGGGTCTCGGGGTCCTTACTGAGTAGCTTGTACTCACCCCTGCACGGGCTATGCCTGCACCTTGTTGTGTTGGTTGCAGACGACGGACAGCGCTGATCACGATTGGGGCGTGGAGCAGGACGGTACCTGGAGGTGGACCACTGGGCGGGACGTGCTCGGAGCGGACGCGGGACCCGAGGAGCCTGGAGGCTATCTGTACCCACCCTTCAGGTGGGATTGCCAGTGGGCGACACGAGGCCACCGTCTTTTCTTCAGTTGCTGTTCTTTACTTTTCCTGTTGTACTTTTAGTTGGGCTTGTATTCCAGCCCCCTTTACTTTTCTGCACTTTACTTTCCACTTGCTGACTCTGTGGTGGTTGTTACTTATAAAGGCAATGCCTTCCCTGTTTACCGGGATTTTACGCCTTGGTGCTAGTCGCCAGCCCCTGGCCTATGGAAGGCGGGCTTGGGGTAGTCACGGCACGGGCCCCGAGGTCGGGTCGTGACAATCAAATCCAAAAAGGAGTGGAATGGGAGATCATCTGGGAGAAAATGGGAGATGATGTCCACTGAAATGATGAAAATAATAGTTGGTGTTAAAAATATAAGAATTTAAGTTTGAAATGGTAATTTTAGACAAATTATAGGGGTCGAAAACATTATTCACATTTTTTTTCCAGATCATGCATCAACCCTACATGGCCTATTATCCAAGGAGGGAGCCGACATGGTTCATGTACACTTTCTGTAAAACTATGGGAAACCCGTTTTTTTTCATAGACTAAAATTGTATAATTTTCACATATTCATGCACTATAGGTTTCATAGTCAGGGAAAACCGTGAGGTTCACTACTTCCCATCGAAACATCATATAGGTTTTGGAGAAATTGTGCGGACAGGGATGCAAGGTTTTTACAAACTATGTGGCATAGTGTTTTCTTCCATATGTCAGAGTATTAGGCTCTAAAGGATCCCCATTAGCCCTAATTTCCTCTGTATCCTCACTATTCACTCATATTAGGTAAAAAAAATTAATTATACTAAAATTTAATGGATATATACTTCATAGAGGAACCAAGTCCTCACAATCATCCACTATTACGAGAACTCATTCATTAATTTTCCATCAATGGGTGGTAGAATGATATATATGAAAAATTCTTGTCATTGAGCACATAATTCAGTCTCCCTATACCATGTATTATCTTGTACATCTCTATAATTTCATAGAACCCATACTAAATGGATAGACCATTCTAAAAAATCATTCATGCTTTGATCAATGATGTGTATGGGATAGTAATCAAAAGAAGCAATGATATCTAAATAAATATCTTCAAGATAAAAATTATGAGACATGTCTCCATGATAAAAGAAAAGCTATGTAATTTTTAATACATATACCATTGAATGATACCTCTAAGGTAGAATAAACTGATAAGAAAATGGGCAAACTCTATCCTAAATCTCAAAAGGCATGCCAAATCATTGAGACAACATCCCTTTCTTTTGTATATGCCTATGGCCATGTTTGTACAATACTAAAAGGAAAAATCAATCCATAAAAACAGAATCCAGAGGTCATCAATGTTGATAGACATAATATTTCAATCTAGACTTTCCATTAGTGATATTATTTCTGATCAGCTAAACCGGCTCCGAAGTCTCTTGTATGAGAGGAGAACCTAGTAGCACTGCCTCTCCAGCATTTAACAAGGATAGGGATGAACAACATGGCCAACCATTCAAGTAATCATATATAGTAATTCCAATCACCACCTAATGGTTATTATTGTAGGTAAAATTAATGATAGGGATATTATTATCCTAATAACCATCCAAATCATGTATAAATTTTTAGATCATGTCCTCCAACACTTGTATCTTTTGTTTTGACTGGATATTGGTCTTAACGTGGACTTTTGTGTTTAAAAACACATATGTATCCCTATCGATCCATAAACCCCATAAGAAACTAAATGTGAAATGAGAATCCCTATATAAAATGATAATATGGGGGTCCCCATGAAGCCGTATGATCTCATGGATATACAATATGCTAATACTTTCCACTAAGAAAGTCTTCAGTATAGGGATGAAGTGAAATACCATCATTAGTTAATTTCCAACTATCCTAAATGCATCATTCCCTCAAGGTTACGTTGGTAAAAAAACCAAAACATCCATCTCAACATCTTCCCATTTTTATTCCAGGACTAAAAATGGATGTAAAATCTAGAATTCCCTGGTTCTCCACATTCACCTACTAATAGGTGGAACACCGAATGATAAAAACAATTATCTGAAGTTTTATTCCATAATAGTAATATAGGCAACACCTATTACAATATATCTTGGAGATGGCTGAATGAGTTTCCTATTAAGATAATGGGACTCTCAAATATTTGTAGACACCCAGATATTCCCATGTATATATTCAATGTTGTCACTTTGTAAAGAAAAATCCATCGATGGGTCCTCAATTGAAATACTCCCAAGCGGGACCAACCCCTCTAGGTCTAAAAACTTCCATATCATCACCCTATTAATAAGTGAAGAGGCAACTATTATCAATATATGAAAATACTAATTTTGACACTCATTAAATACTAGATACATATTATAAGGAAGGTTGACAAATTTTCATTCATCACGGGATTTCTATATGGCCTATGCAAGAGTTTTATAGATCAGTGAATTAGCTACAGCATTACCCTTTCCTTACGTTTATATAATCTCAAATTCAAAATAATTAATGTATTCAACCCATGTTTTCTATCTGAAATTTATTTCACTCTGTTTAAAGATGTATTTGAGACACTTTTTCCCTATATTCACCACATATTTTTCACCCTTTAGATAATTTCTCCACCTATGTAAGATGTGTAAAACTATTTCTTGTTTGAGGTCATTCATCGATTAATTATCCTTATGAGGCCTTAACTAGAGTGAACCAATTAAAACTAATAGATCATTCATCATCAATAATACACCCATTCCAATTCTAGATACATCTTAGTACACCATATAACCTCTACCTAGCTTAGGAATAATCAAAATCTATGCGGAAGTTAGTCTTCCTTTTAGCTCTTAAAGGGATTTATTGCATGCTTCAGACCCTAATAACATCACTCCCTTCTTAGTAAATCCATTAAAAGGTGAATACATTCATGAAAATTCCTATATATATTAAAGAAGATATGATTGTATAGGCTATTATAAGAATACCTCAGAATATGGATGTTCATTCACTATGATCCTGGGGTATAGATTATAATGAATGCATCTAGTTTGATCCATGAACCTGAGCTACAACCACACAACCTTTAGTAGGCCCGCTCTACTGTAAAAAATAATAACAAAATCTAGCTACAATGGACATGACTTCATCCTTGTCCTTCTCATTTGGTACTACTCCAGCTTCCTACTTGATGTGGCAAAACTGGTATTTCTAAATAAGGTGGAGATGACATAAATCCACTTCAACTAGAAATAGTCAGAAAAGCTCAAAAGAATCTCTGATGATGTCCCATACATGTAGACTCGAATAAATCAAGTGGGTCCCTATCAATGTGAGGATTTACATTCCCCTATTTTTCACACTGATGGAATATAATGAAACTAATAGTGTGGATACTTTATTCACCACTTCTCTCATGAGAAAACTCAAGTAAACGAGTCCTCCTGCTCAAATAATTACTGATCTCTATCAGTACTGATTCTCTCTGACTAGTAGAATCGTATTCTATCTGGTTTTTCTCAGTGATAAGAGACTGATTTACACTCTTAGAAAAGGTAGATAGGAAATAGATATTCACCTACCAATGGATGACATACTTGAGCCCATCCCCGAAGAGTCTCACTCGTGATACCTCATCACTAGCTAGAAGCAGTGCGAAAAATTGAAAATCAGTGAAACACACTAAATAGTATGTGATGGAAATAGTACCCCACACCAGGTGTATAAAATCTTTTGCTTGGTTATCTCTCAACATATGAGTGAAACATTACTCATAGAAGGAAGTCTGGTAGTCCACCCAAACCATTCCTCAATAATGACTGACATGTGTAATAAAATCCCATTATATTTTGGAGGAATCACAAAACATATAGGTGGAGGGAATTTTCCTCATCTATGATGTCATCTCCAAATACTCCAAGAAAAATATAGTGGCCTATATTCAAGAATCAATAGTCTATGGATTTAAATTCCCCAAAAATATTGGAGGATGAAACTATTATAAATCATTCGTAGAATCAGTGATCGTAGGTTTAGGTTGTATAACACTCTACATAGATTGCATCCGATTTAGGAAACTCCCTCAATTTTGATTGTTAGTGTACAATTAAAGAATATAGACTGGTACCTTTTGGGTCACTATTGGAGGTATCACTGGAAGCACATGGTGTAACACCTCAACAACACATTCTACATCACCCTCCTAGCGCACACCATGTGTACTTCATGGTGGAATATCATTAGAAATTCCAAGCACACACCTCAAAAAAATATTCCAAAGTTGAAAGGATCCCTTATAGAAGAAAAAACTAAGAAAATTGGGTTAACATCCCAAAATGTTATCCGCACTTCCCACTAAGAAGGCCAGGAAATGGAATGTTTTAACATTCTTATTTACCGGGGTTCCAGTATATTTAAATTGAAATAGAAATTTAACTAGGAAAAAATATTTAATTTATAGTTGTACTCTATATTTTTTGAAAACCATTTCATTTGTATGTATATATTTAAATTTAATTTTTGTATGTAATTATATAAATATAACAATGATTGATTAAATGGATCCTCATTCCCTGTTAGTAAAGGGTCATGTACTAAATATCTTAAATCGACACCCATTTAATTATAAATGTACCCCATACATTTAGTAATGGAATATAATGAGTAAAATATGATGTAAAAAATCCTTGAATTACCCATTCCAATTCAAAAGTTCCTATACACCTTATAGTTGAAATTGGTAATCATGTAATCACATCCAAAGCCCAGCTCATGAAACCAAGTGTACATGGATTTTTTGGGTTGAAAGTGGACGTTTTAGATGCTACTGTGAACTTATATAGGAAAACACTATTTAGGATGGTTTTGAAATTTTTATAAAAGAAATTTCATTTAGTAATAATTTTTTTTTTCATATGAACATATAAACACCATTAATAACTAAACAATTATAGGCAACACAAGAAATGCATACAGTGAGATTCAACTATATGGAATTACATATGACTAGAATGTGAATTCTAGGTTCCTATAATAATTCTTGTAATAATTATATTTTACATACATGTACATGTAATAATTACCATAAAACATATCAAAGATCACAATTCATGGGAATCACCCAACAGTGAAAGTATATAAACTGTAACAAGAAAAATAAAGAACAAAAAATTTTCATTCCCAGGAAAAATGGTATTTTCCATAAACAAAGGTTAACTAATTCCAAGAACTTCTTAGATCAAAGTTCCAACAAATTCTTAATATCCAATATAAATTTTACAAATAATAAAACTATAGAAAATAAAATGATCTGATACCACTTTGTGATGTCTCATACACAACTCACTCATTATTAGCTGAACCTAGTGGGCCACATTTCCTCAAGTATACATCCCCTTATTCCTGAGGCTTTCTACTTGTAGAGATGTCCTATAGTGTGTTTGTGGTAAAAATATTCCCTCTTGTTAGAGTAGCGAACCAAAAATATATAACATATGGATACATAGTGGAAGCATAATAATGAACATGGTAGTGTATGTAAGCATAAAATAAATGGAATAATAATCAACTCAATAGCTATAAGATTTATTATATACAAAATGATGATTATTCCATGTATCTACAAAAATTAAAAAAGGCATACATGGAAATGTGAAAACAGTAAAATAAACACTATAAAAAATATTCTAAAATAGGATGAAACTATCCATGCATCCCAAGGTCTGGATCAATCATCTTCTGTCATGATCCCATCCAAAATCAAGAAATTATGGTTTCCATTAAGGGATGATTCCCCTTGTCCACACATACGATCATATAATTTTCTTGGGTTATAATGGAAGCCTAAATTTTGTGGGAGATAAGTATTAGTAGGCCACCACCAATGATGTATATAAAATTCCAGTCTATGAATATAAAAGGAATAGTTTTTAGGTATATATAAAAGTAACATAATGATAAAATAATTACTTATACCTACTACATCATCAGATGGTGTTTGAACATGTAACCATTTAATTAATTATGATTGTATCTATAATAGGAAGGTAAGGAATTAAATGTATAATTATTAAAATGAAAGGAATAATAATTAAAAATGATCCAAGGTGTAACAAATGAATCCTTAACCTTAGGGATTACCAGAATTCTAATGTTAAATATGTTCATTTAAAATCAAGTTCCAAATGTTTCTACTAAACTGCATTAGATACCAACTGTACCACACAAACTCTACTAAACTAGAGCCAGATTTTAATATATTACAATGGTTTAAGATACAGTGGATATCTCTACACAATATCGATCTTTTTAGAATTATCAGAAATTTATTTACAGAAATTATTTGAATATTACTATAGAAATATAAAAATCTAGAAAAAGAAAAAATCCCAAATTGTTGAAAGAATTCATAATATCCTTCTTCATATACTAGGGTAATGAAATAAAACAAAGGTTGATATGAAATGCTGAGTAAGGTTTATCTACAAATTAATCTATAATGAATAAATACGTAATAATCAATATTATATAGTGAATAATTAATAAACAACCCATTCAATCAACATGTTGGTTCTAATGGACATCCATAGATAATATCCACATAAATGTCACATGGATATTTAAAACTAAATTCATCATATAATAAAATTCATCATTTTGGAAAAAAATGATCAAGGCCTCTAAACCAGGATAAAATTGATCTTACTGGCGAGGGATCTAAACCAAGAAAAGATTCATAATAAAAGGATAAGTATAAACTTGATACATATCTAATTTGGAATGCATGTAGTTTTTTCTCAGGATACCTATCAATGCATTAAGGTATTTTTTTAAAACTGGACCCATCCATAAATTTCTTGTCCTATATATTACTAGTATATTGAATAATCAATTTAATTCATTCTAAAAATTTCATATAAATCATCAATTTTATACGTTTAATTGAGAATGCAAAACTAGATTATTTCCTCATTAAATGAAATAAAATACTTAATATTTTATTTAAATTGATACCTTATATATAAATGGTATGATATTGAAACATCATCAATGTAATAAAATTTATTATTAATTCACTCATGATATTAAAATATATTCATTGAAGAGAAATATAATGTCTAGTGAGTAACATGATATAATAAAATAGGATGTTCTCAACATTTGGTATAATCAATTTTCTGTGAGGGATGATAGAATATCATTATGAAATTATAAATTGAGTCTTTATAGTAACAAAAATTATTTAAAAATAAAATAAATGAAATATATTGAAAAAAATTTCCTTGTAACTTTTTAAATGAATATATTTTTAAATAATATTTAATGATATTCTCATTTCATTAGGAAAATAAAAAACATTTTTTAAAGTATAATTTAATATATAAATTCTGAAAATATTGAGAGAAATATTTTATTTGAAAATATCAATGGAAACCATTAAATGAATATTTTAAGAAAAGGGTAGTAATGGTGGTGGGAAAATCATTTATTTAGCACATGTTAAAAAAATATTTATTTCACACTTCCGGTAAAACGTACTACATTAAGAAAATGACAAAAATATTTCTATTAATAAATTTTATTGAAATTTAAAAATGGGTAAAAATTTCTTCACTATATCCCAACAGAATATTTATAACCATTTAGAAATAATTTTATTGAATATAGGGATATGAAAGAAAAAGGGTTGGAAAGAAGTCTTCAAAAAAAGATTTTTATAATAATTATCCTCACATGTATCTTATTTATCAAATCTTGACCCAAATAGAGAATAAATAAAAAATAAAATTATAAATCACAAACACAAACAATGTAATATAAAATATATTACGTTTAGTATATTAATATCATATAATTTTCCCAAAATAAATATGAGCATAAACAATCGATAAATTAAAAAAATTTAAAATACATCTCTTACCTTGGATATCATCATAGTTGTACATGTTGGTACACCTATAAAATGAATTTAAATTTAATAAATACTTTACTGAGAACCATTTTCATATATATTATATTTTATAAAGTCCTAATATAATCATTTTGTAATCCATTCACTGAATTGTCATTTCTTGCATCGACCACATTAAGGTTCTTCAGTCTATTTCTCAAAAATTACTTCGGTATATTTTCCATGGTAAATAAAGTTATGAAATTATTATATAATATTAAGAATGTTAATAATTTCCTTAATATTATTTTAATTCATTATATAAAATTTTATAATCATTCATGCATTTTGGTAATGGAAAAATAATTAACACCACTTTGTGCAACACGTACGCATAAGCGATGAGATCATTTTCCAATGGATGAAATGGTGAGAAGGTAAAAGACATGTTATTTTTATAAAACACAAATTAATTCATAAATATAAAATAAATTTAATTAATTTCATGTCTATTACCATCCATGTTAAGTGGAAATGAAAAACAAATTACATTTCTACGAGGATATGGTTGGTCATACGAGGGTAACAGAGATGTTTTGATTTTATATTGGATGAAAAGGAGTTGTAAGTAGGTTATCACGTTATAATAATAACATTCCAAAATATTTATTATACTAGAGTAATAATGTTATGATAGGTAAACCAAATTTATAGTAATTATAAAAAGAAATAAACATTGAAAGAGTCTGTTATGTAGATCACCTGTTCATTGAGAGATCTACTCTAACATACAACTTAACGCTTCTTTAGGATGGTCTGAGTAGAATAAAAAAATATCAATATAATTTTTAAGGAATAGAGTGTGGTTTTTTACAATATTGGTGAAGCTACAACTATCAAATATTATGAATAAAAGAGACGAATATGTTTCATTTTATATGTGAGGGGTAAGAAACATGTGGAATTATATAACATATTTTAATAATATTAAGTCATTTTCTGGTAAAAATGGATCCATATTTTCATATATTCAATTATCAAAAGGTTAAAGAAAATAATACTACCAAAAAATAATATTTTATTATGGTTTTTATTATCATGAAGCCTTATCCATTTATTTTTAATCCATATTACCCATAATTGAGGTGATAAATATTTACCATGGTTACTATTAAATTGGATGAAAGTTTAAGTTGAAATAAATACATAATATTAATTATGTTGATTCTTAATATGAAATCAGTTTTTAATTATTCATGTCCATGAAGTGGAATAATTTTAATTTAATATAAGTTCACAAAATGTAACAAAAATAATTTTTAGAAAAATGTTTTCCATAATAATAAAACTAATTTTACAGAAAAAGTATAACGTTCATTAAAATGGGATTAATATGATTATTTCAAATAAAATTAGTCTTATTTTTCGTCAAAATAAAACCTAAATTGAAAGGTATCATTCCAATACTTGATTAAATGAAAATAACTAAAAAAACTATTTGATTCGAAACATTACATAGATTTCAAATTTGTTAATGATATATTTATCTGTTAAAAATTATTATTTTATACGAATTATTTGACTTATTTAATATGTATTTCATCTTGAAAAATTGTTTCATAAAATTTATTTTATTCATATATCATTATAATGAATTAAAAGTGACAATTTTTTAAGATTGGTATTATTTTACTATTCATTGAAAAATCAACTTTTTTAAAAATATATATAAATATTTCAAAAGATAATTTTAATATACTAAATTCCAAAATGAAATTTGTAAAAGTTGAAAATTTAGTTTTTAATCACATTCTTGAATAAAGCTATGTGTATTTTGTTACTATTTATTTTTAAAGTAAAGCATACATACAATAATTGAATATTTTTAAATATAAAAATATATTCTTATTAAAAAAATCAAAAAAAATTGAATGTTCAAGAAATATCATTTAGGGGATTCTATGTCTAAGAAATTGAAATTATATAGGAGTAAAGGATGCAATGATTCAAATTCTTCGGCCAATTGACATATGTGCATGTGGTAGGATCATCATTGTTTCAATGTGAAAAAATAGAGTATAAGGAGTCAACATGATTAAAAAATGAATATTTAGTTGGAAACATGTAAAGGTAGTAAAAAAATCCATTAAAATAAACAATCCCAATACACCCCACCAAGGAGGGGCTCAGCATCTCCTTATCAAGATCCTCCATGTTAATGGTTCTAAAAATTAAATTATTGTATACTCAAGGTCTATGATCTTCAAGAATTACACCACTATCTATATTTATCTAGTGCCATATGTATCATTCCCAAGATCGAAAAACAAAGCCTTCCTAGCCCACCATAGCCATGAATGAATTTATAAACCAAATCTATGTTTCTATGATCACAATAACTAAAACCCACGCTAGGATCCTCCTCATACTACCTCAGCTCTTCCAGTAAACCAGATATCCCCAAAACATAGTGCACTAGTATAGTGCTGATTTAACCTCATTATAGCTTCTACAATGTCATGGCTAGAAAAATGTTTAAAATAGGGAATATTCTTGTGAGCCTTATATTATCTCTCACCAAACATGATAAAAACTAAAGTGCTTTTTAATGATCTCTTAGAATCCCCATCTAAGAAACAATTAAAGTAACACACCCACAGTAAATCGATATGGTTTGGTGTAATAGAGGGAAAGATAATATGAAAAGATTATAAATGACATATTGATGGTCCATCATAATAGTTTTGTAATTAGGAATAAAAAATCAATAAGATAAGTAAAAATATTAAGATTATTATATTAATAAAAAATTAATTAATAAAAAATATTGAATGCCCAATAAACATTATAAAAAAAATCATCCATTTAAATCCTAAATCATAAGATTATAGAATTGAAATATTAGACCCAACTCACTCTTGAGTGGCAAAACAAGATGAGCCACATGGCCTTAAGAGTACCTCCTCAAATCCATGATGATGTCGATTAGTAGCAAGATCCTTGGGATAGTCCACGCTGATACTATTCCCTCACGTTGCAGTGAATCATAGTGGAGATATAATATAAAGAGAAACAAAAGAATCATAATATTGAAAATTGTAGTTAATTAATAATAACATCAATCGAATAATAATTAACTGAAGATATGTACACTATATGATATATAAAATAATGACTATTGAATATATCTAAAATATAAAACTAGGCATGCATGGTAGTAGGAATACCATACAATACAAGATATGAAAAAAATAAAAAATAAATAGAAACTATCCAAGTATCCCGGGCTCTATCTCAGTCATCTTTTAAAAATCATTCATCATAATTCTAGAAAGTTTGGTGTCCAAAGTGTTATTCTTCCCCTTGTCCACACTTGGAATCATATATTATTCACAGTTACAAATAGAGGCCCAGATAGGGTGTGACATGAATCATAGTATTCCACCACAAGTGGCATCTATACAAATATACTCTTTGAATATAATAAAATAATTTAGTTGTATATATAAATGTAAATAACTCTTAAATAATAACTCAAACTTTCTTTATCCTCCGTTAGGTTTTGAACATATATCCATCTAATTAATTATACTTCATTTTATAATTGGGAGACCATGTATAACATGTATCAATAGTACTGTGAAAGGATTGATAACTTCAAAGGATATAGGGTGTAACCAAGGCATCCTTTACCTCAGGGGTTGAGCCATCTCATAGAAGTATCTCATGTGGTCTGCTTATAATGTGGTTTCAATGCAATTTAAGGGGTAACGCCCAAGGAAGTCCATAATAAAATATTCTCTCAAATATCACCTGTCTTTTCCATGGGGACCACGATCTAAGTTTGACTAGGTCTAATGTGGTGAATCCATGACATTGTATGTTGAAATACATTTGGGTGAATAGAAGGATTTTAACCAAGGAATTATTATATCCATAGATGTTGTAAGAGAATCTATGATACCACACAATGGATTCAGCTAATTAAGAAAAAATGTATTTCATGGTGGGTATCTACCATAGCTATCGACTAAAATAATATGAATGGAATCCTTGGAGTTCTCAGGGAATTCCCTAAGGAATCCAAGTCTGGATCAATTCTAACAATCCATATAAAAATAAAAAAGGTCCAAATTAAAAAGTAAGCAAATGTTCATTCCATTTATGACATATAAAACCATATTCCATGTAATAATCCCTCAATTTAATAATACAATAGACTCATTTAATTACCTTTCAAAATCCTGACAAGGTGTATTGAGGACGTTACACTATTCATTACATCAATTTAACTAATAATTTATTAGTTTCATTCCACACCTTTCACTAAACCTAATAAAGATTTAAGGATATGAAACTAGTATCAATTACATTATAATAAAAAAATAAAAGATATATCAATAAGTATACATTCTATTTAATCATTTATCATTCATTTAATTATGATGGAACACATATCTTATCATGTCCAAGAGGATTACACACACAAAATGTCCCGAATAATATTATTGATATTCCACCAAGGCATAAATAAGGAAAGGACCCTCTGTGGGTGGTCAAAATTGTGGCCTTGATCTACATTGTTACTAAGTAATGTTATTTGGTCCATAGAAAATAATATGGAAAATTTCAAATCAATACAAAATAATTCAACTGAAATTTCCCATTGGAACAAGCATGCACACAAAAAAACAATTTATAGATTGTGAGACTTTATGGGATGAGTCATAGACAAGATACCTTATTCATGTAGTAGAATCCTCATCTATTATAGGATTCTAATTTTTTCATAATCAAAATAAAATAAAAGAATGGATAAATACATTGAAAGTAGGTTTTATGATCCTCCATCAAAATAACATCATCAATAGAAAGAAGAATTAAGAAATGAGACTAAGTTCAGAAGAACTTACTGATGGCTATACGATGAGAGGATCAGAAATAGATTGAGAGGTTGGATGATAAAACTGGTTCAATGGCTAGAAGAGGGGGCTTGGGAACTCATCAGTGGGGAAATGGGGGAAAATGTCTTCTAGAATAAAAAAAGAATACGAGGTGCTAAAATTATTAGAATTTTTGGGGAAATGGTAATTTTTAAATAATAGATGGGTCATGTAGTTCGGGACCATATTTTTCCAAAATTTTTGTAAACATTTTATGGCCTACTATCCTTGGAGGGATCTTGCATGATTCATGTTCATGGATTGAAAACCCATGTTAAAACCATGTGTTTTTCCTATGATAAAAATTAAAGAGGTTTTATATGGTCATGCACCTTGGGTAGTATGGTTAGGGAAACTGTGTGGAACACTGCTTCTCATTGAGGCACCCCACATGGGTTGGATAAAATGTATGGAATGGGAGGAATGGTTTCTACTAACAATGTATCCTTTTGTTTTCTTCCACTGACTAGGGTTTCAAGCTCTTAAAAACCCCCAAACACCATCATTTCCTCTTTATCATCATAAAGAATTAATATTAGGTCAATGATAATGAATTAAACTAAATATTAAAGTATTTTTACCTAATATAAAATCAAGCATCTTATACTATTTACCCCTTTAAAAGAACTTATCCCTGAGTTGAACATCCACGGGTGGTAGAATTCAATATGATCACAACTCTAGTCCCGGATCACCTACACATACTTCCCTCTCTAAAGACTCATATTGTTCATGACCATGCTTCCATATCACCTATACTAAAGGTAGAGACTGGTCTCAGAGTTTCTTCATGTCACAATTAACAATGTGTATGGGGTACTCCTCAAAAAAAGCATCAGCCTCTAACTCAACAACATTTAGATCACAATTATTTAATGGGCCAGCATGATAATGGATAATCAATAAAACATGGAAGATTTAATGCATTTCACAATAATATATGAAAGTAGAAACTAATAGCATACCATTATGACTATATCCAAGATCTAAAAAGGCATTAAAATGCATTTAGATAGCATCCCTTACCTTAGTTTCCATCAATGACCAAGTCTATTTGATAGCTACAGAAAAATAGGATCCTCGACCTCGAACTTTATAGGACATCGAAGGTGATCGACATAAGATTTTTTTTATATATTAAAATTTAGATGTATTCTTTATGAGAAACTGTATATTCTCTGAAGCCTTATTCATTAGATGTGGTCCTTGTAGAACTACCTCTATTGCTTATAACCCGCACAAGGGTGAAAAAAATGACCTACCATACAAGGAATCATACATAACATTATGAATCATCACTTGATAGCTATTATTGTATGTGAACATGACAAGAGGGATATTATTCTCCCATGATTTTTTTTGAAATCAAGGACACAATCTCAGATCATGTCCTCCAATACTTGTAACATTTTTTCTAACTAGCCATCGGTCTGAGGGTGGAATGTTGTGATCAAGAGAACTTGTGTACCCAAATAACCCTTTAAAAACCTCTTGAACCTCGATGTGAAATGAGAATCCCTATATAAAAATATAGTATGAGGGACTCTATTTAGCCATATGATTTCTATGAAAAGTAATATTCCTATCTTGTTAACTAAAATATTCTTTGGGATATGAAGGAAGTGGGACACCTTTTCTAATTTATTGATGACTACTCAAACCACATCGCTACCTCAAGGGGGACTTGGTAAAACAACCAAAAAATACATCATAACATTATACCATTTCCATTCTGGGACATGAAATGGATGTAACATGACAGAAGGTCACTGCTTCTCCACCTTCAACTACTGACAGTTTGAACACCTAGTGATGAAACATTTTAACTGACATTTCAATGAAAGCCACCAGTACCAGAGTAACATATCATAATACAACCTGAAGATTCCTAGAAGAACTTCCCACTGAAAATCATAGGACTCTCACATGATATACTCTCACATATCTATAAAAACCTAGATATTCCCATATATATATAGAATTTTATATCCATTTATATACCAATCTGAAGGTGGTTCTTGTCCCCAAATACTATCTAAGTGGATCAACCCCTGTAGGTCAGAAAACTACCTTCCCTTTACCCTATAAAAGAGAGAAGTGGTAACTGATAAGTATTTATGAAAATACTACTCATAACTATCATGAAACTCCAGATACGACTCATAAAAAAGTGTCATCACTTTTCATTCATCACTGGATTCTTGTATTGGTTGTGGATAAGTTTGATGGCTCAGCACACCAGCTACCACATTTCCCTTTCCAAGAAAATATGCGATATTAAATTCAAATAAACTAAAGGTATTAAAATTTCCATCTCTATATGATATTCTAGTCACACTATGTAAAGATATATTTGAGTCTCTTGTGGATTTTATACTCCATAATGTACTCACCCATCAGATGGTGTCTCGAAAAATATAAGGCATGGACAACTAGTGTATGTTCATGGTGGAATTTTAGGTAATTGCACTAAGGATTCCTCAACTTGAGAGAATCATACCTAGTGAATCAATTCAACTATATCAATACTCCACCCAAACAGATGACTGATGTATAACAAAACATTGTACATCCTCTTCCTAGACCATTTAGTGTCAAAATAATTGCTGAAGTAAGTCTTCCTTTCATCTCATGTAAGGCATTATAACACTCCTCAAAACACAAGAACATCACACCATTATTATTAAAAAACACTTAGGGTAAATGTTATGAGAATAACTTTTTCAAAAAAAAAAGATATGATATTAGTGTCTACTCGAATAATTCATTGTGTTGTAGATTTTCTTGCACTCATATCATTGGGTAAGTGCTTCAATGCATAGAGCTGGCTAGATCCTTAGCCTTCAGAAATAGTTATACTTCACTATGTAGGTACAATAAAATAGAACTAATAATAAGATGTTTGGCTACCAAATCCACCCCCTATTCCATAGCTAGCTCGGTCAGTGCTACTCCATCTCCCTGCCTACTATGGAGTAACTAATATTAATCATGATGTCGGAGCTGGAGCAGATCATCTTCTATATGATATGGGTAGAAAGGTCCATAGGAATATATAACGATGTTTTATATGGATGTTGGAATTTTAATCAAGTAATTTTGTACCACACTGAGGATTTATATTCCCCCACCATCTATAATAATTTCATATGATGAATCTACCATTGTGGATACTTTGGCTTCCACTTCTCTGATGAGAAAATTCAAGGCTACATTTACCAATATTAGAAGAACTACTACCATGTTCCATACTAATCCCTTATGTTGTTTATTGTTGGAATCTCTATGGTTATTCCCATTTATAAGATCTTGATTTATGATCTTATAATAGGTATATAAGAGAAATAAATTCACATTCACATTCACATGGATGACATACTTGATCCCATCCTAGAATCGTCTCACTAGCGAAGTCCGATCACTCGCCAGAAGTGATGTGAAACATTGAAACTCAGTGAAACACACTGAATTTTCCCTGATGAACATAGAACCTCAATCTATGTTTATTTACTCTCTAGGTTGGTTAGCTCTTAGTATCACTGGGAAAAATTAATCCTAGAAGGTAGTAAGAATATCTACCTAGATCATTCCCCTATGATGACCAGCATGAGTAATCGAATCCCATCAGTGTTTGATAGAATCATACAATATGATGGTGGTTGTAACATCCAGTTACTACTTTCAGGTATTCCTAATACCCCACTTTTCATCCTTCTTTAGTTGGGTTTCATTCGGGGTTATTTCAAGTTTATATTTTAAGTGTTTTGAATTTTAGGGGCTAGTGCCTGGTTGGTGAATAGTTTTCCCAAACTATGCGGCCTATCAAGGAAAATAGTGTGAACACAAGTACTGTGATTTTTCATGAGTGGTGAACTTTTTGATAAAAAAATCTAATATTGTAGAAATCATGAATCTCATAAAAAGGGGTGCACGACCAAGGAGCACCGTTTTTTCTAACTGAGCGACACTTCCTATAAAACCATTCACAAATTTTAATTATTTTTAAAATCATATTTTAAAATCACGAGACCTCCCATTTAGGTTCTCGATGGACTAATAATGACCCCTTATAGTTTCTTGTTCCCCAGGATCATCCAAGACGTGATTTAGGACCTACTAAACCCTCTTAGAAGTAGATCAATGCATAGATAAGAATGTTAAATCTCCACCCTGTAGGTTTCCTCTTCCTATTTTCAATCGTTCTCTCTCTCCACATTTCTCCCAAGTGTTATGTCGATATCTATATGTTTTTGGGGGATCTGATTTTCTTTGTTTGGGATCTAAATCTAGGTTTGATTCTTGGTTTTTTGTTTCCATCATTCTTCGTTGGTGAATCATGATAAGGGTTTAGTGAATCGAGATCTTGTGATCCAGAGGCATATGGTTTTGATGTGATGCCGAAATTTTATTAACCCTAAATTTATTGATTGTTTATTTCAATTAAATTACAGTTATAAATGAAATTAATTTCAATTATTTGATTAAAATCCAAATTTCATTGAATTATGGTTTTTTTGGAAATTTAATATTTTGCATGAAATTGGGAAAACCCCCAATTCCATTGAAGTATGTGTTTGTAAAATTGATTAAAAAAAGTTGAAATTTAAAAAATTGTATTTAAATTGTAGAATTAAAGAATATTATTTCAATTAAATCTTTGAATTTAATTATGTAAAATTTAATTTTGAATTGATTTTAAATTCTTATTTGGGAAAAAATGGCTTAAAGTAGTTTTGATTGAAACCTTTAATTTAATCCTGGAAACTACATTTTTTATATTGAAAACCCATTTTGGTTTTTAAATAGAAAACAAAAAAAAAATTGAAATGGAGAAATGGGATTTAATTTTATTTTATTATTTCTGAAAATAAATTTCCCATCAAAGACTTTTTACAGAAGAACATGAAATCCATGGTATTATTTTGGATAAACACGCTAGGTTGGGAAATCCATATCACATATTTGACACTTTAAAACACTGAAAACATATTTTTAGAACATATTATTCCTTATTAGAGCATAGATGAGTCCTATATTTCCAGTGTTGAGGGATGTGTTTACACATTGTGGTTATAGTCAAATGAGTTTGTGAGGATCCCATATCCTAGAACTATCATACATTTTGGTAGATAACCATTTTTCTCGCTAATTTTTATATGAGAAATAAATGTAATCTTATTTTTTGAACTATTTTACATGCGTTGTGAATTTATATTAACTATTTTATATAAAAAAAATTATTAATCCATTTATTTAGAAATATCTCATCATTTCAAATGTGAATCATTTTTTAATGTATTTTCTATTATTTGAAATGAAAAGAATTACTTTTTTATATATTCTTTTGAAATAAAAATGATATTTTATTTGAAAATTAAAATTACTTTATTTGGTCAATTAAATGTAGGAATATTATTATGGAATCTTTATTGAGACCCTATTGGGGTTCTACCTCAAACCCTACCTGTACATTAAGGTGTTTCTCTATTATCACCTTCAAGGTTTGACTAAGGGTAAAAAACCACATAGAGTTGGTTCTAGTAGTTGTTTCATGGACTTGGTGACTTATGTCCATTAGGACATGGCATGTTTACCTTCCTATTTTTTTGGTGCTTTTCTATAGTGCTTGGGGTTTCTTATACTGATGTGATTTCTAGCACACTTCTCCTTGTAGTTATTCATTTGTAAGAATACAACCTTGTTATATTTTATCCACAATGACTGTACAAACTTTTTTCCCGCTTTCTTTTTGAATGAGGTCAGGTGCTATTCACCCACCTGTGGTGATTAGGAATTCCATTTGGGCCATGTTGGTGATGGATCACTATTTACGTTACTAGGGAACCTGAGCCATTTCATGATAGTGGTGATCATGACTCTCCTCTCTCGAAGCCTCTCCAAATGCTCAGAGATAGAAATAATGGAATTTATCTAATACCCAATAACCTATGGACCATTACCCCCAAAATACATGGGAGGATTCTACTACTGGAACTCATGAGTCAAATCAGCTATCATAGGTGTAGGTTTTGGAGAACCCTACATAGACTACATATGATATAGTAAAATCTCTTAAAGCTAAGTGTTAGTGTTCAATTCTGGAACAGTGGGTGATTCCTCTTGTAAAACTATTTGATGTATTACTAGAGGCTCAAGGACCACCACCTCTTGAGCATGTTTTTTTTCACCCTCTTAACACGCAACATTAGGAAGTCATGGTGGAATAGATCTACAAATTCCAAGAACAAACCATATATTAAGATTGGAAGTTATATAGAGTCACTAATTGTAGAGTAAGCATAAGAAAATGGAGTTCACTAACCAACATACCATCCCAACTATCCACATAGAAGGCCTGATATTGGTAAGTGTTCATGTTCATATTTGTAGGGGTTCCATTATACTGAAAGGTCAAATATAATTTAAGGAGGAAAGAACTATTTAAATTATAGGCTACCACTATAGTTACCATACAACATTTCATTTATAAGTCAATATTTACATTAAATATTTTATGTGATTATATACATACATCTAGGTTCGATTAAATGGATTATTATTCCATGTTATTAATGGTCCGTACACTTTATAACTAAAATTAAAATACATTCAATTCCAGTGATCTCTTTGTACATTTAGATTCAAAATGAAACAGGTAAAATATGATAGATCAACTCATTGAATTACTGATTCCAATCTCCAATGTCTAGAACACCTCATAGTTGAAATTCTTAATGATTTAATCAAATCCAAATCCTAGCACATGTAACTAAGGGTACAAAGCTTATAAGGTTTGAAAATGTCCATTTAAGATTCTTACATGAACCCATATAGAGGAAAATTCTAATTATATTTTTACTAACATTCTATGGAACGATTTTCCAATCCTTGTATAAGTCATTAGTATTACATGTGTATATAAGAACCATGGATCACTCAACAATCACAAGAAACATATACAATGAATATAGTGTGATGAACTTATAATCTCATGACATATGTATGAACTATGAATTATTGGTGCCTATAATGATGCTTGTCACAATTATGCTTTCTATACTAAGCTACGGAATAATTAAAATAAAATATATCAAGGATAACAATTCATTTTTTCACCCAAAAATGAAATTATATGAACTGTATTAAGAAAATACTGAAAAAACATTTTCCAACTCCAAGGAAATTTGGAATTTACCCTAATAATGGGTTAGATACTCAGAGGAATTTTTTTTCCATGTTCCAACATGTTTTTTGTCTTATATCAAATTTTACCAAACAATAAAAAATGTAAAAAAATTCTCCAATACCACATTGTGATTTCTTAGACCAGGCTCACTCTTGAGTATCCAAAACATGTGGGCCACATGGCCTCAAGGGTGTATCCCCATATTCTAGAGGCTACCATCCAAAAGAGAGGTCCTAGGGTGTATCAATGGGAATGTTCCCTCATTATAGAGTGAAAAACAACTAATATAAAACAGTTGGATAAATTGTGGAATCATAATAATGAACATGGCGTTAGAAGTAAGAAAAAAATTAAATCAAATAATAATCAAATCAAGAGCTATAAACTATATCAAATACAAAATGAGGATGATGGAATGTATCTATAAAAAGGGAAATATGTATAGAAGGTTGTAGGTAGATATTGAAATACATTCTATTTAAAAGAATAAAATTTAAGTAGAAATTATCTATGTATCCCAATCTCTGACTCGGTTATCTATTACCAAGCTCCCATCGTAAAGCAAGAACATGTGGTGTCCATAGATAGACGCTTCCCCTTGTCCACACTAGTGATAATTTAATCTTACTGGGTACCAATGATATCCTGGAGAGGGTATTAGATTAATCTCACTAGGCCACTACCAATGACATCTATACCAATTCAACCAATGAATATAAATTAAATAGTGTGAATTTATACATAAAAGTAAAGTGGTGTTAAAATAAAAAATCATAGCTACATTATCATCAACTGGTTTATAAACATGCAACCATTTTATTATTTATGATTAAATTCATAATATCGAGATCATTTATAAAAGGATTTAGTATTATTATGAAAGGAATAATAATAAGAATGGATCCACAGTTTAACCAAGGTATCCTTGACCTATAGGTTTCAGGCTGCCCATAATATTATCACATGCAGTCTGGATATAATGGTGTCTAAGTGTAATCCAAGGATAAAAGCCCAATGTGTTACACTATAAAATATTATAACCAATTCTATGGATCTCTTCGATAGTAATCATAGGATAAGCATGATGGGGCCCAATGGGGTGAATCCACAGTATCATGTATTTGATGAAATCCAGCTAAATCCCTATTGGGTAACCAAAGAGTTCTAACATCTAGTGATGTTTCAAGTGATTCAATAGCAATTTAAAATGTATTTCAGATAATATGAAATAGAATAGATTCTATGGTGGTATCCCCAACAAAAATTATCTCAATGAATTGGAATAGCGTCCTCTAAGTTCTCAAGGCATTCCCCTAAGAATCAAAGGATGGATCAAGTATCACCATCCCTGGAAAGATAGAATGCTATAAAGAGAAATTCACCTTATAATCATTCCATTTATAATATATATAACAATATTCCATGTAATTCTCATGCCTTTTAATCATTGAATAGGTTCATTACATTACCATTCATAAGTACGACAAGGTGTACCAATGCCATAAAACTATTTATCATTTCAATGTACATAATAATTTATTATGCTCATTCCATACCTTTCATTATGCATGAAAATTAGTTGAGGACATGAAACCAAATCAATTTAATTATTATAATCTATTCCAAGTAATGTCTATAAATACTATTTCCATTTAATCAATTATTATTCATATAATTAAGATGGAATACTTACCTTATCTAGGGCTGGCAGAGTACACCTAAATAATGTCCCCAAAAATATCAATTATAGGTCATCAATACATAAATGAAGAATGATCCCTAAGTGGGTGGTCCTTTTGGGGTCTCGACCACCAACGGTGCCAAAGTAATATTATTAAGTCCATTGAACAAAACCTAGATAATTTGAAACCATGGAAAATGAATTTGAGTGGAAATATTTTATGAAACCAGTATGTGAATTGTGAAAACAATTTATATATAGTGATAATTTAAGGTATGTGTCGTAGACCACCTACCTTAAGTCTATAGTAGAAGCATCATCTTGAATTGGCACCTAGTTTTTCCAAAAATTGGAAGAAAATTGAATTACGGATGAACATAATGAAAATAAGGGATATGATCCTACATTAAAATAGAGTTATTGATTGAAATTATAATGAAAAAATTAGACTAAGGTCTGAAGAACTAACTAATGGCTCTCTAACAGGATGATTTAAATTCAACATGGTAGTGAAACAATAAAATGAGATAAAATACTAAAAAAGATATCTTAGAGCACTTCTATGCATAAATGGGAGCTATTTTCTGTTGGAATGAAGGAAAAAATAGGATGTGTTGAAATTATAAGAACTTGAGGGTAAAATGGAAATTTAACCCAAATTCTATTTGTCTCACTATTTTTCCCACATGGTTTGTGAAAATATTTTCCTACCTGCCAGGCCTAATTTCCAACGAGGTAACCCACTTGGTTCCTGTGCATGGTTCGGAGTACCATGAAAAAACCATGTGTTTTTACTATATTGAAAACTTCATAGGTTTCACATGGTCATGATCCTTAGGTCAAAAGTTTAGGGAAAACCATTCTTCCCACTACATCCCATATAAACACCCCCACATGGTATGGAGAAACTATGCGGACTAGGTGACATAGTTTCTACTAACTGTGCAGGCTAGTGATTTCTTCCACTGGTCGGGTTTCTGGGTTCCAAAAAAGCCACACACCCTCATTTAGTCCTTACCCTCACTATTAATACATATTAGGTCAAAAAAAATTAGACAAAAAATTAAAGCATCCATACCTCATAGAAAAACTAGGTTTTTACTATAGACAATATGATTTTTTTAGCCTCCTTGAACTAGAGATTTAACTTTATAACCCACCATAACCAACATCAATGTATCTTTTCTCATTCCCACCTTATACCAACTGTCAATTCTATAATATATTCATTCATTTTGTAGTGACATTGATTCTTATATGATTCTCCATATTAAAATCAACCTACTTACCAGAGGGGAATTACAAAAATCTGGGTGAGTATAATGTTTAGCTTGCATCACAGTCACATAGATGGTATCAAGGATATAAATAATTCACCATGAATTTTAATATTATAAGGATTTAATATATCTTCCCATATCCCTGAACCTAATACCACCAACAACCTTCACTAATAAAAAACATGCGTTTAACAGACCTAGCCTTTATCAGTGCTAAAACAATAGCAAAAAAGGGCGCCTTTTTATCATCTTTTTCTTTAGCACTAAAAAATGCTACCCTATTTCAATTCATTTTTATCACTAATAAAGGGTATCATTTTTCAGTAGTTTTCTTTAGCACTGATAAAAGGTACCCTTTATCTGTGATTTATTTTTTTCATTGATAAAGGGTTCCCTTTATCAGTGATTTATTTTTAGGACTGATAATTTGTGATTTATTTTTAGCACTAATAATCAACACCTTTTTAGAACTAAGAAAGGTCCCAAATAATATAAAATAATTAAATAAATAAATATTTTAAAAGGGTACATTAAAAAATATTTAAAATATTATAAATAATATAAATATTGTTAAAATTGAAAAAATTTAATATACTATATACAAATTAAAAATAATATTAAACAGTATATATTAATATATAGATATATTAAATGAAATAATTAAACAAATAAAAAAGTAAAAAAGTAAATTAAGAAGAATATTAAACATGTTATTAATTCAATAATAATTAATAAAATTTATAAATTTTATGTATATATAAATATATGTATAAATATATTAATAATATAATAAATAGTATGTAACATCTCATCACTCCACATTGGTTTGAGTTGAGCTGGAATTGCAACCTGGCATTAAGCGACATTCCCCAATGCACTAAAGGCTGACGATGTATGATAAGGTTTTCAAAAAAATCGGAGGATGATTTCCCCTTTCTGAAATAAAAAAACAGAACCCAATATTCAATAAAAGATACCACTATATGATGAATGATAACAATGTAAAAAAGCTCAATTTAATATCCTTGATATGAAAACAAAACTACAATTATATACGATATTGGAAGACTACTAAACAAAAAAGAACACAGCGGAAGACAAAACCACAAAAAATCAACAACACCAAACATAAATCCAAATCTCCCAACATGATCCATGCTCCAACTCCACAATACAAGCCAGGTATCACAAATATACACTATAGAGTTTTGATACTTCACCTTTTCCAATGTGTCAGTAAACAATATCTACAAAATCACTAAAGTGCCAAAGCGAGGGTGAGTAATGAAACTTCGTAGATTTTCCTTGAATGACTTCCCTACTCACACCACTAGGATAGAACATGTTACAATATTTATATAGAACAATTTATACAAAAAACATTAAAACATTTTATATCAGAATATAAACAAATTTTCATACCAAATACGTTTTCCAAACCAAAGACATTTTCCAAGGAAATGTAACCAAACAATACCTTAAACCATTTTATATTCCATTATTTCATACCCATTCCTTGATTCACAAACACTCCCAAACAAGAATGCATATTTTATAGTACCATACTCACAGGAGGTTCTTATCTATCTACAAAGTCATCAAAAATTGTACAATCTTCTTGTGTCCCAATGACACAAACCCCTTATCCAGGCCCACTTCCCTTTATACCCCAATGGTAAATTCCCCTTAAACAGGGTCACATCGAATGAATGGACTCAAAAAAAACCATTTATGGGTAAACCATTTCAAATCAACCATTCCAAAACATTTCAATAAAATAGTTCTTTTATTAAAAACTTTTCAACCAAACCATTTTTATAAATCCAACAATGCCATATTTTGAAATAAATAATTTTAATATCAAAAAAATGAATCATTTTCCACAACCAATTTCCAAAAATCCACAAATCCACATATCAACAAACCATCTCAAAAGAAGGTTTCTAAAATGAGTTTCAAACAAATTTCACAATCAATTTTAATTAATTTAAAAAAAATTAACAAAAACTTAAATATTTAAAAATAGGGGTTGATAGTGAAGCCAGTTAAATCCTGAATTATGGTAAAAAACAAAAACAATGACATGAATTTTTTAAAACAACCGAGTTGTATCTCCAAAAAACACATCATCGATTTCCTCCCCTAACATAGAAAACCCCAAATACGCCCATGATGGGAATAGACCACCTCATATATGACTGTAGTGGACTAAATCTTTGAAACACAGAGAGGGATGATGATAGATCTAGGAAAAAACAAGAAAAAACTACTAAAAACAAGGACACACCAAGGGAATCAAGCTTAGGCACACCAATAAACACCTTCAGATCACTTCTTATTCAATGGGGAATGGTTCCACATCCTTTGGGAAGAATGAATTTCGAGTCTAGCCTAAAATGGAGGGGAAATGGGTTAAAAGACAGTCTAGAATTAGATCTACTATTTTTGTATATAGTTTTAAAACCACAAATGGTTAATCACATGGTTAGGAAAACAATGCACTAACCATGAACTGGTCTCTACCTCTATGGTATCATTACATTGTTGCCCTGAAACGTTATACAAACCATGTACTAACCTTAAAGAATCTATATGTCCCACTTTTCATGGTTTCTCCAGGGTGGCTGTATGTTTTTCCATACAATTTACCTAACTTTTAACCTATATCGAAGCCTCTATTCCACCTTTCACAATTACCTGTGGGAGTTTAATATTTTTCACTAACTGTTCTCAAACAATGATCCTTTATTAAAGTCCAAAAATCATTCCAAATGTATTCCAAAAAACTCCCAAACATGAACAAAACAAATTAAAAACTTAAAAATAAAAAATAAATGTTTACATACTTGAAACTAGGGGTGATGAATTCTCCCCAACATTAGAATTTCCATCCCTAGAAATTTGAAAACTATTCCTATCAAAAAAGATTTTGGTCCATTACTTGATCATCTCCTTCTCTCATTCCCATGTCTCCTCCAAAATCGGATCATGTTGCCATAAAACCACACAAGAATGATGCTTTTACAAGGAATGAAATTTTAATACATATCCACAAAACTCACTAGCACATTCACTAATGAATCATTCAGATCTAGTCAAATGTGATACCATCGAACCACATGGTCAATAAGAGGCTAATCCCTTTTCAAATGAGATATATGTAATTCATTATTCACTATACTAAACTATGGTGGAAAATCCAACTTTTATGCCGCCTCACTAACCCATTCATGTATCTCAAAATGATCAATGCATCTTGGAGATAACTATCCTTGATTCGAAAAACAAAAAATATCAATCCGTGGAGAGATTATCAAGTACACAAGATCACTCACCTCGAATGAAAATGATCATTGAATATGATCTGCATTTGATTTTAATGAATCTGAGCCATCTTAATCCATTTTCTTATCAAATAATTTTTTTTGTGGTCTTTTGGACAATGATTAGTAAATCCAGTGATGTATCACCTATTTCCACCAAAAACATTTATAATAAAAAGGAATCCCATAAAATAATTCAAAAGGATCCACATGTATCAACACCTGATAACTACTTATATACAAAAATTCCACTAACAGTGTATACTCTTTCCATGAGCGAATGAAATTTATTACCTATTCCCGTAGCATGTCTTCTAATGTTTTTATCATCCTTTTAGATTACCCATCCATCTGAGGATGATACATTGTAATTATAGTTATTTGAGTCCTTAGGTATTTCTCTATGGATTTCTATAAATGAGATGTAAACCATAGATTATAGTATGATACTATTAAAACAAGTATTCCATTCATATTTACCACTTCTCAGATACAGATTTTAAACCATTTTTCCATTATATGATATTCATAAAGAGGGATTAAATGGTCCAAATTTGTGAGAAGACCCAATATCACCCATGTAGAATCGTTTTTTCAATCCATTCTAGGGAGACCAGTCACAAAATCCATGGATATATGCTCTTATTTCAAAAATATAATAGTTAAAGGATAAAACATACATACTAGTCAAAGTTTCTCTACTATAATTTGCTGACATGTTAATAATCTCAATACATCTCAGCCAATATCTTTTTCCTAGAAACCTACAAGAACATTGATTTCAGATCCTTATACATGATATGTATTCTAGGATGAACAACCCATATTAAATGGTGTTAAACATAAAGATGTTGTTCTTGAAATGAAATAGGTACAACCATTTGGCTTCTGAACCAAAAAACTGAACACCAATCCAACCACTACCCCTTAATGGTCTCCCCGCATTGAGTTTTGACCTCACATCAATGCATTTTGAATCAGATTCGTGTGCCACTTTAAATATATCAACCAAATCAAGAATGAATGAAATTGGAAATAAAACTGCAACTTGACCTCTTTTTTCACATTACAAGTTCATGTTAGCATAGACTAACCTCAACATTCATTCATCTGAAGATTGTTTTTCTAATAGAGCATACAGATTTATTCTTAATACAACCTCCAATATATTTATTTTACTCGATGTATTGATCAATTCAAATTAAAATGTTTCTAGATACTCCATCCAACATCTTTGTCTTAGGTTTAAATCAATTTAGGATAAAATATGTTTCAATCCTTTATGATCCGTAAACACTATGATTTTACCACAAAATATGTAATGACAACATGTATTTAAATCGTGGACTACAAAATCTAACTCCAAATCGTGTATTTGGTAGTTATTAGCATGCACCTATAAATGACTTGATCCATAAGTAAAAAAATGGCCTCCTTTTATGATAACACATCCTAACCAATATCCCCAATCCTAAAAATAAACCACATACACATTTCATTATTCAAGCACAATAAAGATTTGTGCTGATTTAAGGTAAAAATTGTACTCTGAAAAAGATTCCTGACATTACTCATTCCACTAGAATGGAACAGTATTCCTTTTAAAAGTTTTCATAGGTGAGTCCAGTCATGAAAAAACACTAGAAAAGCATCTATAATAAATAGTTAAGACTTGGGAACACTATATCTAGAAGACATTTTTAGGAATATCCAATATATGACAGCCTCTATCTTAAATATATCTACAAAAACAACTTTTTCAGAGATTATATGGTCTTGGAAATGTGCCTCTTATATTTAAAAAACACGATTTGATAATATGGCTTAAAAAACTGATCCCTAAATATTCCCAACACTGTCACAAAATTTTTCTCATTCTCATATCTCGTCATTGAATACCCCAGTATTTCATCCACAAACACCACCAAAAAATAATTTACATACCATTGAAATATCATATTCATCAACTCTATAAAGACTATGGGTGCATTCATAAGACCGAAAGGTATTACCACATACTCATAATCGCCATATCTAATCTTACAAGTTGTCTTTGCAATATCCTCCTTCCAAACTCAAAATTGGTGATATCCCAATCACATTTAATTTCTAGAGTACCACTGATCTCCCATTAATTGATTGAATAAATCATTAATTCATTAATGTTGCTACCAATTCTTTATCAGAACATGTTTAATATTACGATAATAGATACAAAACCAAAGAGTTCCATCCAAATTATTAACAAACAAGATTGGTGCAGCCTGTAGAGATGTGATAGGACAATTTTACCATTTACTTTCTATCTCCACCAACTAAACTATAAATTGATTTAATTTTTTTTGTTCCATCCATTATGATAGAACGTAAATAGGTCTGGTCCCCTGAAATAGATCAATAATAAAATCCAATTCTCATGTGGGTGATTGATTCTTGGGAATAACATCTAGAAAATGATCAAAAATAATTGGAAAATACTATTCTTAGTCTGTTACATTTATAAGAAAGTAAACACTTCCAACTATTGTGATATAATTCCTACTACTGGAGCTAATAAGCCTGTTGCACCTGCCTTTTCATTAATGTATCATTTAAAGAGATGTCTGACACCATCATAAATAATAAAACTAACATTTCCAGTATAATAGTCAGTATGGGACATTAAAATATTCAACCAATACATACCCAAGATTATATCATAGAAATACAACTTTAGAATTTCGAAATACCATATCATCATAGATCCATAAACTATTATCAAATATTCTCTATACATAAAGGCTCGACATTATCATTCACCAATAGGGTTTTGTAGCTTCAAAACAGAAGGCATCATCTAAAAACATAAAAATAGTAAATAAAAATCACTATAATAAATAATTTAATAGGATAAAACCCTATAAAAATATTAAATAAAGTTATATTTAAAAAGAATCATACCTCTCATGGTTGTTGGTCCAGACTAATCATCCACAACAACCTGCTTAACACTATATACGTACTTATTTATTGTACTTTGTTATTTATTTTAGTGTTGATATTGTCCTTGCTGAGGAGTCATTGGTTTCATAGAATCACCCTTGATATCTCTATTTTTATAGTGAGTATTGTTCTTATACCATCGTCTCGTCAAAGCACATGTCATCTGTGACACATAGGAAGTGTCTCGAACACCCAACATCAGAGAACTATGACAACCGTACTAAATATTCCCCATATAGTTGTAATTGTGGCATGATCATGATGGTGTCATGCACTCTTATTTTATGTGTTTTAATAGACTACATTGGAAACATACATCTTTTCTCTTTAGTCTTAGAGGAAGGTTCACCGATCTAGTAGTATAATTATGAGTAATCATAATAACATTGAAATAGGTGTCCCCCTTCCTCTTTCTCCCAAAATTAGAGTTCCCATCATTTCCTATAGGTATCAATAGTCTTCTTTTCCACCTAGATTCTATGATTTCCCTTTCTACAACTTTATCTCAATTGGAAATATCCTTATAATCCTTTTCTATAGAGACTATAATTCTTCGTGCAAATATATTGCCTCTCCTCGATTAATAAAATATATTCCGTCAAGGATGTACTAGAAGAAACTTCAGGTGAAAATATGACTAAATTAATAAAATTGTTTTTGTACTCATTCACTATGAGGCTCTCCTCTTTCAAGATGAGTAAATTTTTCATTCTTTCAATCCTGAACATATGATGATAGAATTGTTTTTTTACAATTCTCCAAAATCCTCCCATGCAATGCCTTGGTATAATATATCCTTAATAAATAAATCCTACATTTGGAATGAAATATCCTCAAACATATAATTCACCAACTTAAATTTAATATCTAATAGTACACCAAGGAAATTGATGATTTGATTCATCCTATTCATCCACACCTCTTCCTTCTCCAGTTCCATATATCTTTGAAAGATGAGTGGATTTTTCTTCTGGAACTAAATAGAATTATCCACTTTACTTGGTCCATCCCTCATGTTCCCTCTATCCATAGCCTGAAAGGCTTGAACCATATTCTAAACCAGATATTGGTTCACCGGTGGATTAGGTGAAATCACATTATGAAATGATTTTTATATTTGGTTTCTATAACACCCACCATGTGCCATTTTCTATGCAGATAACAACTTCTATAAGTCTCACTCTCTAGAAGCTAATGGCTTAACAATTTTAAATTATACCACATCCTATATCATAACAATTATTTCCAAAGTTCAATATTTTATAAATTATACATTTTTTAAAATTCCCCCATGCTATTGAAAGTAATTCCATTTTAATAATAACTATTTTATGACTTTTCAAAACGTCACATTTGAATAAAAATGTAACAATTATAAAAAATGACCAATTTTGTACCAAATCATTTATCACTAATCGAAATGAAATATGAACTCCTAGTGGGAAATAATTTCTAAAATGCATGTCAAGCTCTTCTCATTAGCTAAGACCATTACAATGAGATTCCAATTCCTATAAGAGTCTCTAAAAAATTACAAGCCCAACTCCCTAGTAACATAAATTTCAACATAAAACGGATAGCTATAGATTTTTATGACCTATATTTCATGACCTAATAATCCTACTCTATTATATCATCCCAAATTCAACACTATCCAAAATGATTTTTAACACCAAGGCCAACACAAATGATAACCAAAACATGAATAAACTGATTCCAATAATTAGATAAAGACCAAACAAGATGATACCACTTGAAACATCTCACCCCTCCTCATTATCTTGAGATTAGGCAGAATTTCTACTTATCCTTAAGCAACATCCTCAAGGTGTGAATGGAAATAAATAAATTCTTTTGGATTCAATACAATTGGGGAAAGATTTTACTTTTGATAAATAAACTATCCAACCAAACATTCAATAAAAAATACTATTGCATGAGACATGATAATAATTTAAAATGACTCAAAGTATTATCATTGAGGTCAAAACTAATCTACTACATAATATGATAGTGAAAGGCATCTAATCTTCAACTTATATAGAGGAAGACAAAAAACACAAACTCAATAACACCAAATAGAACTCCAAATATACTAACATACACCATGCTCCAACTCCAAAATACATCCCATGTATCATGAACAATGACTAAGGAAGTGTGACAATTAACTATTTTATATGTCATTATAAACAATATCTACTAAATTACTAAAGTTCCAAATTATGGGTGACTAATGAAACTTAGATGGTTTCCCCAAAATGAATTCCTTGCCCACGCCACTAGGGTATAACATGTTTGCACATTTATATTAATTAATTTATATAAAAAACATTAATACAATTTATATCAAAATATAATACAATTTTCATACCAAATAAATTTTCAATAAGAAACCCATTTTCAAGGGAAAAGTAACCAAAAATACCTTTAACTATTTCACATTCCATTTTGGAATACCCATTCCATGATTCACACATAAACACATGAATTATTATCTAATAGTTCCATACTCGAATAGTTTCTCATCGATTAACTAGGTCATCACAAAGTGTAAAATCTCCATGTGTCCTAATGAAACATGGCGCTTATCTCATGTCACATCCCTTTGCACCCCAACGGTACACACCCTTTATTAAGGGTCTGGTTGAAAGCATGAAACCACACAAACCCGTGTTTGACAAAACCATTTCAAAAAAACCATTAGAACATTATTTAAATAAAAAAATTATTTTATCTAAAACCTTTAAACCAAACTATTTTCATAATCCCAAAAAATCCATATTTAAAAATCCACATTTTAAAATCAAGGAAACAAAGCACTTTGCAAAACCAATTTTTAAAAAATCCAAAAATACATAATCCATAATTAAATAAGGTTTCTACCTTTCATTTAAAATCAATTTATAAATAAATTTAAATCAATTAAACCAATTTGAAACTAATATTTCATGTTATAAAAACTATATTCGAGACATTTGACACCAACCTCGAGAATTATGAAGAAAATGAATAAAAACATGTATTCTTCTACAAAATTGGGTTGAATCTCAAAAAACACACCTTACAACTCTTCCCCTAACATTATAAAGTCCAAATATTAACATTATTGGTATCATTAACCTTAGATTTATATGAATCACACTAGATCAATGATGTTGAGAGAGGAAACAAGGTAGATCTATGAAAAACGATGAAAAGATACCATAAACAAGGATGTACCAAGGGAATAATGATTCAACTAACCAAGAAATGCCTCATGATCACTTTTGATTTGATGGGGAAATATTACAAACCCTTTGGTAAGAAAAAATCACATGTTAGGGCTGACATAGAGGGAAAATGAGGGGTTAAAAGTTAATCATGACCTAGATCCACTTTTTTGGATCGAGTTTTTAAACCATGCACAGTTAGTCACATGATTAGGAAAATCATCTGTTTATCATGTGCTAGACTCTACCTCAAGGTGAACCTAAACACAGTTTCCCCACATGGTTAGACAAGCAATGTTCCAACCGTGAAAAATCTATTTATCCCACTTTTCATGGTTTTTCCTAAGTGGAAGAATAGTTTGACTATACCATGCACCCACCAAGAATCCTTTGTTCAACCTTTCACGACTTCCTGTTGGAGTTACATGATTATCACTAAAGTATATCAAACCTTGAACCTGTGTAAAATTCTTATAAATATTCTATATGTTCTCCAAACCCACCCGAACTTCACCCAAACACATTAAAAACTTAAAAGGCATAAGGATAGGGTTACTTACTTGAAACACGGGGGTGAAACATGGTATATATTAAATAGAGATATTTATTAACGTGTATAATGTTTCCTAAATACGATTTTACAATAAAAAATATTTATTCTTCACATTAAATATGTCATGTATTTGGTGAATAATGGTTTATAATTAAATATTAAAATAAGTAAAAAATACTAACAAATTGTATAGAGTAATGGACATAATTAAATGTCATTTTAGTTTTCTATCTAATATATATCAAATGTGTGTTATATTAATTTCAAATACATATATTTTATTTAGTCATTTTTATATACAACACACACACAAATAATTACGTAATTTATGAAATCTTATAGAGAAACACATAAACCTAAAAATTATGTAATTTATTAAAATTTTAGTATTAATTTTATAATTTCATTATAAAAGGATACATTTAATATATTATATATTCAATCTTTACTTTTTTTTATTTTTAATTTTACTACAGTTAGGTAATTATTCATTTTTAATATTTTTTATTTTTTATTTTTTTGGAATTTAATCACTTTCTATTATTTATGTATATACATTAATTTACTAGGTTTAATATTTTCAAAATCTATTTATCTATATTTTAATATTTATCAGTATTTTTTGAATAATTTAAATTTGCTTAATAAAACCTATATATTTTATCAATATTGTAAAAGTGTACTAATTTTTATTTATTCAATTTTACTAATTCTTAACATGCATGCACATAAGTTTAAATTATACTTAATAATTTTAAACATATATTTTAAATTAATTATTTATATATAAATATATTTAAAAATGTATATTTACTATATTTAAACATTTATATATTGATAATTATAGATAAATAAATATTATCTTTTAGAAATGTATTTTCAAAATTGAAAATAAATAATTATATATATTTAAATAATTATAAATTTGTTATAAATTTATTTAAATAATTAATATATTTATTAATTTATATTTATATTATATATATAATTATATAAATATATATAATGATATAAAAATATAAATTAATAAATATTATTTCTTTAAAAAGTATTCATATAATTATAGATAAATAATTATATATTTTAATAACTATAAAATTATAATAAATATATTTACTATATTTATATTTATATATTTTTATTAAATATTTATACTTAATATATAAATAAATTTACAAATAAATTAATTATAATTATAATTATAAGTCCTTTATCATCACAAATGTTTTACCACTAATAAAGATTCAATTTATCAGTGCTTAAACTTTAGCACTCATAATGATGGATTTTATGAGTGTTTTTTATCATTGATAAAGATGAATTTGATCATTGCTTATTTATTTTTCATTGTTAAAATGGATCTTTCTCAGTGTGTTATTTGGAATCACAGGTAAAATTTCCCCCATTAAATTGAAAGAGCCCCATCCAGCAGCGAAGCAGTCGTGATATCCAAAGCTTTCTATGGAAGCCACGTTATTTTGTTGGTCCTCCTCATCGAATCCAAGCTCGAATCAAGGCTCAAATAGTTCCAAGGATCAAACCCAAGGATCAAATGATTCAACAATCGAAAGAATCCATGGTTCAAACGAATCCATGTTTTGGTGATATCTTTACTTTAACTCAAAATATTCAAATCTTTAATCCAAGGTACATTATTTCATCCTCCTCCTTAGTCATTGATTTCTTATTTAGGGATATCTTTTTGTGTTTTTTATTCAATATATCTTGTTATTCATTATCCATCACTACTTCCCCTTCTAGAATGAACTTCTAGTGGGGGATTCTTTGATTTTTTGTTCTTATTTACCCTTAATGGCTTTTTTGGATTCCATGTAGCGTATTAAGAATTTGACACATAGATTTCACCCTTATATCATATTAAGTGTAAATGCTTTGAACTTCCTTCCAAGGAAATAACATACAAAATGTGTTTTCTAAAATGAAACCGATGGGTTTTTTAATAAATTTTAATCAATTTTATGTGACTATTTCTTGAATTTGAGGTGTGTTTTGTTTGGATTTATTTTATTTTGAAGATTCATTAGAATTACATTGAGTTTTTTATTTTATGTCATGTGTCATGAATTTTGACTTTTTTCATGATATCCTATATGGAAACACACACACACACACATATGTATATAAGTTTTTAATAATATTTTTTATAAATATGAAAACATTATTTCATCTATATAAATAATCATGTAGTCATATGAAATGTTGATAGGATTTATTTAACAAGGAAGATGAAAATATTTTTTCTTGGTTTCAAAGTGGAATTTGAAGAGAGACTATTAATGAGTGTTTTTTAAATTATTAATTTGAGGCACGTTTTGAAATTCTAGACATTACATCGATTCAAACTTTGCTAATTTGAATAATAGTGAAAAAAGAAGTTTGTAGTTATAATTAATATTAATGTCAAGTGTTGTGGACTTTTTGGAACAAATAAATGGTTTTTATAAAAATTTATCACTATATATGTAATTTTTTTATATTATTTTTGATGATGTATGATTTTATTCTTTTCAATACATAGATCATATTGATTGGTGTTGGAATTATTTTTGAATAGACTTTTGGGTGTTATTTTAATTGTCGATTAATATTTTTTTCCAAAAAGGATACCATACCACCCATTACTATCATAATAGGGATTACATGCATCTATGTGAGGGATGAGATACAATTGCAATGTAGTCTCGGTAACATTTTACGGGTCCCCAATTGTATCAAAGACTATATTGGAGTCCAAAAATGTAGGATAGTTATGGTTATATCATAGGTTATAAACATATATGAACTCATTATCATGATTGTAGGTGGTTCCAACCTATGTAAGTCTATGGTCACCTCACTTGATGTTTTATAATTTCCCAACATTACATATTCTATATTTTCTATTATTTACATTTTTTGATATACTACCTATTTAATATTGATCCATTATAATGTCCCGATCCAGCATCGGTACCCTAGTGACTTGATAACTAAGCTGACCCTGACATAGCCTAAAGGGCCTTCCCGACGCTCATGGGTTGGTGACTAGAACTTGGAATCATAAAACATGCACGTGGGAAAGAATTTACCACAATACATAGTCGAAACAATGAAACAAGAGAGTATTCATATCCAAATGAAAACTACCCTGGGGGAAAAGTACCAGAATACCACAAGACATAAAAACGGACAAAGTACTACAACCTGAGTACTAATATGGGAAAAAATATCACTAGTACCTATGGAAACAACTCACCAAGTCTACATTTCAATAGCTAGATCCACCCCCATGTGATCCTTTCCCATTTCTAGAACTTAAGAGAATATAGTCTACAAATATCCGAAGGTAAAAGTATAGTGTGATATAAAAAACACAGTAGGGTATCACCATGGATTCCATAATAGATTCCAGTGAATGATTAATCAAAGTAATGATTTTAATTTTAATGTAAAAGGGTTTGGAAATTTAAAAACACAATAAAAAAACATGATATATAATTTCAAAATGATGGAAAAGACTTTTAAAGAACAGGTTTTACTTTAAAATAGATGGAATTATCCTAAAACAATGGATTAAAAAAAACAGTTATGTAAACATGTTTATCTAAATTTAGTGTTCATGTAGTGAATTTAAATCAACATTGGAACTTTTATATCTCAAATATAACCAACAAGCGAGAAACATGGTCATTTTCAAAAGGTGAGATCATATTTTTAACTTCAGGACTCCACACCCAATAAGTGTACTCAACAATATGGGTGTACATGTGTCCCTGTGACATTGGCCAAAGGAAACTTGTCGTCCTCCCATCAGGGATGTGACCCATCGCATGTTTGTCTTAAAACATTGTAATAGTATAGAGTGTGCCCAATAACTCACCACCTACTTATGGATTACATGTACATTTACATAATCAATAATGATCAATTTTTTTTGCACTGCTTAAAATTCAATTAAATCACATTCTTCCATATAAAATGCCAATTTTCCATTTATAACCAAAACATGTTTTATTCAAAAACATTCCTCTTTCACAAGATAATTTCAATGGGTATCTATCAAATCATTTTAATCAATTTTCAAAATTTTGAAATCCATTCATAACTAATTCCTTCCATTTCATAATTTATTTATCCAATTAAATTAGAAATTTTAATTGAAATCATTTCCATCAAAACATCAATTTAAATTAAACAATTTAAATTAACCAATTATCATAAACACACCCCAATTCAAAGGAATTTAGAGTTTTCCAAGTTTTTATGCTAAAACCATTTCAAAACTCCCTATTCAATAGAATTGTGTTTTATCAAAACAATTGAAAGAAAGTTTAAAAAATTGAATTTAAATCATCAATTGATATAAATCAAGAAATACTCTGGTAGTCAATTTTTCTAATCGGGATGAAGCAACCTACCTCATCCTGAAACTCAACACTCACAATAGATCCAGTTAATGAGAATGAAGGTGGGGGTAGACCTCATATCCCAACCAAGAAGAAAGATCTAACACCACAAGTAATAGATCAATAAATTCCAAGATGTTCCATTGAGAATCCATGGGAGGAGAAATTGGAAAACATATGGACAGAGGGAGCACACTTACCTGTTAAACACACCATTAGAGTAACGATGATGAAAAGCCAAACACATGGGTTCAGAAGGGTTGGAAAGGTCCAAGATCTCATGGGGAATGTCTTAGATCAAGGAAGAAAGAAATAGATTAGAGGAAAGAAAAATCGATCATCCACACTCCATGATTTAAAAATGCAGTTGAGGAATTGCATGATGTGTAATGCCAATACACGTCATGACTGCTTTAATTTTCATAACCGCCAAAAAATGCATCACCTCGACATAAATTATGATGCTTAGAATTAAAAACCAATCATTAAATCCTTCACAATGTTTAATAACCACTCATATCATGTACCCTTCAGAGAGGGAATCCATTCAATACTTTTTTATGGATTATTACACAACATGTAGTCCAATTACACGATGTGTAATTCTCTAGAAGATTGCATGAAAAAATAATTTAAATGTGAGAATTGGAAAACACTATAACTTCACCATTATAGGAATCCTCCTAACTCAAACATGATCTTTCATCATCAATGGAATGGAAAAATCAAGAAAAGGCTTCAAGAATACCTAATATAGTAGTAACAAGATGTTACAACCTCCCCACCATAAAATATTTCCCTCTCGATAACTCCTATGAAGAAGCTTCCATTCCAAAAAGATGAGGCCACTGCTCTCCCATTAGTACATCACGTTCCCACATCTTATGATTATCAAAACCATGCTTCCTTTTCACATGAACCAAAGGTATCATTATCCTATTATGTTCCTTTTCCTTAGAACAAACATTCATGACTGGCCATTTAGTCAAAGACAAATCAAGTTCAATCTCAATATCCCTCCTGCTCAAAATGTGAGATGGATCAGAGAGATATTTTCTTAACTGTGACTCATGAAATAAATTTTGTATTGATGTTATATAAGGTGGGAGTGATAAATGATATTCCACTTTACCCACATACACAACAACCTCGAATGGTCTCATAAAACGAGGAGAAAGCTTCCCTTGCCTCAAGATCCATCGATGACCTAAACAGGATGAAAATTTCCCAAACGTCTGGTCATCGAGTAGAAAATACAATTTTCTAAAGCATAAATCAACATAGGACTTATATCATATATTTTCTGTCAACATTATATGATGTATAATCAGAATCATTGTTGTTGTATCTAAGACCAAACTCGGTCCAACTATGGAAATTTCACCAACCATCGACCAAGATTTACAAGGCCGACCATACAAGGCCACCAAAGGTTCTATTATGAAAACATATTGGTTACAATTATTATAAGAAAACTCAACCAATCCCAGGTGACCATAAAAATCCTCATATATGTTAAGAACACAGGAATGAAGCTAATCCTCTAGAATCTGTTTATCTCTCTCTATCTGGCCATCTAACTATAGAGGGCAGGTCATGCTCAAATGAACATGAGATCCTAATGCCTCCTAGAAGTCTCTCAAAAAATCTTTAAGTAAACTGGGGGTCCTTATTGAAGAATATAGAATATGGAACTACATGCAAATAAACAATCCCTTTTATGGAGAGACTTCCCAACTCCTTATCATTGGTTGTATCTTGAATGTGTATAAAGTTATTTGACATTGTCAGTTTGTCGATCACAACCCATATCGAATTGTTTTTACTGTAGGTATGAGGCAACCCAAGAAAAATTCAATTACAGATCTCATCCCACTTCCAAGTAGGGATTTAAAGTGTACAATGTAAACATAAAGGTTTCTGGTGCTAGACTTTCACCTACTGGAATGTATATTAACAAGAAAAAACTCAGTAATTTCCCATCTCATACCAGACCACAAAAAATACCACATAATATCATAGAACATCCTAGTTGTACCTAGGTGTAATATCCATTGGGAAACATGGAAATCCCCCATTATTTCCTTCCATTCCACTAACTTCACAATGAAGTGATTTGAATATCATTGAATAACCTCTTTAGAGAATGACCATTGAGAAACTGCCTCACCTACCCTAAAGAGATCCTCTAGTGTAATAGAATTCCTCATTAAGATTTAGGTCTTAACGAATCATCTCGAGAAGAGTAGATATCAACTATACCCTGGCTAAAGAATCTTTAGCTCCATTACCCTGGACTCCAATATGTCATTGTGTAAGGAAAACCATCAAATTCCACTCTTCCAATAAATCTTTTATTGCATGGGTTAGAAGTTTTCTGCTCCAATAATCTTCAATGATATTCCATTTCCATGGGGTATAAGTGATGTTTATGTCGAAATATAGCTGTTACTCCACCCAACATATCTAGAAAAGATTAAAATCTTTTTGGTAAAAGATATAACTCATGATTCTTTAGTCTAAATACACTATAAACCATTCACTAAAAAGGTAGTTCCACTAACTCTTAAGCACAAGCATTCAAACTTATAGTTTAAGGTCATGGGAAAGATAATTCTTGTTGTGTGGCCTAAGATAATGAGATCCATATGCAACTTTATAACAACCCATTATTTCATAGTACGTTATCTCATTAAAGTAAATCAATAGCTTGCGCTACATGCAACACCGAGATTGAGCGCGCCACGACTTTACAAACTAACTGTTAAGAAAAAAGTGGTTATGACTAGTATTAATAGAATTTTGAATTTTATATACTCCATATAATTTTAGAATTCATATTTTGTGTCTCTTAGACATAATATAATGACAAATTTGATTTTTTAGATAGAAGGAGTATTTTTCAAAAAAAAAATGCAATTATACCGCTTATTTAATGGAGAGTCGTTTTTAAAACAAAAAATTGACAATTTTATATACTAAATTTAATGGTATTAAACTATTTTTTATAATTGCGACATAAAAATTTAGTATGGATAAATTTTTGGTACTTTTCTGATAACTTTCATCTTTTGATGAATAGTGAAAAATACTATATTTTAATTAAAAACAACTTTTTTGTCGAAATAATTTATAGTGTTGAACTATTAATTTTAATTTTAATTAAGTACAATTAGATTAAATATTTATAATTTAATAAAATTTAGGTCATTATAAGTAATTTCAATTTTAAATTTGACATAAACACCTGGCAATCTTTTAATAGTTTTTACTTTTAAAAACCCACTTTATGGTTTTGACAACGGGATTTAATTTTAAATTAATTAATGCAACTTATATGTTTTTAATTTGTTAAAATATAATTCATTTTTGAGTCTGGAATATCAAAATTAACTTGGGGTGAATTTGTGGTATTTTTCGGAAAACATTCAATATTTGATGAATAATGAAAAAACATCGTTATTGTTTAAAACCGAATTTTTATTTAAATAATTATTTATTTTATTTAAAATTATTTTGAGTAAATATATATATATAATACCTATATAATTTCAATTTAATTCCTTGGAGTCATTTTATAATAAAATTAGATGTATAAATTTTTATTGAAATTTTTACCGTCCTTTACCCACCTTCTAGGAGCATTTGCAAATTTTTATAAAACATAATTTTGCCACTTTTGTGAGTTGAATTTAAAAATCTGAGAGACACGGTTAATATCAGTATGTAATATGTGGTTCTATAAGATTAAATTTTTAGTGAATAGTAACTTTTGACTTTTATTTACCAAGGTTAAAAGTAAATAGGGTAATTAAGGGTAAAAATTATACCATAATTACAATAACAATTGTCCTAATTCTATTTAATATGTATAATTCAACCAAAAAAACCTTAGGAATAAAATATTATCCTCTTTGGTCCACTTGGATTAGATTAGTATATTTATTATTATTTTATTTAAAGAAGAGTTAAAAGAGTTAAATCTAATATTTAATAAATAAACCATTTTTAATATAAGGTTACACACAATATAAATTAGACTATAAATATTCATTAGAAACCTAAAAAGATTTCCTACATATTGGTAGTTTATTTAAAAAAAATTAGACATTAAATAATTTAATTTATTTATGACACAATGATGATACAATAATTACCTTGTTAATGAAATATTAAAATAATTTATATTTTAAATATCCAAATCAATGTAAGTTGAGACTTCTGATAAATTATAATAATTTTTTAGGTTAATATGACATATTAGTGTTGGTTAAAAAAAGTTAATCCAAGTGATAAAGTTTTTATGGCTTTCAAAAAAATCAAATACTAAATAGTGTCAAAATTGACATAATTGAGTTTTTAAAAAAAATATTATTTTATAAATTGATATCATAGTCCTAAAAATCTAAATTTTAGACAAAAGACTTATATAATAATATATATGAAATTAATGAACCACTAGTGGTTTGATTGGAATTTTATAGTTTGTTAATTAACTATATAATATAAAAATACAAATAGACATGGTAAACGTCAAACTATTTAACTAAGAGTTAAATCTAAAAGATAATGTTAATATGAAAAACTAAACCTGAATAAAACCTGTTGGTTGAGAGTTTTTCGACCCATATCTACCATAGAATTTAAATAATTAATTTTTGAGCCATTTGAAACCAGAAATGATTTTATTATAAAATAATATTTCAAGTTTTTCCTAAAGTTACCCACATCTCTCTTATAAAAATGAACTTTACGTTATCTCAAATTCACACCTTCAAAGCCATTTGGATCCGCCAACCCCTGCAAAAATATTCTCCCAAATTTTATACCTTCATTATAGAGGCCTTACGTTTGTCATAAATCCATCCAAAGGAGCCCTTTTGATCAAATCAAAAGCAAGAACCTGAAGAAGAGATATATATTTCATCACCTCTTTCATGTTCTTTTCTTCTTCCACTTACTATTTATTTGTTTCTTAAATTATGAAATAATCACTCCAGTATGTTACATATATTGTGAAGTTATTATAAAAATGGTACAACCAAATTCATTATTCTATCCATCCTATAAATGAAAAAGTCTCCATACGTGTGTACGTACGGATTACCGGCTCCATGTCATTGTGTAGTTTGTTATTCAAACAGTTAATTATATGGATGGGTATAATAATGAATATAACTGATTTAAATAATAAATATAACCTGTTAATTATTATGTATATATGACATTCCATCAAATTACATATGATTTCTCTATCAATATAATGATATTTTCGCTCATGCATACGTACGGATTACCGTCTTCATGACGCGATGAGATTCATTTCCATGTTCACCATTCAAAGATGATTATAAAAATATATATATTGAAAATAAGTATGTTATATATGACATAATAATTCTAAGGGATAAATATATGTGTGTGTGTACTTACATATATTCTATTCACTAAGTTCCCTTCAATAGGATATGAAATCAGAAACAATATTTATGCGTATGTACGACCTACCGTCTCCATAAACTGTGTTTTCCATTTCATATATATGTATATTATACATATTTATATTCTAAATATATATGATATATAAATAATCTTTTATATTATTTAGGTAATTGAATCATGATTTATGTGATACAATCAAGAGTAAAAAGTTAAAACACAAAAGATAAAAAAAGCGATTATTACCCAAAATGTTAATTTAACCTGGAAATTATAATTAAATGGATAGTATAAAGTGATAAATGAATCATGTATTATATCATAAATGTTAATATGGTTCTGGTATAATTTAATAACATACTACGGTATTTATACAGGGGATTAAATATACCCACGACTAAAGGAAGTACAAAGTAAGGGTTAATTTCATAATCTCTCTATTATCTGAGGTTATTTTTACATAAGTATCTACTGGAAAATATTTATTATCCATGTCCATGTTTCATGAAAGAGTTTAAAAATGTATGATTTTAATGTACTTTTTACAAAAACATCATTTTAAATTTTTTAAATTTTTATTCTTCTAAATCATTCTCTTTAGTGTCCATGTTTTCAAAATGGTTTTTAAGGATTTATTTATATCGACATGAATATTTTTAAAATGTTAATTCCTTTCAAAAGTTTTAAAGTGGTATGTGACACTTTGATTAAAATTTTTCTTAAAATGTCTTCCTTTCAAAATTGTGTGACTTTGAAATGTTTTTATGAAAAATTAATATTTATCTTAAAGATTTTTACAAATCATTTTCATCTATATCAACATCCCATGATGGATTTTAAACTTTTTTGAATTAGATTTATTATGATACAAATCTTCCATATGGTATTGAGGGTTTTATGAAATGTCTGACTATGTATGTGTTATTTTTATACCATTCATGGTTTATAGATAAAGTATTTACATTTTGTATGCCAATTTTAATACGAATGTTTATGTTAAGTTTAAACCATTTCATATGAGGAATGCATTGGACTTAGTAAGTGAAGGGTGTATCCCTCTATAGCTCCTCGATGCATCGGTAGGTCTCATGAGACAGACTAGTGTCTTGGAATAAGGCCTTGAAAAAATCTATTTTTTAGTCTTGGCACAAGGCCTTGACTATGTGGTTATGAAGTCTGGGACTATGCATTCCATCATTATGATAGTGGCTATTGATATTCCATTTGATTATTCGACTAGTAGAATATCCATGGGAATAAGTAAATGAAATTAATTTATTGTATATTTTCTATATTATGCTGATGTTCCAATTTAAAAAGATTTTATTTTAGTCTTATACATTGCCTTAATGGTTTATGCTTATTTATGGAAGTTTTAGCTATATAGTTATCCTTACTGAGAATCTGATCTCACCCCTTTTTTATGTTTTATTTTTCAAGGATGTGAATATGTATTTTATGGTTGACCTGCAGGGATAGGCTAAGGGATACGAATGTGTTCAAAAGGGGATAATGTGGTTCTTGTTTTTCACTTTATATTATAATGCAATGTACATTTATGCTATCTATTTTCTTATACTGCTAAACTGATCGGTCCTTTGGGACACTATTCCTTGTAATCATGCCAATGTATTAAAATAATTCACCAACACTGGGTAACTGGGGTCGGGGCGTTATAGTTGGTATCAGAGGAAGTTTAGAAATAAAAATGCAAACTAGATTTAGAAAAACTCTTATTGGAGGACATTAACCTAAGATAGACTTTGAGGATTAGTATATAATAACTTCCTAGAATTTTGGTACAGTAGATATTTTGTGAGTTTTCTAAGCAATACATCCCAACTTGGATACGAGCAGGTAGAGGCGGCTCTGGCATAGATGTACCTAGGGGTAAAACCCAAAAACACCGCTCTGAGCTAGACTTGAATGATAACTGGTACCCCTCAACTTGATTAGCTGCACTTTTAGTAATGACACTTCCATGGGATATTCTTAGGATAATTCAAATTTTCATTACAAGCCATTATGAAGGATTTAAAAGTAAATACTTCCTCAAAGAAAAAATTTTATGATTATAGATTATATACATTATCTTTTCAATTTATGTTTGTTATTTTACATGTATGTAATTAATAATTGTAATTAATAAACTAACCTAGTGTATGCCATTGTTTAGAAACGGTTCCTTGTAGAAGGTATGAGAATTACAGCAATACGCATGATCGAAAGATTAAGAAGGACCATATCATTCACGGTATTAAGACAAAATTTAAAAGGGAAATAGTCTCCCATGTATTCTAATCATGTAAGGAAATATTATCATGTGATGATAAGATAAGTAAATAATTCTATGAGTCTTATGGCATTGAAAGGAAGAAAGAGAAGCAAAGGATGGTATAGAGAAATGTGGATAAAGGGAATAAGGGAAAGAAGGATTTTTCCATATGTAATAACTGTGGAAAGAATCACCTTGGTAAATTATTGAAGGTAATGATAGTTTCTTATAAGTTTGGAGAAAAAGTACCCCTAGTACATGATTAAAAGGGTAAAAAAATGGTTTCAAATTTACAATGCTTCATCTGAAAGGAGTTGGGACACTATGCGAATCGATGTCCAAATGATCAGAGTATACCAAAAATGATACTGTTGGATAATACTCAAGTTATGATATTACCACAGATGATGAGTAAGGACTACTGTTCTTATGTTGATATTAAAGAATTATGTCATTTGATTATTGTATCAATGATGTACTTATTATAATAATTATGGAGTATATAAGGATTTTACTGCAGTAATATTTCATTATGGACTTGAGATTGTGTGAAACCAAGAAAAGTGACTCAATGGAAGGTTAAGTTTATTATAATATATATGGATGAGAGAATAATAAACCTTAATACGATTCTGATATTGAGGTAACAATTTTAGAATAAGATCTAATTGAATTGGAAAAATTATATTGGATATTCTTGACTATCTTGAAACTAAATAATGATTTATATTTTCTATAATTGTTGGTGTATGCAACATTTTTGGATATATGGAGTATATCTAGTATCCTATAAGGAATAAGGGAGAATAGATGTAATAAATATGGTTTTATAATGATTCAGGGTGTTACCTTGTTTTAAAAGAATACATGATGAAGGTATTCCCTTCTTATTATGTGGGAAAAATAATCTTCGTTGTGTTTTCCATCATTATAAATTTTGGACTGTGTGTTTGGATATAAGTAGTTAGGATATTTATAAAGGTTGGGATTGATTAATTTTGACATTGTATAATATTTTTAAGGTTAAATCATTTCTTTAGAATATTTTTGGATTGTCATAAAAAGGACAACCCAGAGGTTGGGCGACAACTCGTCGCATCCTGCAAGGCCCGGAGACTTGAACCCCCAACAGAAGGGGTTCAAGGGTGCATCACCTACCACTGGACTATGTGATTTCCTAGTTTGTATAATGTTTCTTTTTTAAAATAGTCTAAAAAACTAATATAAATTTATTTTTTTAACCCTATACGATTAGCATCAATAGAACATTTTTGAATTCTATTATATTTTGGAGTGGAAGATGATTTTGTGGTAGGAATTAGTTGAAGGATGAAACTCTACATGTCAAGTATACATATATATATATATATATATATATATATCCCTCTTATTCTATGAATAAATTAATTTTTAAAATTTAGGTAAGGGATATAAAAACCAAAAAATTGTTATCCAAATACCATATGTTTTTTTTGAACCGATGATATTTTACATCATCTTAGATTGATGGCTTTGATGCCCTCAATTTTACACTTGTTTGTGATTGATGACCTCAATAACTCCCTATAAATATTTACATTTTTACTCCAATTATGTGTTTTTAAGTTCTACCAATTTTCACCTAATCGAGATAAAAATTTGGTGGTGACTTTTTCATTTCCCTTTCCCTCTTATTAAGACTAAATTTTATTTACCCAATTTCCGATGTGGGTTTTCCACAAAGGTATTTTTCAATTTTTAACCTTTTATTTTTAAAGAACAATTTCAAATTATGTAGGACACAATTTATTGAAGGAGGGGAACACCCCAAGATTTCATATTATGTTATCTCATTAAAGTAATTCAATAGCTTTCTCGACACACATCATCGAGATAGAGCGCACCACGACCTAACAAACTAGCCATTAAAAAATATTATTATGAATAGTAGTAACTGAATTTTGAATTTTATATACTTCATATAAATTTAGAATTCATATTTTGTGTCTTTTAGACATAATATAAGGAAAAATTCAATTTGTAAGATATAAGAAGTATTTTTCAAAAAAATTCAATTATACTACTTATTTAATAGAGAATCTATTTTAAAACAAATATTTGACACTTTAATATACTCAATTTTATGGAATTAAATTCATTTTTAGAATATATACATAAAAATTCATTTTTGATAATTTTTTTGTGCTTTTCTGAGAACTTTCATATTTTGATGAATAGAGAGAAATACTAAATCTTAATTGAAAACAACTTTTTTAATAGAAATGATTTATAGTGTTAAATTATGAATTTGAATGGTTTGGAAGTATAATAAGATTATATTTTTATCATTTAACACAATTTAGGTCATTATATGTAATTTCACATTTAAATTTGACATAAACACAGTTCAATATTTTGATAGTTTTTACTTTTTTAAAAACCACTTTTTGGTTTTGACAATGGGAATTAATTTTAAATTAATGAAAAAAACATACAAGTGTTTAATTTGAAAAAATATAATTAATTCTTGAATTCGTAATATCACAATTATCTTAGGGTATGTTTTGGGTATTTTTCGAAATACATTCAATTTTTGATAAATAGTGAAAAACATTGCGTTATTGTTTAAAACTGACTTTTTATTTATATAATTATTTATTTTATTTAAATTTATTTTAAGTCAAAATAGATATATAATACATATATATTTTCAATGTGATTCATTAAATTCATTTTATAATAAAATTAGATGAATAAATTTTTATAGAACTTTTTACCGTATTTTTCCCACCATCTAGGCGAATTTGAAAATATGTATAAAACTTAATTTTACCACTTCTGTAAGTTGAATTTCAAAAATCCAAGAAACATGGGTAATATCATTAAGTAAAATTTGATTCAATAAGATGAAAATATTTTTTGTGGAATAGTAACTTTTTACATTAATTTACCACAGTAAAAAGTAAATAGGCTAATTAAAGGTAAAAATGATATTATAATTACTCTAACACATGTCCTAATTCTATTGGATAAGTATAATTCGACCAAGAAAAACCTTTGGAATAAAATATGATCCTCTTTTATCCACTTTGATTAGATTATGACATTTATTATTATTTTATGTAAATAAGAGTTAAAAGAGTTAAATTCAATGGTTAATAACTAAACCATTATTAATATATGGTTACACACAATATAGATTAGACTATATATATTCATTAGAAAGATAAAATTATTTAATACACAATGGAATTTTATTTATAAAATTTAGACATTAAAAAATTTAATTCAATTATTCCACGATGATGATACAATAATTACCTTATTAATGAAATATTAAAATAATTGATATATAAATATCCAAATAAATGTAAATTGAAACTTCTGATGAATGAAAATAATTTTATAGGTTAATATTATATGTCAGGGTTTGTTAAATAAATTTTATTCGAAGTGATAAAGTTTTTATGGCTTTCAAAAAAATCAAATACTAAATACTGTCAAAATTTACAAAATTGAGTTTTTAAAACAAATATTATATTATAAATTCATATAATAGTCCTAAAATTCGATGAATCGGATAAAAGACTTATATAATAATATAAATGACATTATTTAACCACTTTGGGTTCTATTGTCATTTTATATTATGTTTATTAACCATATAATATAAAAATACAAAGAGACATGGTAAATGTGAAACTATTTAACTAAGAGTTAAATCTAAAAGATAAGGTTAATATGATGACATAACCTGTATAAAACCTATTGCTTGAAATTTTTGAGACCCATATACACCATATAATTTAAATAACTCATTTTGGTGCCATTATAAACTGAAAATTAATTTATTATAAAATAATATCTCAATCTTTTCTTAAAGTGACCCTCACCTCTCTTATAAAAGGGCACTTCCTCTTCTCTCAAATTCACACCTTCAAGGACATTTATCTCGGCCAACCCCTCCTCAAATATCCTCCCAACATTCCTACCTTCATCTTATATGCCTTAATTTTTTCATGAAGGCATCCTAAGGTTCCCTTTTGATCAAATCAAAAAGGAAGAACCCGAAGAAGAGGTAAATATTTCATCACCTCTTTCATGTTGTTTTCTTCTTCCACTTCCCTTGTCATTTTTGTTTCCATTATAAAATAATAACTCCATTATATTATATATACTATTAAGTTACTATAAAAAAGGTACAACCATATTCATTATTCTATCCATCTATAAATGACAAAATCACCATATGTGTGTATGTATGGATTACCGGCTCCACATCCCGGTGTAGTTTGTTATTCAAACATTTCATTATTTGGATGGGTATAATAATTATTATAAATGACATAAATACTAAATATAGCATGTTAACGAAAATTTATATCTTATATTCAATCCAATTACATACGATTTTATTATCAATATAATGATATTGTCGCTCGTGCGTACGTATGGATTACCATCTCCACGCCACGATGATATTCATTTCCACGTTAACCAATCAACAATGATTATAAAATATATATATATATATCATTAATAATTATGTAATATATGACATAATAATGCTACTGGAGATATATATATATATATATATATATATATATATATATATGTACTTACATATATCTTATTCACTTAGTTCTGTTTAATACGATATGAAAATGGAAGCTGCGTTTATGCGTACATATACCCTACCATCTCCATAAACGGTGTTTTCCATTTCATATATATGTATATTATAAATATTTATATTCTAAATATATATGATATATAAATCATTTTTTATATTATGGATGTATTTAAATCATGATATAAGTGATACAATCAAGAGTAACAAGTTAAAACATGTACGATAAGGAAAGCGATTATTACCCAAAATGTTAATTTAACATGGAAATTATTTTTATATGGGTAATATAATGTCATAAATGAGTCATGTATGATATCATAAATATTAATATGGTTACGGTATAATTTAATAACATACAATGGTTTTTATATAGGATGTTAAATGCACCCTCAAATAAACAAAGAACCAGGAAAGGGTTAATTTCACAATCTCTCTATTATCTGAGGTTGTTTTTACGTAAGTATCTACTGGGACATATTTATTATCCATTTCCATGTTTTATAAAAGAGTTTTAAAAGGATTATTTTAAAAAAAGTTTTACTAAATCATCATTTAAAATGTTTTAAAAATTTATTCTTCTAAATTATTCTCATTAGTGTCCATGTTTTCAAAATGGGTTTTAATGATTTATTTATATGGACATGAATGTTTCTAAAATGTTAATTCATTTCAAATGTTTCTAAGTGGTATGGGACAGTTTGATTCGAAAATGTATTTAAATGTCTTCCTTTCTAAATTTTGTGACTTTTAATTGTTTTTATAAAAAATGGATATATATATCATCAAAGATTTTTAAAAATCATTTTCATCTTTATCAATATCCCTTGATGGATTTTAAACTTCTTTGAAGTTTATTTATCTCAAAGATTTTTACCAATCATTTTCATCTATATCAACATCCATTGATGGATTTTAAACTTCTTTGAAGATGATTTATTATGATAAAAATATTCCATATTTTATTATAATAATATATATGATATTAATGAACCACTTGGGGATCGATTGGTATTCTATAGTATGTTTATTAACCATATAATATAAAAATTCATAGAGACATGGTAAATGTCAAACTATTTAAATAATAGTTAAATCTAAAACATAAGGTTAATATGACGACATAAACCACTTTAAAACCTATTGGTTGAGATATTTTCAACCCATCCCCACCTTAGCAATTAAATAACCCATTTTGGATCCATTAGATACCGAAAATGATTTTATTATAAAATAATATTTCAAGCTTTTTCCTAAAGTGACCCTAACCACTTTTATAAAATGGCACGCCCTCTTCTCTCCAATTCACACCTTCAAACCCATTTTTCTCAGAGAAAAACAGCCCAAATATCCTCCCAACTTTCCCACATTCATCCTAGAGGCTTTACTTTGGTCAGAAAGCCAACCTAAGGAGCCCTTTTGATCAAATCAAAAGGAAGAACCCGAAGAAGAGGTAAATATTTCATCACCTCATTCAAGTTTTATTCTTCTTCAACTTCCTCTTTCTTTGTTTTTTCCATTCTAAAATAATAATTCATGTATATTCTATATACTGTGATGTTATTATAAAAATGGTACAACTATATTCATTATTCATTCCATCCTATAAATGACAAGGTCACCATACGTGCGTACGTACGGATTACCGGCTCCACGTCGTGGTGTAGTTTGTTATTCAAAAATATCATTATTTGGATGGGTATAATATTAAGTATAACTAATGTAAATAATAAATATAACATGTTAATTATTTTTTATATATTATATATCATCAAATTACATACAATTTCTCCACCAATATAATGATATTGTCGCTCGTGCGTACGTATGGATTACCGTCTCCACGACGCGATGAGATTAATTTCCACGTTCACCATTCAACAATGATTATAAATATATATATATAATTAACAAGTACGTAATATATGAAATAATAATTCTATGGGATATATATATATACTTACATATATCTTATTCACTTAGTTATGTTCAATACGATATGAAAACATAAACAGCGTTTATGCGTACGTATGGCCTACTGTCCCCATAAATGGTATTTTCAATTTCATATATATGTCTATTTAACATCTTTATATTAAAATTATATATGATATATATATATATATATCATTCTTTATATTCTAGAAGTTTTAAATCATGATCTAAGTGATATAATCAAGAGTAATAAGTTAAAACACGTATGATAAGAAAAGCGATTATTACCCGAAATGTTAATTTAACCTAGAAATTATTATTAAATGGGAAGTATAAAGTCATAAATGAATCATGTATGATATCGTAAATATTAATATGGTTCTGGTATAATTTAATAACATACTACGGTCTTAATACAAGAGGTTAAGAATACCCTCGACTAAAGGAAGTACAAGGTAAGGGTTAATTTCACAATCTCTCTATTATCCAAGGTTGTTTTACATAAGTATCTACTTGGTCATATTTATAATCCATGTACATATTTCATAAAAGAGTTTTCAAAGGGATTATTTTAAGGGAATATTTACTAAAACATCATTTTAAATGTTTTAAATATTTATTTTTTTAAATCATTCCCATTAGTGTCCATGTTTTCAAAATGGGTTTTAAGGATTTATTAATATGGACATGAATTTATTTAAAATGTTAATTACTTTCAAAAGTTTCAAAGTGTTATGGTAAACTTTTATTCAAAAATTTCTTTAAATGTATTCCTTTCAAATTGTGGGACTTTTAAATTTTTTTATGAAAAAGGGATATTTCTCACAATGTTTTTACAAGTCATTCTCATCTATATCAACATCCCAATATGGATTTTAAACTTCTATGAAGTTGATTTATTATGATAAAAATCTTCAATATTGTATTGAAGATTTTGTGATATTTTTGACTGTGGATGTGTAATTTTTATACCATTCATGGTTTTTGGATAAAATATTGACATTTTGTAAGCTATTTTTAATACGAATGTTTATGTTATTTTTAATCCTTTTTATCTGAGGAATGTATTGGACTTAGTAAGTGAAGGGTGGAGCCCGCTATAGCTTCTCGATGCATCGGTTGGTCTCATGAGACAAACTAGTGTGTCTTGGGACAAGGGCTTGAAAAACTTGTGCTTGTAGTCTTGTCATAATTCCTTGACTATGTGGTTATGAAGTCTGGTATTATGCATTCCATCATTATGAGAGTGGCTATTGATATTGCATTTGATTATTGGACTAGTATAATATCCATGTTAATAAGTAAATGGAATTATTTTATTCTATCTTTTCCATATTATGCAGAATTTTAAGTTTAAAATTATTTTGTTTTAGTTTTATACATTGGCTAAAATGTTTATGATTATTTATAGAAATTTCTACTATATTGTTATCCATACTGATCATCGTAGCATACCCCTTTATATGTTTTAATTTTTTATAGGATGTATAGATATATTTTATGGTTGACCTCTAAGGATAGGCTAAGGGATAAGAATGTGTTCAAAAGGGGACAATTGTTTTTGTTGTTTTTCACTTTATATTGTAATGTAATCTTCATGTGTGAAATCTATTTTCCAATACATATAAATTGGTCGGCCCTTCGGGACTTTATTCCTTGTAATCATGTAAATATATTAAAATAATACACCGAATCTTGGTAACTGGGGTTGGGTCGTTACAGTTGGTATAGGAAGAAGTTTAGCAATAAACTTGGAAACTAGATTTAGAAAAACTCTGATTAGAGAACATTACGTTAAGATAGACATTGAGGATTTTTATAGATGAACTTCCTAGAATTTTGGTATTGTAGATATTTTGTGAGTTTTCCATGCAATACATCCCTGCCTGGATAAGACTAGGTTGAGGCGGCTCTGACACAGATGTACCTAGGGTTAAAACCAAAAAACACCACTTTGAGCTAGACTCGAACGGGAACTTGTGCAAAACAATGGGACTTTCTACACTTATGGTTACGACACTCCCAGGGGATATACTTAGAATAATTCACATTTTCATTAGAAGCCATTATGATGGATTTAGGAGTAAATACCTCTTCAATGAAATTTTTTTAGGATTATAGATTATATGCATAATCTTTTCAAATTTTTATGTATTTTACAAGGTAGGAATTATCCATTGCGATTCATAAACTAACATAGTGTATGACATTGTTTAGAAATGGCACCTTATAGAAGGAATGAGAATTCTAGAAATACGCATGATCGAATGATTAAGAAGGATCATATCTTTCACTGTAATAAGCCAACATTTAAAAGAGAAATAGACTCCCACGTATTCTCATCATATGAAGAAATAGTATCAAGTGTTAATAATATAAGTAAGAAATTATATTAGTCCAATGTCTTTTAGGGGAAGCAAGAGAAGAAAAGGACAGTATAGGGAAAGATGGATTAAGGGAATAACGGAAAGAAGGATTTTCCCATATGTGATAATTGTGAAAAGAATCACATTGGTAAATGATTGAAGGGAATGAGAGTTTGTTATATATGTGGAGGAAAATGACACTGAGTATATGAATTCAAGGGTCAGAAAAAGGTTTCAAATGTACAATGCTAATCTGCAAGGAGATGGGACACTATATGAATCAATGTCTAAATCATCACGGTATACCACAAATGATGTTGTTGGATAATAATCGAGTTATGATATTACAACAGATGAATAGTAATGACTAGTGTTCTTATCTTGATATTAAAGAATTATGCCATTTGAGTATTGTATCAATGATGCGTTAGTTTGAATAATTCTAGAGTATATAAGGATTATATTACAGTACTATTTGATTAAGGACTCGAGATTGTGTGGAACCAAGAAAAGTGACATAATAGAAGGTTGAATTTTTTGGAAAATATATGGTTGAGAGAAATATAAACCTTAATATGATTCTAATACTCAGGTATGGATTTTAGAATAAGATATTATTGATTTGGATAAATTATATTTGATATTTCGAACTACCTTGAAACTGATTAATGATTTGTATATTCCATCATTGTTGAAGTTTACAAAATTTGTTATATAAGGAGTTTATACTATATTCTATAAAAAATAAGTGAGCATGGATGTAATAAATATGGTTATATGATGATTCAGGGTGTTACCATGTTTTAAAAGAATACATGGTGAATGTATTCACATGTTATTATGTGAAAAAAAGGATCTTCATTGTGTTTTCCTTCCCTATTGATTTTGGATTGTGAGTTTGGATATAAGAATTTTGGATAAGTCTAAATATTGGGATCTATTAAGTTTGAAATTGGATTCTATTGTTAAGGTTAAATCATTTCTTGAGACTATTTTTGGATTGTCATAAAAAGGACAACTCGGAGGTCGGGCGACAACCCGTCGCATCCGGCAAGGCCGCGAGACTTGAACTCGCAACCGAAGGTGGTCAATGGTGCATCACCTACCATTTTCCTACATGATGTCATGGTTTGTATAATGTAGGTTTTTAAAATAGTCTGAAAAATGAATATAAATTCATCTTTTAACCCTATATGATTAGGATAAATAGAATAATTTTGAATTCAATTATCTTTTAGAGTGAAAGATGAGTTTGTGGTATAAATTAGTTGAAGCATGAAACTCTACTTGTCACATATATATATATATATATGTATCCCTCTTACTCTATGTATAAATTAATTCTTAAACTTTATGGAATGGATCTTAAAACCAAAAATGGGTTATCCAAATACCATATCTTTTTTGAACCGATGATATTTTACATCATCTTAGATTGATGGCTTTGATGCCCCCAATTTTACACTTGTTTGTGATTGATTACCTCAATCACTCCCTATAAATATTTATGTTTTCCTCCAATTATGTGTCCATAATTACTACTAATTTTATCCTAATCAAGATCATAATTTGGTGGTGAATTTTTCATTTCCCTTTCAATTTTATTAAGACTAAATTTTATTTACCCAATTACCGATGTGGGTTTTCCACAAAGGTATTTTTCTATTTTTGACCATTTCTTTCAAATAACAATTCCAAATTGCAAGTTCACAATTTATTGAAGGAGGGGAGAAAGTAACACCCCATGATTTCATAGAACATTATCTCATTACAGTAATTCAATAGCTTGCACGACACGCAACACCAAGATCGAGCACACCACGATTTAACAAAGTAGCCGTTAAAAAAAGATATAATGAATAATATTAACGGAATTTTGAATTTTCTATATTAAATATAATTTTAGAATTTATTTTTTGAGTCTCTTAGTCATAATATAAAGACAAATTCGATTTTCAGATAAAGGAAGTATTTTTAATAAAAAAATGCAATTATACCACTTATTTAATGGAGAATACTTTCAAAAAAAATATATGCCACTATTATAAACTCAATTTAATGGAATTAAATTATTTTTTAGAATCTGGACATAAAAATTTAGTTTGGATAAATGTTTAGTACTTTTCTGATTACATTCATATTTTTATGAATAGTGAAAAATATTAAATTTTATTTGAAAACATAATTTTTAATTGAAATAATTTATAGTGTTAAATAATGAATTTAAATGATTAGGAAGTATAATTAGATTATATTTGTATCATTTAATATAATTTAAGTCATTATAAGTAGTTTCACATTTAAATTTGACATAAACACATGTCAATATTTTGATAGTTTTTACTTTTTCAAAACCTGCTTTTTGGTTTTGACAACAGGAATTGATTTTAAATTAATTAATTAAACTTATATGTTTTTAATTTGGTAAAATATAATTCATTTTTTATTTCAGAATATCAAAATTATCTTAGGGTAAAGTTTTGGTATTTTTTAGAAAACATTCAATTTTTGATGAATAGTGAAAAACACTGCGTTATTGTTTAAAACTGACTTTTTATTAAAATAATTATTTATTTTATTTAAATATATTTTATTTCAAAATAGATATACAATACCTATATATGTTCAATTTAATTCATTGGATTCATTTTATAATAAAATTATATGTATAAATATTCATTGAACTTTTTACCGTCTTTTATCCACCTTCTAGGAGCATTTACTACTTTGTATAAAACATATTTTTACTACTTCTGTAAGTTGAATTTCAAAAATCCGAGAGACATGGTTAATATCAGTATGTAAAATGTGGTTTAATAAGATTAAAATAATTTTTGGCGAATAGTAACTTTTGACTTTTTTTACCACTTTTAAAAGTAAATAAAGTAATTAAGGGTAAAAATGATATCATAGTAAACCTAAAACATGTATTAATTATATTGGATAAGTATAATTCAACCAAAAAACCTTATGAACAAAATATGATTCTCTTTTATCCACTTGGATTATATTAATACATTTATTATTATTTTATTTAAAGAAGAGTTGAAAGAGTTAAATTCAATGTTTAATAACTAAACCATTTTTAATATAGATTTACATACATTATAAATTTGACTATAAAAATTTACTAAAAATTAATACTATTTACTACATAATGGTATTTTATTTATTATTTTTAGACATTAAATAATATAATTTATTTATGAAACAATGATGATTCAGTAATTACCTTATTAACAAAATAATGAAATAATTGATATCATAAATATCCAAATAAATTTTAATTGAGACTTATGATGAATTAAAATAATTTTATAAGTTAATATGACATGTTAGGGTTGGGTAAATAAATTTTATTCTAAGTTATAATTTTTTTATTACTTTAAAAAAAATCAAATACAAAATAGTGTCAAAATTGACATAATTGATTTTTTAAAACAAATATTATATTATAAATTGATATATTATTCCTAAAAATCTATTGTTAGGCCAAAAGACTTATATACTAATATATATGACATTAATGAAATACTTTGGGTTATATTGGCATTTTATAGTATGTTTATTAACCATATAATATAAAAATACACAGAGACAAGGTAAATGTCAAACTATTTAACTAATGGTAAAATATAAACGATTAGGTTAATAGAATGGAATTAACCTATCTAAAACCTATTGGTTTAGAGATTTTAGACCCATACCCACCATAGAATTTAACTAATTCATTTTGGAGCCATTAGAAACCGAGAAGGATTTTATTATAAAATAATATTTCAAGATTTTTCTAAAGTGACCCTCACCTCTCTTATAAAAGGTCACTTCCCATTCTATAAAATTCACACCTCCAAAGCCATTTGGCATGGCCACCCCCTGCCCAAATATCCTCCCAACTTTCCTCACTTAATCCTAGAAGACTTCCTTTGGATAGAAAGACAACCTAAATAGCCATTTTGATCAAATAAAATGGAAGAACCCGAAGAAGATGTAAATATTTCATCACATCTTTCATGTTATTTTCTTCTTCCACTTCCTCTTTCTTTGTTGTTTCCATTATAAAATAATACCTCTAGAATCTTATATATACTATGATGTTATTATAAAAATGGTACAACCATATTCATTATTCTATCCATCATATAAATGAGAAAGTCCTCATTCCTGTGTACGTACGGATTACCGGCTCCACGTCGTGGTGTAGTTTGTTATTGAATCATTTCATTATTTGGATGGGTATAATAATGACTATAACTAATTTAAATAATAAATATAACATGTTAATGATTATTTATATATGTTATTCCATCCAATTACATACGATTTCACCATCAATATAATGATATTGTCGCTCGTGCGTACGTACAGATTACTGTCTCCACGACTTGATGAGATTCATTTCCACGTTCACCATTCAACGATGATTATAAAAATATATATATCATTAATAAGTATGTAATATATGACATAATAATGCTACTAGATATATATATATATATATAAATCCATATATCTTATTCACTTAATTCAGTTCAATACGTTATGAAAACGGAAACAACGTTTATGCATAGGTACGACCTACCATCTCCATAAATGTTCTTTCCATTTCATATATATTACTATTATAATTATTTATATTCTAAATATATATGATATATAAAAATAATGTTTTATATTCTGGAAGTATTTAAATCAGTATCTAAGTGATACGATCAAGAGTAACAAGTTAAAACATGTACGATAAAGAAAGTGATTATTACCCGAAATGTTAATTTAACATGAAAATTATAATTAAATGGGAAGTATATAGTCATAAATGAATCATTTATGAAATCATGAATATTAATATGGTTCTGTTATAATTTAATAACATAATACGGTCATTATACATGAGTTTAAACATACCCTCGACTAAAGGAAGTACAAGGTAAGGGTTAATTTTACAATCTCTCTATTATCCGAGGTTGTTTTTACGTCAGTATCTACTGGGATATATTTATTATCCATGTACATGTTTCATGATAGAGTTTTCAAAGGGATTATTTTAAGATAATTTTTACTAAAACTTCCTTTTAAATGTTTTAAATATTTATTCTTATAAATCATTCTCATTAGTGTCCATGTGGTCGAAATGGGGTTTAAGGATTAATTTTTATGGACATGAATGTTTTTAAAATGTTAATTCCTTTAAAATTATTCAAAATGGTTGGTGACACTTTTATTCAAAAATGTATTTGCATGTGTTCCTTTCTAAATTGTGCGACTTTTAAATCTTTTTCTGAGAAAGGGACATTTCTCCCAAAGCTTTTTACAAATCATATTCATCTATATCAACACCCCTTAATGGATTTTAAACTTATTGGATGTTGATTTTGTATGATACAGAGCTTCAATATTTTATTGAAGGTTTTGTGATATTTTTGACAGTGGATGTGTTATTTTTTTACCATTCATGGTTTATGGATAAAGTATTTATATTTCATATTCTAGTTTTAATATGAATGTTTATGTTATGTTTAAACCTTTTAAATGATGAATGCACTGGACTTAGTAAGTGATGGGTAGAGCCCGCTATAGCTCTTCAATGCATCGGTAGGTCTTTTTAGACAAACTAGTTTCTAGGCACAAGGCCTTGACAAAATCTTATTTGTAGTCTTGGAACAATGTCTTGACTCTCTGGTTATGATGTCTAGAATTATTCATTCCATCATTATGAAAGTGGCTATTGATATTGCATGTGATTATTCGACTAGAAGAATATCCATGTGAATAATTAAATGGAATTATTTTATTGTATATTTTCTATGTTATGTTTAAGTTTAAGTTTAAAAGGCTTTTATTTTAGTCTTATAAATTGCTTTAAATTTTTATGCTTACTTATAAAAGTTTCTGCTACATAGTTATCCTTACCGAAAATCTGAGCTCACCCCTTTCTATGTTTTATATTTCCATGGATGTGAAGAAGTATTTTATAGTTGACCTTTAGGGATAGGATAAGGGATATGAATGTGTTCAAAATGGGACATTTTTGTTCTTGTTTATCACTATATATTGTAATGTAAAGTTCATGTTTCAATCTATTTTCCAAGACTACTAAACTGATCGGTCCTTCAGAAATTGATTTCTTATAATCATGCCAATGTATTAAAATAATGCACTGACTCTGGTTAACTAGGGTCGTGGAATTACAAACTACATGATTTCCCTATATAAAAATGAAACCCATGCTTAAACAAGATGCATCAAATAGGACCACATAGCCCTTCCCAACCTCAAGAAGAGACCACACCGGCATATTAGTCACAATAAATTTTGGGTCATCAAAATAATTTTGACATTTTTCATTCCATGTAATCTTAACCCCCTTCAGAGTTAGAGCAGTCATCAGAGAAGCCAATTTCATGAAGTCCTTCATGATCCTTTCATAATATCTAGATAAACCCTAGATTCTCCAAATCAAAAATAAATTTCGTGGTTACTCTAAATTTATAAAAACCTTCACCTTTTCAGGATCAACTAATATAAATTGTTCAGACACCATGTGTCCCAAGAATTTCACATCCAAAATTAAGAAGTCACGCATTGAAATCCTGGCATAAAGGGGCTGATTTCTCAATAGAATTTGAACTTTTCTCAAATGATGTACACAATCCTCCATAGAATTGTAGTAGACAAGAATGTTTCTACAAAGACTACCACAAAGGTATCCATAAATTTGTGGAAAATCCAATTAATTAAGTCCATGAAAACTACATGATAATTTTTGAGAACAAAGAAAATAACAAGGTTCTCAAAATAGTCGTACCTACTCTGAAAGGTGGGTTTATGAATGTCATATTCTTTTATTATCAACTGATGGTAACCAAACCGAAGGTCAATCTTTGAAAACAACTTGAAAAATTTTAAATGATAAAATAGATCTTCAATCAGTGGTAGATACTTTTTCTTTTTCGTAACTTGATGGAGATTTCGATTGTCAACAAATAAATGAAGGGAACAATCAACCTTCTTAGAAAAGTGAACTGATGCCACCCAAGGTGATGCACTAGGGAGTATAAATCCTTTCTGAAGAATGTATTCTCACATGGACTTCATCTTTTTCTATTCAGCTAGATCCATTCTATAATAGGTAATAGATACTAGTTGAGTAACAGGTATTAAGTCAATAGAACACTCACCCTCTCTCACTGGGGGAAGACTAGAGAAATCTGAAGGAAAAACGTTGGAAATCTCAACAATGATTTGAGGAAGATCACCACTCATTGAATCTCACTCCAGATCAAAATAAACCATAGATATAACATTCCCCAATTCAAAATAAGAAGGCATATCTCTGCTTGACCAAGGGTCCCAATCTCCTTGAATGATTGGAGACACACCGCTAGTGTAACGACCCAATGTTTTATCAATGGAATTACCTTATTATAATTATTCCTTATAGTATAATCTCATTAGTAATCACAATGAAATATAATTATACTAATTATTATGCAACCATTAAACATAATATTTCTACTTCAATGTTTTGAATTTCAAAAATCCGACATACACGGATGTGTTCAGGATGATTTTTGGAGTCTATTAAAACAAAAATATTTTTTGGTAAATAGTAACATACCCTTATGAATAGTAACATAACCTTATGAATAGTAACCTACCCTTATGAATTGTATTATGACACTTATGGCTAGTACATCTTCCAAAATAATAGTAAACATACCCTTGAATAATTAAATAAAATTAAGGTGTCTTATGAGTGACAATTTGAACAGAGTAAAAGTATTGGTATTTTTGTAAGTCATAAATAATTAATTGTAATTAATTAATTAATATAAAAGAAAATTTATTTTCTTAAAATGTGTTAATAAATTAAAAAATCTTTGTCTTTTAGATTTATGATTATATGACCTTCTGTAATTTTTGAATGCATTACAAAATTTGTTTTAATTTTAAAAACTGTTTTTTTTTTCAAGTAAATTATTATTTTAATTAAATATTAAATAAATCATATATGAAAATTTATTTTTGTAAAATGGAATTCATTTTTGGATTCTACATGTCTAATAATGTTTGGGGTGAATTTTTGTGATTTTTCTGAAATACTTGAATTTTTTATGAATAGTGAAATACCATAATTTACAACATAAGCTAAATAAGCAAATAATAGAGTCATGTATGATGTTCAGATAATGTAATCATACTTGTTTCGGGATCACATGATAATATTACTATTCTTGGTCATGGAATACTCACTATTTCTTGTCTTGTGGGGAAATAATAAACTAATGAATTTTATATTGAGAAAATCCTTCTCCCCTCCACTATAAATAACACCGTTCACACCCTCATTTGCTCACACCTCTCAAGCTTCAAGTCATTTCTAAACTCTGCCCAATAATATTCCCTAGCCCCCCCCCCCACATCCAAGATCTTGTTTTCCCATTAAAACACCAAGACTAGGTCTCTTAAGGAGGACCTCAAGAGGAGGATTCAAGAGGTAATTTCTCTTCATCTTTCCTTTAATTTCATTTCAATTTCACGTTCTTTTCTTATTCTCTACCCAAATATATTCATCCACATGGTATGGTAACTCTATTATCCTACATATACTATAATATTATTATACTAGTGGGATATTATACCATCCAACACCTTTCTCTCTTCCTTTTATTTTATAAAAGAAAACATTGTTTGTGAGGTGTTAATATATCACCTTCAATAACGAAATGTTTTCTTTTTCCATTTCTATATTCCGATCTGATCATGATATAATTTTAATGTTTGAACCAGAATATTTTATATTTATTATTTCCTATTCAATTTTATGTAACTAACTTATGTATATATTAATAAATGATTAATCAAAACAAGTTCATTGTGGTGGAAAAACATCCCAAATTAACCCAAACAATCATCATTTAATTCTTAATTAATGATTCATCCACATGGTATATAATATAATCAATTATAATATAATTTAAACTCTTGGAATATAATTAATAATATGTAATATCAGTTCTGTATTTTTACCCATGTTCTACCTGAACTTCAATTTATGAATACAATTTAACCGCTCAAGAAAAATCATAAAAACTAACATTCCTGAACAATTTTTTTAAACTCTATAAATCATCCAAAGGAACATAAAATAACTTAATGAAACCATAATGAACTATATTTATGTACACAAGGTTCTGTAATTGTTAGTTAATTAATCTAATGGGTCTATACATGACATTAAAGTGAAGATAGCATTCAGATACAAGGTAAGGGGAAATTATTGAACCTAATTTTCATCCTTTGGGTTCTCCCTTTTTCACTCATTTTTTGGATATAGTTAATACTTAATAATCATTTTTTAATCATTGAATTTCATTCTATGGGATATAAATGTTTTTAACTGTTGTTTATGTCAAACAAAATGTTTTCCAAAATAAATCTTCTTTTAATAACACACCTTTTACTTCTCATTCAAGGTTGATGGTTCTTGTAGCGTGTATGTTTTTTCCCTCTTCCTTTTGGGAACCCAATGTTTATGAATGTGTTATTATGACATGAAACTCATTACTTTTCATGGGTTATTTATTTTCATTTTGGATATATTTTCTTTGTGTCATGCATGTTAAATGATAATGTTATAATGTGATGGGTGCGCCCGGAATTATATAGCGCAATATGAATGTTTCAAAGTGATGGGTGCGCCAGAAATTTTACAGAGATCCAATGAATTTGTTAAAGTGATTAATCTCATGAGTTAATGTGAAATCAAGTGTGAACAAGATTCTATCTTTTTTCAAAAGTATGCGTGGTAGTTAACCTCTAAGACATGATGTTTCATTTTTATGCATTGCCACATTTCAAGTCTTTTATTAATGATTCCTATCATGTTCAAGTTCCTTTGCCTTGGTTATGATTATAGTCACCCCATGCCATATTGTTATTATATATCCTCTTAATGGTTTTGATCTCACCCCTTTTTATGTATATCCTCAGGTGACTACATATACTAAGGAGCGGTCATGTTCCAATAAGAAGCTAGAGAAGAAGGAATTAAATGAATTTTTATTCTTCATTGTAATGTATAGTCCTAGTTTTCTCAAGTCACTAAACCATTGGATCCTCTATGTGTAATATTGTTATGTTATATATCTTTAAAATGATCTAATAGTAATGTAGGAAAAGGTTGGGTCACTATAGTTGGTATCAAAGGAAAATTTTAGTTAATTTCGGAATTAGGATTAGTGAACCCTAGATAACACCTCTAGTATGAGACTAAGTACAAATATGCGTAAAATAATCTTAACATAGGGATCCCATATGTTATTATTTTAGTATAAATTGGGTAAATTAAAATTTTACTTATTCATGACTTGTTGAATTATGTTTTTTTCTAAACTTTTCTATTTTAGAAAATGGTGGGAACCAAGAGAAACAAGCCCAAGAACTCGTGTGAGGGTCAATGCAATGATTACCCGAACTACATCCCTAGTGATTTGGGAGGTGGATTTCAGACCTTCGTGTAGATGTTTAACCAGATAACTCAGGTTATGAAAAATAACAATTATAATTGGTAACACCCTCCTTCCACGAAGAGGGAGCAACTGGCTATCGAATGTCTTAGGTGGCAAAGACCACAGACGTTTCGTGGATCTTATGGTACACTAGTTGCAGAACAGTGGGTCAACTCCATGGAGAATATCTTTTTTTTCTTCACTGTTCTAAGATGGAGAGGGTGACACTATCCATTTATCATCTAGATATATATGCCGATCAATGGTGGGCTTTTATTAATAACACCAAGCCAAGGGAGGAAATTGATGAGATTGAATGGGAATACTATAAGATAAATTTTCATAACAAGTATTTCCCAAGAAATCATAACACAAAGATGGAGGGAGAATTCATAGAGAAAAATCAAAAGGAAGGAGAATATGTTACAACCTAGGAAGCGAATTCCCCAAGGTGTGAAAGGTATGCTTCTGGTTTTGTTATCAACAATGATAGAAAAATTGACTGATTCTTTAGTGGATTAAAACCACACCTTTAGAAGGCTCATGTAATTCGAGACTTTGAGAGTTATGAAGAATTTGGTCAATGTGCTCTCAAAGTGGAGATGGAGTTTAGAGAATGGTCCCATGGCTGTGGTGATATGAAACTAAATATGGAGTTTCATGCAGGAGGATCTAATGAAAAAGGTGGGAAGAAAAATCAATGACAGAGATGACAAAAATGTTGGAAGTTTCACCATAGGAACTTCCTCAGAGGGATATGGAAGTGGTTAATGTGTGGGAAAGAAGGAAACCATGCTCAAGAGTGTTAAAAGGAAATAAAAAGGAAGGATAATGTAGCCAAATAAAGGAGAGAACCACCCAAGGTTCAATGCTACAATAGTAGGGTGCTAGAGAACTATGAAATCGAGTGCACTAAACCTCGAATTCTTGAGGGTAATCAGTGTCAGCAGCCACTAAAGCCAATGGAACTAGTGAAGTATTATGTCATCACTGCTGTGTAAGTGGAGGAAGATAATGAAGTCATATAAGGTACACTTTCTATTCACTCAAGAAAGTAAAAAAGTCTTATTTGATTCTAATTCTACGCATTCCTTTATACCTTGCAAGTTTGATAGAACAAATGAATAAAATCCCTGAAACCTTGTAGTAGAGATATATGTGACAACAAAAAGTGGTGCAATCATTAAAACCCAAGTGTTTGACTCTTCTCTTGTTGGCGTGTGTGGGAAGATTATTCCAATGAATCTTGTAATACTTCCCTTAGTAGAATTCGACGCTATTATGGGAATGGATTGGCTCTCTTTATATATAGCACATATTAATTTTTGGGAAAAGGAAGTATCTTTTCACATTCTGAACAATACCATGCTCCTCTACAAATTCAAAGAAGGTCATGAATCTCCTTTGAAAAATCCTTCCATGGTGTGGGTGTTGATTCCCTATGAAGAAGAATACATTTCCCAAATGGTTGAGTTAAAGGAAAGTTCCAACCTTGATGAAATGCCCCTCGTAAGGGAATATGATGATGTATTTCCTAAAGAGTTACCCGAAATTCCCCTGGATCGTGAGTAAGAGTTCTCAATAGAACTCATACCCGAAGCTACTCATATCTCAAATTTTCCCTATAGGATGGATCCTATTGAACTGGGAGAGTTAAAGAAGTAGATTCTAGATCATCTTGACAAAGGGTTCATATTCCCTAGTGCATTACCTTGGGGTGCGCCAATGCTCTTGGTGAAGAAGGATGGAACAATGCGGTTGTGTATTGATTATTGGGAACTCAATAAGATCACCATAAAGAACAAGTATCCTCTTCCAAGTATTGACGACTTCTTCGATCTATTAAGTGGAGCTCAATACTTCTCAAAGGTGGATCATCATTACGGATATAATCATCTAAAGGTGAAGAATGGGGATATTCAGAAGACTACCTTCCATACAATGTATGGTCACTATGAGGTTCTGGTTATACCCTTCATACTTACTAATTCCCCTACAATCTTCATGAATTTTATGCATAGAGTCTTTAGACTTTACCTTGACAAATTTGTGGTAGTGTTTATTAATGATACTCTCATCTACTCTAAGATAAAAGAGGAACATGAAGAACATATAAGACTTGTGTTGGTGACAATGAGAAAGGAGAAGTTGTACACCAAGTTCATGAAGTGTGACTTTTGAATGAATCTAGTCACTTTTTTGGGACATGTGATCACAAGTGGGGGAATTTATGTGGACCCTTTAAAAACAAATGCAATTGAAGAAAGGACCAGGCCCTCTATTGTCATAGAAATAAGTATTTTTCTTTGATTTGATGAGTGCTACTGACGTTTTGTGAGACATTTCTCACAATTATCAAGCCTGCTATCTAAGTTAACAAGGAAAGGAGTAAAGTATTTCTGGACGGAATAATGTGGGTGTATCTTCAAGGAGCTAAAGAGAATGTTTATCACTGCACCTTTAATCACATTACCGAAAAGTGAAGAATGTTTTGTGATATACAGAGATGCTTCAAAGAAAGGATTGGGTTGTGTTCTCATGCAAAATGACAATTTGATAACTTATTCCTCATGGTAGTTGAAGATACATGAGTAGAACTACCCAATGCATGATCTATAGTAGGCAACCATGATTTTTTCCTTGAAAATCTAATGGAACTGCCTTTATGGTGAGAAGTTTGACATATAAAGCGACTAAAAGAGCCTAAAGTATATATTCACACAAAAGGAGCTCAATATTTGTCAAAAGAGATGGTTAGAGCTAATCAGGGATAAAAATTTCTCTATTCACTATCATCCTAGAAAGGAGAACAAGGTAGCGGATGCTCTATGTAGAAAATAACCTACTTCACTATCCATGTTATGGATTGAGAAAGACATTATCTTCATGGATATATAATGAATTTATTTAGGAATCATAAAGGAAGGGGATACATCCTACCATACCCAAATTTTTGTGCAATCATCCATCCAAGAGATGATTAAGGAAGCACAAAGGGATGATGTTGAGATACATAAGAGGATGAATGCAGTAAAGGAAGGGAAGATGAAACTGTTCCGTTTCGATGATGATGGTGTGATTCGGTTTGGAACACGGCTTTGTGTGACTTCATCACCTTGGATAAAGAAGGAGCCATTGGAAAATTCACATAGCTCAACATTCTCTGTCCATCCTAGGAGTACCAAGATGTACCATGATCTCTGGGAATTATTCTGGTGGGATAACATGAAGAAGGAGATAACAGAATATATATCAAAGTGCTTAGTATGATAACAAGTTAAAGTAGAGTGACAAAGGTCCAAAGGGTTGATGCATCCATTGCCTATACCCATGTGTAAATCAGAGAATATTACTATGGACTTTGTCATGGGTATCCTAAAGAAGTCCAAGGGAAATAATGTGATATGGGTTATGGTTGACCATTCCCCAGAACTTCCCATTTTATTGATGTTTGAGAAGATCTCTCGCTTGAACAACTTTCAAGGATATATGTGAAGGAAGTTGTGAGATTGCATGGTGTTTCATGCTCAATTGTCTCTGATCATGATCTAAGGTTCACATCTATATTCAGGAGGAGCCTTCAACATGATTTGAGTATTTCATTAATTTTTATCACATCCTATCACCCCCAAACTAATGGCCACTCTGGAAGGACTATTTAGGAACTTGGAGATACGCTATGAGCCTGCTCTCTAGAATTTAAAGGTGGATGGGATCGGCATATCCCATTGTTTGATTTCACAAACAACAGTATCTTCCACTCAAGTATTCAGATGGATCCATATGAAGCTCTATATGTAAAGTGATGTAGAAATACATCCTATTTGGATAATGTTGGAGAATGAAAGCTACTTAGACACGATCTTGTGCAAGAGATGACAAAGAAGTTTCAAGTCATACAGAAACACATTAAACTGTTCAGAGTTGGAAAAAGAGCTATTATGACAACCTTCAAAGAGACTTGGAGTTCAACATTGGGGATAAAGTCTTCCTTCGAATATCACCATGGAAGAGAGTCATGTGATTTGGAATGAAAGGGAAGTTAATCCCAAGGTACATTGGCCCCTTTGAGATCCTTGGCCGTATATGATTCGTGGCCTATCAGCATTCACTTCCACCGAATATGGGTCAAGTTCATTAAGTGTTTCACAAATCACTCCTAGCGAAGTACATACCTAACCCCACACATGTACTAAACTCAGAGGTGGTATAGTTGGAAGATGATCTCTCTTATGATGAGCAGCCATTAGAGATTCTGGATTGGATAGATAAGGTTCTACGCAACAAGACAATCCACCTTTCCAAAGTGTTTTGGAGGAACCATAAGTTTGAAGAAGCTACTTTGGAACCAGAATAGGAGATGAAGGAGAATTAGCCTCACCTATTTATGTAAAATGAAATTTTGAGGGAGAAATTTTATAATGGGGGAAGAATGTAACGACCCATGGTTTTATCAATGGAATTACCTTCTTATAATTTTCCCCTATAGTATAATCACATTAGGAATCCCAATGAAATATATTTATACTAAATATTATGATACCATTAAACATAACTTTTCCACTTCTATATTTTGAATTTCAAAAATCCGACATACACGGTTGTGTTCAAGATGATTTTTGGAGTCTAATAAAACAAAAATAATTTTTGGTGAATTATAAAAATACCTTATGAATAGTTATATGACCCGTATGAATATTAAATCATCCAAAATAATAGTAATCTTTCCCTTGAATAATTTAATAAATTTAATGTATCTTATAAGTGACAATTTGAACATAGAAAAAGTATTGGTATTTTTGTAAGTCATAAATAAATAATTATAATTTATTTATTTATTTAAAAGAAATTTTATTTTCTTAAAATGTGTTCATAAATTAAAAAATATATGTATTCTAGGTTTATGATTATTTTATAAGACCTTAATTAATTTTTGAAAGCATTATAAAATCAGTTTTAATTTTAAAATTGTTTTTTCAAGTAAATTATGATTTTAATTAATTATTAAATTAATCATATTTAGAAATTTAATTTTGAAAAATGGACTTCATTTATGGATTCTATGCATAAAAAATGGTTGGGTGATTTTTTTGGATTTTTCTGAAATACTTGATTTTTTTATGAATAGTGAAATAACCTAATTTTCAAAATAAGCTGAATAAACTAATTATAGAGACATGTATGTTGTTCTGCAAATGTAAGCCCACTTAGTTTAGGGTCACATGATAAAATTACTATTATGGGTCATGGAAGAATCACTATTCCTTTTCTTGTGGGGAAATAATAAACTAATGAATTTTATATTGAGAAAAACCCCTCTCCCCTCTACTATAAATACCACCCTTCACACCATCATTTCCTCACACCTGTCAAGATTCACGCCTTGTCTAAACTCTATCAAATAATCTTCCCTAGCCCCTCCCCCATAACCAAGAGCTTATTGTCACATAAAAATACCAATCCTAGGTCTCGTAAGGAGGATTTCAATAGTAGGATTCCAATAGGATGATTCAAGATGTAATTTCTCTTCATCATTCCTTTAATTTCATTTCCATTTCAAGTTCTTTTCATATTCTATCTCCCCCTATCTTCATCCACATGCTATGGTAACTCTAGTATCCTATATATACTGGAATTTTATGATAAAAATTGGATATTATACCATCCAACCTTCTTTCCCTCTTCCATTTATTTTATAAAAGGAAACGTTGGTTGTGAGGTGTTAATCTATCACCTTTAAGAACGACATGTTTTATTCTTCCATTTCAACATTCAGATCTGGTAATGAAATAATTTTTATGGTTGAACTAGAATATGTTATATTTATTATGTCCTATTTAATGTTCGGTAACAAACTTTTTTACATATTACTAAATGATCATTCAAAACTAGTTTGTTGTGGTCGAAAAACCACCCAAATTAACCCAAACAATCATAATTTGATTCTCATATAATGATTCATCCCCTTGTTATATAATATAATCAATTAAAAGATCATTTAAACTCTTGTAAGATAATTAATAATATGTAATATCAGTTCTGTATGTTTACCCATGTTCTACCCGAACTTTAATTTATTAATACAAGTTAACCGCTCAAGAAAAACCGTAAAAACAAACATTTCTGAACAATGTTTTTAAACACTATAACTCATCCAAAGGAACATAAAATTACATAATGAAATGATAATGAATAGTATTAATGTACAAAATGTTCTATAATTGTTAATTAATGAATATAATGTTGATATATAAGACAATTAATTGAATAAAGTGTTTAGATACAAGGTAAGGGGAAATTCTCGAACCATACTTTCATCCATCAGGTTCTCCCTCTTTCACTCCTTTTTAGATATGGTTACTCCAAAAAAATAATTTGTTCATAATTGAATTTTCTTCTCTGGGATATACATGTTTTTCACTGGTGTTTATGTCAAACCAAATGTTTTCCAAAATAACACTTCTTTTAAGAACACAAATTTTACTTCTCATTCAAGGTTGACGGTTCTTGAAACATTTATGTTATTCCCTCTTCCTTTTGGGAACCCAGTTTTTATTAATGTGTTCTTATGAGATGAAACTCATTCCTTTTCAAGGGTTAGTTTTGTTCATTTTTTATATATGTTAATTGTGTCATTCTGGAAAAATGATAAAGTTGTCATGTGACTAGTGCGCCCGGAATTATATAGCGCAATATGAATGTTTCAATTTGATGGGTGAACCCAAAATTATACAGCTCTCTAATGCATTGGGTAAAGTGATGAATCTCATGAGTTAATGTAAAATGATGTGTGAACAAGATTCTAGATTTTTTCACAAGTATGAATGGTAGTTAACCACTAAGACATGATGTTTTATTTTTATTCATTGCCACATTTCAAGTCTTTTATTAAAAATTTCTCTCATGTTCATGTTTCATTGCCTATGATATGATTATTATCACCCCATTCTATATTGTTTTTATCTCTCCTCTTACTGGGATTTGAGCTCACCACTTTTTATGTTTATCCTCTGGTGACTACACGTACTAAAGAGATGTAATGTTCCAATAAGAATCTAGAGAAGAAAGAATTAAATAAATGTTTATGCTTGATTGTTATGTATTGTCCTAGTTTTCCAAAGACACATAACCTATAGATCCTCTATGTGTAATATTATTATGTTATTTATCTTTAAAATGATGTAGTAGTAGTATAAGAAAAGGATTGTTTTCTATAACTAGGTCTAGTAATGTATACTCATCAATGATAATAATCAATCCAGGATCTGTTGGAAATGTTCCAATCCATCCCAAATATGACGTCAAGAGCCAGAAAACTTCAAGAAATATTGACTTCTAATAGAGATAATATGCAAGTATGACTATGAAGACCCTAATTGCTCTTTGTACCAAGGGTTGTAGTAATATACATTTCTCTAGACAAATTCTCCATAGCAAGATTAAGTAGATTAAAAATACAAGTTAAAAAAAGAGTGAGATGCACTAGTATCAAAATCTATAGTCACCAATGACAATGGCATAGTAATGGTACCTCTCACAGTCATGGGACCCATGTATGCTTCCTCTTGAGACTCTTCCACTGCATGAATAATCTTTGATTCAGATTCCCTTGGTAGGAACCATTTTGTACATGAATTATCTAATTCTCCACAGTTTTAGGGTGAGATGTTGATCATGTTACACTTCATAGTGTAGAGAAGTTATGTTAGAATCACTGTATGTTCCTTGAACATCTCCAGGATCTAAAATTCTTGGGTTACTTAGTGAAAACCCTATCAGAATTCCTTGTCTTTCCACACTGATAGAAAATAAATGAAAATCCTCATAATGATTTATGTGGTCTGTATTGTCTATTCCATTAAGAAATACCATGAGAATCACCGCACATTTATTTTCCTTTGAAGGAAACAATGCTACCATTGGGAAAAAAATAACTCTCATCAACCCTGATTTTCCAGCCACATCCATCTGAACCGTCATCACCATATCCATCACATCAGTATAATTGGGCATCATTATCATGAAAAAATGAGAATGGATATATGATCAACCTATAAACTAAAACCATATAACATTCATCCTATCAATAGATACTATCTCAGTTGCAAACTACACCAACTCACTAAAGGGGTTTCAACACTCAGTCATGTTTCTGTTAGCCTGATCAAGCTTAAAGAGATCCACAGCCTTGGCCAACACCATTGAATCTAGATAGGATCGGTTGGTGAAAAAAAATCTTTCCTCTCTAATCTATCATGTTTTCCTATCATCACCATCATGTCCTACCATACACTAATCAGTCCCTCCAGAACGAGCGTGGAACACATCACCTTGATCATGTTGTGTGTCTCAAAGAACTCAGACATATGTTCTATCTTTCTCAACCATTCCATTGCATGTTGGGGATCAGTAGAGTCTTTGAAAACTAGTTGATTATTGTGAAGGAAATCTTGAGAATGATTTTGAAGAACACCCCCATGTGGATCCACAACTAGAGCCTAAGCGGGAACTGGAGGTCGTGCCTATGTCAGAGCATGGATATTGCACACAATCACCTTAACTATATTTGGATCAATAACATGATTTTCTTGGTAAAGTTCAGAAGAAACTGCTTCATGAATCTAATTCTCACATATTCATTGTGGCATGATGCTACACAAAATTAGTAGACAAAAAAATAATACATTATATTAAAAGTCAAACTATGTGACAAGAGAAATTGTTCCCAACAGATGGAACAAACATTATTTTGATTTAATGATATTCAAATCACAATAAGTAAATTAAAAGAACTAATCCACAAGAAAATTATCACTAACCACTCCAAGAGACTTTAGGTTCATTGGGTTGGGATTTGGAAAAACATTCAGTCACAAATACCTCTTAAGTCATAAAAATATTTAAAAAATAAATATTGAATTCAAGAAAAAGGTGAAGAACCTTCCATTGAAACCAATTTGTCTTGAACCAGCCTAGGTACCCTGGTAACCTAATAACCAATTCAGCCCTGACATTTCTCGAAGAGAATTACCTATCCCCATGGGTTTGTCTGTTGCACCTTGAATCATACAACATGCTAGTGGGAACAAATTTTCCACAGTACATAGAGGAAATGAAGAAACAAGGAAGTAAGAATATCCAAAATAATACACCACTAGGATAAAATTACTAGAATACATCATGGAATAAAAAAATCCCCAAGTATTTTAACTCACGTAATAAGAGAGGAAAAACAACCCAACTCCCTGAGGACAAAACTCACCAAATCCTCGGTTCAATATATGGATCCACCACCAAGTGATCCTTTTCCTATGCTTGAACCTGGAAGAAGAAAGTCAACAAAAACATAAAGGAAAAATTATTGTGTGAGTAATCCTAGTAGGTTATCACCATATTTTCTATAACAGATGACAATGAATTATTACCCAAAGTAATTATTTCAATTTTAATGTAAACATGTTTGGAAATTTAAAAGCACATTAAAGAAAAACATGCTATACAGTTTCAAAATGATGGAAATACATTTAAATCTTAGGTTATACTTTTCAAGAGATGGAATAATTATTAAATTGGGTATTAAATAAACATTTATGTAAAATAGTTTACGTAACTTCAGTAAGCATGTACAAATAGTTCAAAAACATTAGAATACAATTATATCTCAAATAGAAACAATGAGCGAATAACTTGGTAATCTTCCAAAAGGTACTATAGTATTTTCAACTATAGAACTCCACGCTCTCTTTGTGAACATAGAAATATGTGTGCACACATGTCACCCTAACACTGGACAGAGGTGACTCGTCACTCTTCCATTGGTGATATGACCTGACACATGTATATTTTTGAATGTTGTAATAGCATAGAGTGTTCCCAAATACCTCACCAACTACCTAAGGATGGCATGTTCTCTTACACAATCAATGATGGGTAGTTTATTCTACACATCTTAAAATTCAATTAAATTCCATTCTTCTTTTTTATATTCTAATTTTTCATTTAAAACCAAAATGAGTTTCATTCAAAAACAAGCCGCTTTCACATGATAAAACCACTGAGATTCTATCAAATCATTTTAATCCATTTTCACGAGTTTCAAATAAATTCAAAACTAATTCCATCTATTTTACAATTTATTTCCATAATTAAATTCATCTATTTAATTAAAAACACTTCCATTAAAATATAAATTTAAATTAACAAATTCTCATAAACGGCCCCAATTCAATGGAATTGGGAGTTTTTCATGTTCTTATTCCAAAACAATTTCAAAACAACAAATTCACTGGAATTTGATTTTATTGAAACAAATGGAATGAATTTTTACAAATTTTAATTCAAATTAGAAATTAGAATATATCAGGAAATACTGTGGTAATTAATTTACCTAATCAGGATGGAACCACCTACCTCTTCAAGAAACTCGACACTTGTAATGACACATATCAATGAGAATGAAGGTGGGGTAGATCTTGGAACCCAAACTAGAAGCAAGATGAAACACCATAAGTAATAGATACATAAATTACAAGAGGATCCATTAAAAATCAAAGGGATGATAAAGGGGTACACACAAGGAACGAGGGAGAACATTTACCCTAAAAACACATTGCGAGTGTAATGATTATCCAAAGACAAAAAATGGGTTTAGAATGGATGGAAAGGTCTGAGATCACCTGGGTAATGACTTAGGTTTTAGAAGAAATAAATGGATTAAAGGAAAGAAGAAAATAAAATCCCCAATTCCTTTTTTAACAACACATTCATGGTATTACTTGATGTGTAATCCCAAGACACGTCATGACTACTGTAATTTTCGCAACCACCAAAAAATGCCTCACCTCAACTTAAATTCCAATGCTTCAAATAAAAAACTGATCATTAAATCCTTCAATAAGTGTAATTAACACTCACAACATATACCAATCAAATCCTGAATCCATTCACAACTTGTTTTCAGAACCATTACATGACATGTAATCTTATTACATGATGCGTGATGCTCTGGAATCCCTAATGGAAAAGTCATTTAATGGTGAGAATCTGAAAAATATCTGAAATCACAATTATTGGAATCCTCCAATATCAAACTCATCCCTACCCCATAAATGGATAAGAAAAACTGTGATAATTCTTAAGGCATACCTTTCATAGAAACATCGAGATGTTTCATATAATGTGGCCGATTTTTTATATTTTTTATTCGGTTTTATTGAATTATTTAATTTTTCGACAAATGATTCATTTAATTATTATATATTACTCATTATGAAATAAGTAAATTCAAGTACATTAGATTATTTAGAGAGTCTATAATTGCCGTCATTCAAAAAAATAGCAGTCATTAATGTTAAAATCATTATTAAGAGAAATTATGGAGATTAATGATATTTGATATACCGTTAATATTAAATTTAATAATTACTTAGGTTGTCACAATAGTTCTTCCAAAAAATACAATAGAGGTTATCAAATTATATAAATGTTGAAATAATTATTAGAAAAATATTTTTAGGTATTCATCATTTTATATATATATATATATGTTGCTTCCAACCCTAGGAATATCTGATTAACATCCTTATATATGGAATAAATCATTATTTTAGAAATTGTTTTATCAATACATTTTTATATCATCAATTTGATAGAATGAGAGTTTATTATTCTCTTTTGTCATATTTGGGTTTCTTATCAACCCTTAATTTCTTATATTATAATTTCATTTGTTTAGGGGATTTAATAAAGTCATTATGGAACATTTTGATAGAGGTAGGACAAGTCTTAGAAGGAGGATTGAGAACATTACAAATTGGATTTCTTCTATAAATATACAATTCATAGAGGCTACAAGTAATCATATATCATATCATGTCTCTACTGATACCCCTTGAATCAGAGACAAGAATGTGTACACCCCCCAAATCGTACCTTTAACAGGAAACAAGTTAATAACTACTGAAAATGGTGAAATTATAATAAATGGGAGGCATTAACCCTTTTAGAGAACATAATGGAGTACAACAATCATCCTCATTAGCCTCATCTCCCAAATTATTATTATTGAAATTTATTTATCTTGAGACTCATCCCTAATATATTTTATGTTTCTTGAAGTTATTTAATATGTAGTCATCCAATGGATGACTTATTCTTATAGTAGCTCAAGAAACATTAGTTCATGTCTAGAAGAGATGATGGACGAGCCTTAAGAACCAAAATGTAATAATAGTTTTTCGAGAGATGATTGTGATGAGGATGATAGTTTTCTATTACATTCACATTTGGATGAGTTTAGATGATTACACGTACCATATTAGAGTAATACATTTCTTAAATCCAACTACGTATTTCTGTCAAAGCGTACTAAAATTCTTTGAAATAATCAAACATTAGGTTTCCCGTATTAGAATTATCAACAAATTCCACCATTTCATAATGAATATCATAAGTGTATTTATTTATTAATTGTTCAAAATAAAAATTTAATGAACATAATAGGATGAATATGAATAAAAAATAGAATCGCAATGATAATTTGAATAATGAGTATGAATATGGAGTTATGGAGTTCAATATGTTTTCAATAGAGCATGATTACGACCCTTCTCAATACCTTTTCTAGTCATTATGTTGTTATTATTAAATAAAAATTAGTCCCTAAGAGTTGGAGAAATATCTGATTTGTTTCAGAATATATCAAATTAAAAAATGATGGACTAAACATGGGAATGGGTGAACATGGACACTAATTTGGATGATATTGTAGTTTATGGATCATTTGACATGACTACAAGTGTAAATCGTGATGGATATCACATGGAAGAAATGAAAATAGAAATTGAAAATGTCTATTGTTCTTGTAAAAATATGTTTGAGTAGTTAAATTATTATTCTAAGAGACCATTGTATACCATTTATAGTAAATAAAAAACATTTTATGCTATGTTGAATTTATATAATTTTAAAGCTGTAAGCAAATGGGGAAACACCATATTTAGAAAACTACTTTTCCTCATCATAGGGGATGCCTAATGAGAAAATAGATTTCTAGAAGATATATTTTTCTGATCACCTTTACAGAGTAGGAGCAGGAGCACCTTTACATTTTACATAATAGTGAAGATGTCGATCTAAACGTTGAATCCCACAAAGGAATTCTTAGAGATTTGAATCCATCATGGGAAGAAGGATGGATATCAAATATACATATTGAAAAATTTATAGGATTGTTCCAAGATCAAATTTATAATTAGTTATTTGAAAATAATAATTCAATTATCGAATTAATTTAATATCTAGCTAGGGGACTGAATGAAAATGTTATATCTTACACTTTCTTTATAATCAATGGTTATACAATTTTTTTAAATCGAACTCTTTGATTGTAGTATGACGAAAAAAGTGGAGTTACACTAGTAGAAGAAGCAATGAACATATATGTTTCCAAGGATACAAATCGAATTTATGAAAATATTTCATATCTTGGAATTACTAAACATATATATGGGTTTGATTATACAACATTTCAAGTGATGATTTCCATTTAGAATGGGTTTACAATAGGAGGGAAGTGAAATTTGTTGACCTAGGATTCATGATGATGATTTTCAATATAGAAGGGAAAAAAATACATTCACAATGAAATCACAAGTAGTGCATGTATTTTATGTATTAGATTCAACACACACGGATTGGTCGATTTTCTTTCTGCCAACATAAAAATTGTCATGTAAGATGAAATTTCAATTGAGGAAGACATTTTCAATGGGAGATCAAAATCAGTTCATGATAATACCAACGTAGAATGTATTGTATGCTATAGGGGACCACAAATAGTGGATTTGGATTCTTGATAGTTGATCCAAATCCCTAAAACCATTAAAAAAATAGAGTGTTGAATGATAAGGTAATTTTTTTTAGTATTCTATGTTTTCACTCAAAATATTTTTTGTTCTATACCAAACTACCATAATATAATTTTAAATTTAGACTACTTCGGAATACAATGTCATCTGAATATGATGATGTTACCAATCCCAAAGAAGAAGAAACTATAATGAAGGAATCTTTTTGGTAATATGTAAAAGTAATGATACAATATACTTTTATATTTTACTAAATAATTATATAATGAAATATTGATTCGATTTTTATTATTACGTGGTAATTTCATTTATTTTAGAATATTTTGTCCATATTTCATTTCTTTATGCATCAAAACTTCAACATTCTTCTTCTCCCTCAAAACCTTTTCACCCATTCAATGTTAGCATTTATCACTTTCTATAATGTTCCCTCTATTGTATTTGCGGTAAGAGTAATAGTGTTTCCTATGCTCAGTCACAAAGTTAATATTGAAGTTTTCACTATAAAATAATTTTCCAAAGAATTAAAATATTTTTTCATATATTTTTTTAATTTATTTTTTTTAGTATTTCCCACATAAGAGTTATTTTCTTATACATGTGTATTATTTTGTTCGAGTTGGGGTTGTTTGTTCAATGCTTCTCATGCTTAGGAGAGATTGTATTTCGAGCCTACAACAAATAAAATTATAACAAGGAAATGGGTATAGAATGTATACAACCATTATGAATAGGTGAATTCAAACCACTTATTTAATTAATATTATCATCATTTTATCTATTATTTATAATTTAATTATTGTATCATTTTTATCCAATACTTTGTATGTTTTTTCCAATATATTTTGGGAAGTAATATTTAGATTTCAAATATCTACAGCAATCCAAAAAATAGATAAATATTTCCTCTATGGATTATTACCATGCTTTCCATTTCATTTCATTATCGAACTGCCAACACTGCATTTTGAGTCATTGTTTTTAGTTGAAAACCCTTTTTGGATACGAACATCCACTCCTTTACAGTGTTGGTAGTTTGATAATGAAATTAAATGGAATGTGTATTAACATTGTCAGTTTAGACTATTTTGATACGTTGGGATGTGTATGAATGAGCTAGACCTCAATCCAACACATGGTGTGACCAGTGTGACATAAAATACGTCTTTTTATTTAAAATAGACATCATTTTTAGAGAAAAAGGAAACTGAGTTACTCAAAAGTGAAAAAATATATTTAGATTTTTTTGATCATTTATGAAAATGACCTATAATTCGTTTTTTACATATATTAATCATACACACCTCAGTCAGATACATGATGTTCTTGTTATGACTTAGAGTGTCTGTTATTAGTTTAAAATTGAAATTTTTGTTCCAAAAGATTCACTTGCTGAAATCGATGAAACATCACTTGGGTATTCTTGATATTTTAGGAAAATAATTATTATTTTATTTTTGACATGTTTTAATCATTCTCACATCAAAACGATACATGATGTGACTGGTATGACTCTATGTGGATGTTTTTAGTTTAAAATGACTATTTAGTACCATGAAATAAAATTTGGATTGTTTTGAAACATTTTGAAAATAATCCATATGTAATTTCGTACAGGTAGAAATCATCCAACCCTCAATCCATCACACATTGTGAAAGGTATGACTCAAAATCATCTTTTTTTTAAATATTTCACAATAATTTAAGTGCAAAAGAAAGTTGACATGCTCAAAATAAATAAAATGAATTCAAATTGTATTGATACATTATTAAATGATCTATAAGTCTTTTTTGATCTGTAGGAACCAGTAAAACTTTAATATGATACATGATGTACCTGGTAAGACTCAATGTGTTCTTTATGTGTTTAAATTTGACATTTTAGTTCAAAAGTGTTACTCATTAAAAACTAAGAAAATGTGCTCATATTGGGTTAATAATTTGGAAAATTTATTTAGAATTCATTTTTATGTGTATAAATTATTTTAATGCCAAACTGACACATGATGTGACCAGTATGACTCAATGTGCTTGTTTCCAGTATAAAATTAAATTCTTTTAAAAAAGACAACTAACATACTCAAAACCAATAAAACACATTTAAATTTTTCTTATACATTATGGAAATGATCCATAAGTAATTTGTATTGTGTAATATTTTAATACACCTCAATGTAACACATAGTGTGACTAGTATGACTCTAAGTGCGTCTTTTAATTTAAAATTGACATTAATTTCAATAAAAAAGACAACTGACATAGTCAAAACCAGGAAAACCCATTTGGAATTTTTTTATAATTTAGGAAAATGATCAATAAATAAATTTTGACATGTATGAATCATACTCACCCCAATCCAATGCATGGTGTTCTCGTTATGACTCAAAGTGTCAGTTATCAGTTTATAACTGACATTTTAGTTCAAATATTTCCACTCAATGAAAAATGAGAAAACAGACTCAAATTATATTGATAATTAATGAAAAAAAAAATTAATAATTCATTTTTTATGTGTAGGAATTATTCTCACAACTAACTGACACACAATGTGACTGGTATGACTCAAAGTGTGTGTTTTTAGTTTAAATTGATATTTCAGTAAAAAAGAAAAGTGACATAATCAAAACAAAGAAAACTCATTAGTATTGTTTTTAATTTTTTGTAAATTTATCCATTGGACAATTTGGATTTGTAGGAATCCTCCTCACATCAATCCATTTCATGGTGTGACTTGTATGACTCCATGTGTGTATGTTTATTTAAAATTTACAGTAATTTTATTATAAAAGATAACTAATATATGTAAAATTGAGAAAATTAATTATGATTATTTTTATAATTTAAAAAAAATATCCATAAATAAATTTGGACATGCATGAACCAACCTCACCTCAATCTGTCACATGATGTTCCTGATATGACTTAAATGTCCGTTATCAGGTTAAAATTGACATTTTAGTTCAAAAGTGTCACTCAATGAAATCCAAAAAAATGGACTCGTATTTTCTAGATAATTTATTATAATGATTAATAAGTCATTTTTGATGTGTAGGAATTAGTTTCAGATCAAACTGATAGATGATGTGAACAATATGACTCAAATTATGTGTTTCTAGTATAAAATGAAATTTTAGTAAAAAATAAAAGTAACATATTCAAAACCAATAAACCTCATTCATATTGTTTTTGATAATTTTTTTAAAGGATCTATAATCCATTTTAGACATTTAGTAATCAAATTCACCTCAATACAATGTATAGTGTGATCTATACGAATCCTAGCACATATTGTTACGTAAGATTGAAATTATATTTTTAAAAAAAGAAACGTAACATACTCAAAACTGATCAAATTCATTTATATTATATTGATACATTAGTAAAATGATCCATAACTCATTTATGATGTGTATGAATTATCCTCAACTCAATGTGATACAAGATGTTCCCAGTTTGACTCAATGTTTCCATTGTCATTTTAAAATTGAAATTTCAATTAAAAAAGTTCCACTCACTAAAAACTAAGAAAACATGCTCATATTTTATTGATAAATTTGTAAAATTATTCTTACGTTATTTTTTATATTTTGGAATTACACTCACATTATACCAAAACACAATGTCAACGTTATGACTCAAAGTTCATGTTTCTATTTTAAATTTACATTTTAGTAAACAACATAAGTGACATTCTAAAAACCATGAAAAAAAATTCATAATATATTTATATTATATATAAACGATCGATACATAATTTTTTATATATAGGAATCATATTAACATCAATATGATTAATGGTGTGACTGGTATGACTCTAAGTGTTTCTATATATTTAAAAATGAAAATATTTTTTGTAAAAGGCACCAGATATACTAAAAACTAAGAAAAATCATTCATATTTATTTAAACATTAGGAAAATAATACATAAGTAATTTTTGATGTGTAGGAATCATCCACACCTAAATATGATACACTATATGTCTGGTATGACTCAAAGTGTTTGTTATCAGTTTAAAATTGAAATTTTAGTTCAAAAAGTGCCACTCATTGAAAACCAATAAAATAAGTTTAGATTGTCTTATATAAAAATGATTAATAATTTAGTTTTTAATTGTATTAATCATCCTCATGTAAAACCAACACATGATGTAACCAGTATGACTTTAAGTGGCATATGACAAAATGATAAAATACATTTGGATTGATTTGATACTTTATTAAAATTATCTTTAAGTCACTTGGGATGTGTGGGAATTTGTAACACCTTAATCTGAGGCATGGTGTGACCATTACGACTCTAAGGGGGTATTTTTATTTAATAAGTGTCAAATTTCGTTTAAAATGCACATCACATCACCAAAATTGAGTAAACAATCCTATATTATTTTCTTCTAATTACATATTATATTACTTAATACATTTACTCATTGGATTAATCTTATACTTGTGTTGTTAATTTTCTTAGATATGACTCTTTAATATGAACATGAAATGGTGTGACATGCAAGAATCAACCGCAAATCTATATGATGCACAATGTTCCTAGTATGACTCAATGCTTAGTTTATAATTAACACTTTATTTTTAATTTATTTATTTATATAATTAATAACATAAGATTTTTTTTCATATATAGGATTGTTCTTTTGCTCGACTAGGGGTGGCTTATTTGGAAATATCCTAAGTCGGGGAAAGGGGGAAATACAAAGAAATATTGATGTTTTTGAATGTATAAAATAATTTTTACTTACTCATGTAATTGTACAAACCAATATTTGGAATGCCTATAATATAGTGTTTTTATTTTTGAACATTTTTTAAAGTAAAGTTCTCTGGAATTCAAGATTGTTACTTGATTTTGATGCATTCAGATGATGATTTCGGTACTGCAGTGTGCTCTTACGGGGCAATGCATTGTTGTTATAGTGTATTATTACAACACACTACAATATCCCCCCTTATCATTTCTAATAAATGAACTCATAAAGGGGTCCATTGTTAGTGTTAAATAAAATTAATGAAAAATGGGGTTCTATATCAGGTATTTTTTTAGTGCAGATAAAGGCATCAGGCTTTTAATCTTGCTTCAGTAGTAAGCGCTTCCCTAGTGTTGATAAAGACAATTTTTAGTGAGGTTAAAGGCATATTTTACAGTAGTTATTTTGGAATCCTAAACATTCCTATGAACATGAACCCCTTTACAACCATCATAATCCCTACCATAAAGTCATAAATCATGACTGACGTTATATAATTGGGGAGTTTGATTGAATAAAATGTGATATAAAATATATCAGAATGGATTGGGAACAACATTTATTAAGAAATCATTCCCACCATTCCAAATTTTCTAACCATGCATTCATTGGAACCTCCTTCTAACTATATATATAATTTAAGATGATTATTATCTCTTCAAATTACTAGCCACCATTGGAAATCCAATATACTTTTGATTCTTGTAATCTTATTTGACTCCACTCAATAAATAAAGCTCCCCCTCTTCAACACATCTACACCTTAACTAAACAAATCAGTATGATTCAAAAAATTAAACATTTATCATGAGTTACTCATACTTACCAAAGATTTCATTTATAGTGTGTAACTCTAGAGGTGTTTATCTAGAATTTAACAAATATACACCCATAAATAATTTATGCATAGCTATTGAGCTTCAATTAAAACCTTTATCCCTATGGATGATCCCCCTTAAACCTATATATGATATATATGTCTATAAAAAATCATCCATAACAATAAAATGGTAGGAGGAGAGTGGGTCACCCCGGAAAATACCAATTCAAGGAGAAAATATCTTAGTTATATCCCCATTAATATTTATTATGAAGTAAATAAATTTTATACATTTTATAACATTGTTAACCAAATTAGAAAAAAAATCATATTATTAATAAAAAATCTAATGAAGTCTCATTCCACAGTATCAGATCCATTAATCAAAAGAATAATAATGACCATAATAATTCTCCTTGAAGAATATATTGTCTTGATGATATAAGAAAAATCACGGTCAACGATTGTATTATACATATGTATCAAAAATTATTTTTTAGAAAAAATAATAAATTTTAGTTTAGTGAGAATATAAATAAGAATATATCTTAATAAATTGGAATTATTTATCAAACAATATTATAAATAAAATTTCATAGACTAATTAGTCAAAATTATTTGACATTAACTAGATTTTTGACTTTTTTAATAAGAGTTATGAGATTATCGTTAACATATTTAAAATATCTGTTTCTAGTAAAATGATTAATAATAATATTGAAAACATTCATTCCAAGGATGTTCCTATTGGAGACACAATCCTTATATAAAAAATACAATTATATTTTAAATAAACAACCTATATATAATTTATATTAGTTTCTCTTCATATTTTTTGAAAATAGTGGAGTACTTCATGCCAATCTACATAATAAATATACTAAATTAAATCTTTTTCGTTGTTATAAATTAAAAATTATAGTATAAAGAATAAAATTTTGTACTTCATAAATGATTCAATCATGTAAACTATATGCCCAATATAGTATAATTTTATCTAGTATTCTGAGTTAGTTGACACATAGATTGTAGAAGTAATAAAGGGATGGTGAATAAATGATAAGAACAAATAAATAAAATAAAACTCGATCCCAAAAAACACAAATTGTTTCTTTAAGAACCATTTTCCCCATCTATGATTCTCAAGGTGTTTAGAAAACTTTTTCTAGTATAGAAAAAATCCCCCTTCTTAGATAGGGATACATAAAATTTGATAAATCCTACCTACACATTTTTTTAAAAAAAATTCAGGCATTGAATTCTTGGAAACCACAAGGAACTATTTATCAAGTTTTGGTACTTCAATGTGGAATAAATCATGATCACAAAAGGCAGGAGAACTTTATATTTATAAAAAAAGGATAAAGGGAATTTTAATAAATAAGAATAATAAAAATAATAATTTAAAATTCATTTTATATATAAACAGAATAAAACAATAATTTGAAAGTGGATAGTGGAAAAGTAACCACATGCCACTCACCAACTTACCCATAGTTTCATTGTTATTAATTTTTTCTCAATAATCCTCCATACAAATTGGAAATGAATATAAAATTACAAAAAATATATATTTAGATAAATATATACAATATCATTAGTTAAATTAGTTTATCTACTTTTTACTTTGAAAAGTGAATATTATTTTTTTTCTCTATTATATAGTTGTCATGAATTATTTAAACTATAGTACTGTCAACAAAGATTAAAAATTGAATTCAAACGTTTATCATTTAGATAAATATGTCAATAATTTTTTTTATTTTTTTATTTGGACACCACATTGTTTCATGAGTATTTTAGGGAATGTTTACTAACAAATCTCCTTGAAGGGGCCCTAATTCAATTTTGAAAGGTGATTATCAAAACAACAATTGATTTTATACAAACCCTTAAAAACACATTCTTAGTATTTTATTTAACTAATTTATCATCTTTAAAATGTTTATAAAAGAGTAATTGATCGTTATCATGACCCATTATTAATTTTAGCATAGATATTCGGATCTTTAGTCAATGAGGTAGGGTTATCACCATGAATAATTTATTTGATAGGACTTAATCCAATTCATTTTTATTATTTTTCTATTAACCCTCTTGTTAATCCATTATTAAGGTTATCTAAAATATTAATATTAATGTGAAATATTCAATTGTAATAACCCCCTTATAGAGTAATTTTCTATCCATGTAAATGCTATGATTTTCCATTTTATATGACATTCATAGCCCTTCGTGCAATTTTTTAACCATCAAAATGAGTAAAAATAGATGACATATGTATTAGACAACATATAATGTATAATAAGAATATTTTAATATATTCTTCTAATAATATAGATTTATAAGGAAATAAGCATTACCTCTATAGTGGATCATGTAATTAATATTGTTTTGGATTATTTCCAAGGTATATATACTACACAAAGTGTAAAAATAGAACCACTAGTAGATTAGTGTCTTTAATATTATTATCAATTTAGACAACAATAACCTGAAAGTAGAACATGATACTAATGATTAGTGAAACAATTTTATTATGTTCTAAATATATCAAAACTCATTTATTTTCCATAAAATATATATTATTTGGATATCTAGTAAATTTAATTTTCTTGCTTATGGAAAATCTATGCTTAGTCAAGTTAAATTTATGGAATTCATAAAAAATCCTAGAGTATAAGAATAATATAATTGAGTTTTTCTTCTACTAATTTTTTTTGTTATAAATATATTTAAATCAATTAGATTGTTTACATGATTTGTATCAGGATTATGATATTTATTAAAATATATTTTCAATATAATTAGAATATGATAAGGAAAACCCATTAGAAATTCTGTATATTTGAGTTCCAAAAATAAAATATTCCACTCTGAGGTATTTCATTTCAAATTTCTGGGTGAATATAATTTTTTTTGCTTTTAAGATATCTTTATTGCTTCCAAATATGATCATATCATAAACATATATTTATACGAAGACATATCTATATTGAGTGCTTCAAATATATATACATTTATCACCCCCCATTTATATAAAATCAGTTTAATAAAATTACTTGATAAAAAATATTATTCCATTTCTTGGGAGTTTGTGTTAATCTGTAATGAATTTCACCAAAAGATAAATTTTATTTCTTGTGTATGAATAGTAAAATTTTTAATTTATTCCATGTAAATATATTCTTCTAAATAAAAAAATTAATAATACAGTCTCAATATTAATTTTTTATCTTGTTAGAATATTCAATGTTACTATAGTGATTAGAAAACTTATACACATAATCTATGTAATAGGTCAATAAGTGTTTAAATAATTAGGTTCATACTTTTTTATATCCCTTTACCACAAGTTGAGCTTGGTATTTTTCTATTTTTAAATCATCATTGAATTTATTTCTAAGGATCCACTTGTCTAAGAGTGGTTTATTTCCTGATAGAAGATAATATAATACATAATTATGGTTGGAGAAGAATTAATAAATATCACCATTTAGAGTTTCTTCTATATATGAACTTTTAAAGTGGTCATGGCCTCACAAAATGATTGAGGCTAATTTATTGAAAAATATATTAGTTTTTATAGTCTTAAAATCTTAGTGTTAATTTTTTATTCTTTAAGGATCTACTTCTATTGAATATCTTCCTTTACGTTTTTAGAGGAATTTTAGTTTTTGTATTCTTCTCATTTCTCTACCAATAAAAATATATATTTTCAATGATTTTTTAATCATTAAATTCAATGATTTTTTTATGTATTTATATAATATATGAATTATGAAAATGAAATTTCCTTGCAATAATGTTATGTTAAAGACGGATAAATAAACATTTGATAGTATTAGGCTGAATTTTTACCCATTCAGTTTTAAAAAATGCATCATTGGCCATACACTGCCATATTTTAAGATTTTATATGGTTGGATTTATTACCATATACAAATCATGGGGAATACTTAGTATCTTTTTTTTGGTACAATTTTTAATAATTAATTTATAGATAAAATATTCCCTCACATATTTTTTGGTAAACCATTTCTATTTATCATATCATTAAACATTTATTTGAAGGTATATTTTTTCCTCAAAACTAGTCCATTTTATTGTGGAGAGCATGTAGTTTTGGTTTGATGATTGATTCCAATAATTATGCATAAATATTAAAAATTTTAATCATATTCACCTCTCTAGTCATTATTCAACCCTTTAATTCTCTTGTTATGTTGATTCTCAACTTCATTTTTGTAATGTTGAAATATATATATATATATATATATATTTATATTTTATAGTAAGTAAATTAACATCAAAAAACATCTAAAGCCATCTAAGATGGTGATAATTTCCTTTTGACACCTCTTGAAGGTACTTATTTCATATAACATTTATCAGTTTTTATTAAACACGAAGGCTTCAATAGAATGAAAGAGTGGTCCATAAAAAACTATTCAACTCATTCTTGAAATTTCTTTCCAAAAAAAAATATTTTTAATAAATTCTTTATAATTAATTCCCTTAACTATCTATTATTATGTTGGCCAAATAAGGCATTCAAACAATCATCACAGTCAATAGCATACAGTAAGGGAACTTTTCATTTATTCATCTATGAATCCTTGGGTAAAATATTCATGAAATTTAAATTAAATATTTCATTATCTAAATAACTTATTACCTTATATAAATAACCCTACTATATATAAATTTTCATAATGAAATAGTAAATTGAATCTATTATTGACCAGAAGAGAGCCCGACACTGAATTCTTGTGAATATAAGGCACACGAAGAATTTTGTTTGTACCTTACACTTTATTTGATTAGTTTTCATCAAATGATATATTATAATCACATCCCATTGAATTATATGATGAGAAAAAGAAATTTTTACAGTAGATATGGTGATTGGATTCATTCTCAACCTAACAATTCTTTGGATTTCTAAAGATATTTCAATTAAAAAAATTATAGAAAACAAAAAACACTATGTTAAGTAGAGATCATATTAAGCTACATTTAATTTTCTTATGTATTCGTATAAATCTTTATAATTATACATCCATTGCCTTTATTGCCAATATTTTTACAATTTTAATTTCTTTTGAACATTAATTGGATCCCATCCAGTGAACATCCACTTATTTATAATTAATCCTCCTCAAACAATGTTGGATTTTTATATCATGTTGTTACTAATTAAATATGTTTTAGAAATTTTATTTTATTCATATATCATTAATTACATGATCAAGTCTTCAATAAATATTTCGTTACTATTTTCTTTAGATGATTTTTTAATTTATTTTAAGGATTTAATTTTTCAATAAAAGTAGCAACATGAAATGGCTCACTTAATTCCTCAATAATAGTGTGAATATAATAAGTAATTAGCTAGATTTATGAAATATAACTCAGTACTAATTTTGAGTCTGTGATATTTAAATCTAAGAAATTAAAAAAAATAAGTTTCTTCAAGTCATAATATTTCTTCCTATAGTTCTGATTAGGATTATAAAATAAATATTTATCTACTTTGAAAGAGTTATAAACATAGTAAATGGAGTTATCAATTATATTAAAGATATGTTTTTGACAGAGGAAGTCATTATTCCACCAAGTGTTTGTTATTGAAACCTTATCCATGATTTTATCTTATTTATTGAAATTTGGTGCATCTTTAGGGAGAATTTTTTATAAAAATAAAATATTATGGTAGAAAAACATATTTTGTTTCGAAAATTATAAATAAATACTGTTAGGGTATTCATTATCATGGAAGTACATATTCAATAACCTAGACTCACTAAACTATGTGGTTCTTCCTACATTAGGACTATATTAATGGAAAGAACAACAACCCTATAATTCTTATTACAAAAAAACAATATAATGATTTAAAGGATTAAAAGTAGTAAATAGGATAATGAAACTACCTGAGTAACAATCCAAGTTAAAAACGGTAGTTCTAAAGAAGCCCATCACATGCAGTTAATGTATTGTATTCCATGATGTATGGATGTTTTACACATGTGTAGAAGGATACATAAAATATTTTACAGTCTAAACTAATGAATAATAAATAAACCCCTTATGGGGTCATATCTCTCCACCGATATCTAGATGGTGGTTGAAATTGTGTTCTAATGACATTTAAAAAACACATATAAATCATCCTACTCTAAGGAAATTTAATATATACACTAATCTCAATAAAATATCAACACTAATTACTGATAATATGGAATACACATATATGTTTAGAAAAAAACAGTAGTTCAGGAACAGAGATCTACTCTAATAGCGCACTCAAAATCATAGTCAGTAAAAATTAAACATTAGTGGTTCTATCACACTAATGGAGGGAAAGAATGAATATTCGAGTACCCAAACCCTTAAGATAATGAATGATTAATTTTATAAGAGAATAACTTTTAATATAGGATAGGATATAAGATATTAATCACATGGATGGAATTTATGAAATACACTATTCAAACAATTAATCATGTAATAACTAGCAGGGCATATGACATCACATGATTATAAGATGAGTGATGAAATGAATCAAAATGCATATGTGAGATTAATAAAATAAACTTAATAAAAACAATCAATTATCATCTCAATAGTTTTATAAATTGGATCAATGAACTTTGGAATAAAATATAAGATCTCTTAAAATGAAAGGACACAAAAATGACTGAATACATTTCGTGGAAATTTAACCTAAATATAGCATGAAACTGAAAAAACAGATGTCATAGAATATAGAAGAAAAAAAAGGAATGAAAACATATATTCAATAGTTTAAATTAAAACTAAATAATATAACCTATTAACATGATATTCCACATATATATAAATTTTTAATAATGTTTTTAATTTCACAATGGTGTTATCGTAACCTATGCCATTGAACTAGGAATATATTCATAAGCTGTAAATAATAGCCAAAATTTTATAATTTAATAACCATAGACAAACTATAGGTTGTGTGATTAGAGGTGTGTAATCTATAGACACGAACTTCTCAAATTGCGATGAATTCCCTAGAAAAAAGAATCTCAATGCCCATATTCATTGATCTTCTGCATAAAACATAATTTTTAAATAAATTCAAATTTGATTGACTATCATTGTACACATCAATATTACCATAAGAATGAAATATCGTTTATATAACCATTAAACCAAATTAATTATTCATTTGATTAAGTTAATATTATGTATTCTTTTTTAGTGATAGGCATGGCTTTAATATATTTCATATTTCATTCCAAGGTCACAGTACCACCACTATCAAGAAATCATATCTAATAATACATTTCTAAGTATATTTCTATTTTCATCATAATTTGAATCAAAAAATACCTCAATGTTATTATCAGAATTTATATTATTTTAAAAAAATATGCAGAGGTTAGAAGACATAGAAACATATAACACTAATATTGCAATGCTTTCCTGTATTTCCTATAATACTCATTAATTTATAAAAAAAATTAATATCCAATATAACTAAAATCATGGAATACGAAAAAAATCCCAAAAATGATAACATAAGGAATATTGTTCATACTTTTTACATCTGACTGACAACTATGGTACATTGACAAGGAAAGAATAATGTGTTGTCCTCGAGGCACATTCATAGGTTTTAAATGACAAAACAATACAACTTTAACACCTTATTCACATAGTAATATTGTGATAGATACAATAAATTACTTTCTATATTACTTTTAATTTCTAAACCTATAATTACCTTAGTATTAAAAATATCATTAATTTCAAAATAGTAATTTAATTGGATCATAAGATGATTTATTTTCTACATGTTCTTATAGATAATAAGAATATCATTAATATATAAAAATAATAAATGAAATTACTTATTAATACATTTAAAAAAGAGAATAGAACCATATTTACTTATATAAAATACATTTTAAAGAATTAAAGAGTAAAACTATTAGTACCATAGCCTCGAGTCAATTTACATCCTTACATGGATTTTCACAAAAGATGGACTTTTCTTGGTTAAAATTCCATTGAAAACATAGGAAGTATCATGTATATTTTTAACCAATTTCCCATGAAAAGGGGTTTCTTTTTACATATAACTATTAATTATTATAGTTATACTTCCATAATTTTCATGATTGATAAATTTCTCTTTAAGGTTCTAATTAAATACCTAATTTTATTAGAAAACATTTAAGATATAAAGGATTGAAAAAATTCAGAATCAAATAAATCATTTGATAAATTTGAGGTTATAATTAATGTACCAACAATGAAATCATTAGAAAAATTAACCTTAAATATCTTGATTATATTATCCTCTCCATTCTCCCTCATCCTTTTCTAGGGAAATTTTCTTTGATGAATATGAAAATATTTTGAATTGTGTTTCATTTTATTATAGTTTAATAATGTTATAATAACATAAAACTACCATAACACATGTATTAATCCTATTGTATTAGATATTACTGACCATGAAAATCCTTGGTAGATTTTAGGATCCCATAGAGCCACTTGGGTTTGATAATGACCTTTTATATTTTTTAATTTAAAGAAAAGGGAAATATAACTTCTCCTCCCAAAAACAATTTAATTTTTGTTTATATAAATTATATCTTAGAATATAAAAATTAATTAGAAATATAAAAAAATTTCATACATAATCGGTTTTTATTTATAATATTTAGACTTTATATAAATAAATATATTTACAATATAATGATGATGTAATGATTACATCATTAATGAATTTTTCTAAAAAATGATATTGTAAATATTAAAATAAATATAATTTGAAAATTTTAATTACATTCAATGTTTTTTAGATGACAATGACATGTGAGGGAATATTTAATGCATTTTTTTTGAAAAAATAAAGTTGTTATGACCTTTACAAAAATTAATTACAAAATTGTGTCAAAATTGATATAAATGAGTTTTTAAAAGAAATAATATTTTATTAAATGATATAATAATCCTAAAAATCAATGATTCAACCAAATGATTATATAATATTAAAAATTTCATTAATTATACAATATTGTTTTTATTTTCATTTTATAGTAACTATAGTAATCATGTATTATGAAAATACAAGAAGACAAGGTAAGTGTTAACGTTTTTAACTAAAGGATAAAGCTTAAAAATAAGGTTAATGTTTTTGGTCTAAACATGTCTAAAACCTATTGGTTGAGATTATTTTTACCCATAATCATTTTATAATATAAATTTATCACTTTGGATCTATTATAATTCTAAAATAAATTTATAATAAAATAATATTGCATGACTTTCCTAAAGTTCCCCTAACCTCTCCAATAAAAGGGAACCACACCATATCTTTTATTCACTCCTCAAAATCCCTTTGTATTGGAAAAAACCTTCCCAAATCTCCTCCCAACATCCTTCACTTAATACTAGATTCCACTATTTGGGCTGAAAGACATTATAGAGAGACCATTTGTGCAAATCAAAAAGAGATACTCAAAAAAGATGAAATTGTTTTATCACCTCTTTCAGAATTGTTTTCTTCTTCTACTACCTCTTCTTATGTTGTTACCAAACTAAAGTAATAAATCCAGAATATTCTAAATTCTAATATGTTATTATAATTATGGTACAAACTTATACCTACCTTTAGTCATTCTATAAAAAAAATATCACCAAGTGTGTGTGTATACGTCTTACCGTCTACACGCTATGGTGTAATTTTTTATTCTACAATACTTAATTTGGATATGTATAATTATGATTATAATGTATGTAAATAATTTATATAACATTATAATTATTCTTTATAATAATATACCATCTAATTCCAAACCATTAAACCATTAAGCGAATTATATCATCGCTCGTGCATATATATGGCTTATCGTTTCCACGACGCGATGAGATTAATTCTATACATAAACCATTAAAGAATTATTATAATGTATATATAATAAATATGAATGAAAGATATAATAGAAAAATTTTATTTTATATATATATATGTGTGTGTGTTTGTGAGTTTCATTTACTTGCTTCCATTTAATTCAATAAGGAAACAGACACATCATTCAGGGGTACGTACATCCTGCCATCTCCATGAACAGTGTATTTCATTTCATTTTTCTTTCTATTATATATATTTATATACTGAAGATTTATGATATATAAATCATGTTTTACATTATATATATAACTAAATCATGATCTATGTAATAATATCTAGAAAAAAAATTCAAAATACATACGATAAATAAAATGATTAAAACCCAAAACATTTCATTAACATAGAATTTATAAATAAATATGTATTATAAAGTCATAAGTGAATCATATATGATATAATAGATATTATTATAGAACTTTTACAAGTTAATAATATATTTAAACCCACTATATAGGTGTTTCATACACATACATAAGAAATAAAACCTAAGGTAAGGGATAATTTTGCAATCTTAATATTAACTCAGATTGTTTATTCATAAGTATTTATTGGGTTTTTTCATTTAAATCCATGATTCATAAATATATATTATTATTTATATTCTTATATTATTTTTATATTGAATTTTACCCATTGGAAAATTTTTATTAAAGGGTATGGAATAAATCTTTCTTTCATTTTTCAAAGAAGGAACTTTTTTACGTTTCTTGCAAGAGTACGAGAAAAATGTTTTTTGACTTATATGGAATGATAGGATTTTTACATATCCATTACAACTTATTTCCATAAAACTTCCTTTACACTATTTCATGTTTATTATCAAATAAATTATTATCTTTTAAAGTTGCGCGGCATTTTGAGAAATGAAAAAAAATTAGAAGAAATGATATTTTCCTCAAGATGTAAGTTCAACTGTATTATCAAAATTATTTTCCATCTAAGACATCACTCCTTAAATAGGGTTATGTTTATATAACTATTATTACTATGATTTGATTGATTTTATAATGGAATGATATTTTATAAGGATTATTTTATGATGGAATGATGTTTTGGAAACCCATTTTATTTCATGGTTTATGCTATGATGAATGATTTATGTTTTTGTGGAACATTTAAGAATGAATTCATTATGAGATGAGTGGGGCCTATATCTCCCTCCAATTCATTTGGTAAATATTTATATTTCATGAGACAGACATGACTGGAATGAAAAGTAAATATGGTTCAGTAATACTAGGTTGGAATGGTAAGTCAATTAGGATCAGTAATACATGGCTTGAACAGTAAGTAAACTTAGTTCAGTATTAGACTTTTTCCACTTTGATGGTCTTGGATGCAATGCCTTGGATACTATCGAAGTTATAGTATGTGCTTATTTGTCTTCAAAAATTCCATGTATTATTACTAGTCTAGGATCCATACCTTATGTACTTCCATGATTTATATCAGGAGTCATGTTTTTTATATTTAAACTTAATGTTCATGTTTGAACATTTTTATGTTTATGGTCTGTTTTATGTTCTCCATGTTTACCCTTAATAAGAAGTTGGGCTTAGACTTTTTATGTTTTCATTCCCCATGATTTAAAGAAAGGCTTTAGGTGGGAAAACAAAAGGGGAAGATCTTTATGGGAGATGTTGAAGATTTTTCACCAAGTTAGAAGATTATGTTCCAAATTTCCAAAGACACTAAACTAATACTGTATTTGGTCGTCGATGTCGCCACGCTGGCGAAGCTTCTACGGGCCACTGTTGAAGCTCTGGCGATCTGATTTTGTTCGCGTTTGTGCCTATGGGCCCCCTCGATTGGTGCATACATTGCGTGGCCCTCAGTTCCACCTTTCCACCACATCTTTCGGTCACCCACGTATAGCGTAACGAACACCAAGATTAGTGGAGGGCCCGGGACATGTTCATTCGGCCCGGGCCCTCCGTGTTAGCATTATAACATGGTAAGGGTTCAACAAAAACAAAGGTTATGAAACAATTTAACTCTTAAAAAACCCTACCTTGAGCTCATTGGAAGTCTCTACGGATGAGGAAGGATTTTCCACATCTGAGGGTGTTGCAGATAAAGGAGAAGGTTCATGACATTTGGTGCTCGTTGTCAAATCCTCCATCGGTCATCGAAGCCTTGTTTTTGGTTGGTGGAAGTCGCGACAAAACTTCATTATTGGTTCCTCTCTTAAGTTCCAAAAACCCATTCCCGAGATTTGTTTTAATAGAATAAAATAGAGGATCAACACACTACACAATTAATGAGGTTCATTAATTAATTGAATTGATGAACCTATTAATTCTCTCAATGGTGTGGTTACATAACCAAGTGTAACCATCTAGTTAATGGTATGACAACCCAGAGGTCCCGCCACCACCGATCAACAGTTACATGAATAAAATAAAATAACTTGTTGAGTAATTTTATTATTTTTTTATAAAGTCCAAAAATAAACTTTTTTATTCTACCATTGTTGTTCAATGTTAATATCCCCTGAAGCAAATAACAGTGCTCTGGATTCAACGGTTCCATTTGATTTTTGATCTCAGCACCGGTTCAAAAGATAGAAATCTCCACCCACACATTTTCTTAACGTACCTTAAAAATTGTTCAAAAATTATAAAAAGTCACCCTCAACCCGCACTGGTCAAGTTTCGGCTCTCCCTAAAGAAAACACGCTATCATGAGCTCAAAAGTACTCTCTTATTTCCAATCTGTGTTACCATTTAGGAGTGAAATATTTTAACAATAAAATAATTGTTACTTAATTATTTTATCTACATCCAAAAACTAACTTCCATTGTGGTCCCACACTGTCCATGGTTAGGATCTTCTAAAGGAAAGCATATCCTCACGAGCTCAGCGGTGGTCTCAGATTTTTAATCTGAGTCACTGTTTGTGAGTTATAAGTATTTGAAAAATTAAATAATTTAATTTAATTATTTTATATATGGTTATTTCATATTTGGGTTTTCTCACTAGAGGCGGGTGCCGACTAAACTTATGTTGTGCCAACGGTAAAACCGCCATCCTGAACACAATGGTTCCATCATATTTCTGATTCGGGCACCCGTTTAATATTTATACAGCTTTTTCAGTAAAATTTCACACATGCGCTATTTAAAGATAATCATTTTTCACAGATTATTTTAGGTACTCTTGGCCTTGGAATCACATGCCGCCAATTTTCACAGTCTCTTAATAATCCCAATTAATTAAAAAAATTATATGTAATTTCTGAGTATTTACATCAATCGTATTTGATCATGGACTTAAATTTACATTGATGTTTTGGAAGATTATCTAAAGGGTTCTCAAAACATAGATACATTTAAGCACCTCCAATTATACCTAATTGGTATGCATCCTAAAAGGACTATGTAAACATTTGAATATATACTGAGATCATGTTTACATTAATACCATGGTGTTTGGGATCATTATCTGGCTCTGTTGGAATTTGCATAAAATTTTATCTTTTATTCGAGAATCAATATGGAACTATACAAATAATTGTATAAGAAGAATGATCATAATACAACTTTTTGTAAATAATACTGAGAAAAAAGATAGTTGGTCAAGAGATTATGGAGGAGACGACTATTAAAGTAATGATTATTCAAGATCATATTAAAGAATCTGAGAGTTAAAAAAGGATTTATAATAGTAATGGAATGAAAAAAATCATAATTTGGAGTGGGGGATCATTTATTCATGAGTGTTTCACCATTGAAGGGATTCATATGATTTGGAAAAAATGAGAAGTTAGTCCCAATGTACATTGAACCTTCTGAAATAGTAGAAGTAATTTTAATTATATCATAATGATTTGTTATGTCGCCCAGTATTTTTAATGTACATAATGTCTTCCATGTCTCATTACTGAGGAAATACATATCAGATCCAATATATGATCCCACATATGAGGAAAATACTTATAGATTAACTTTTCTTCTAATTAAAACCATATCTATATTCTTGTCAACAAATAGCATGTGTTCAGAATCAAATGACTTTTTTTGGTGAAATTCTTTTGGGGAAATGATAAACAAGAAGAAGAAAAATGGGATCCTGAAGTAGTTTTGAGGATGAAATATATAAATTTATTAAAAAATATATGTATATACTAATTTTTAGGATGATATTTTTTATGTAAAGGTGGAGAATAATGTAATACCAGATACCATAATATATTTGGTAAACACCTTATCCAGAACTACTACAAAATTTACTCTTTTAAGAGGCTTTATTCATACTTCTATTTAAAATTGAAATTTCAAAATGATATATTTTTATTAAATAAATAAAAAATATTTATTATTTAGCATGATGATATTATATTATGTTAAATATTAGGATTTTTTTTAAAATGATTGATTTTAGATGAATAGTTCAGATTCTATTTTTGTATAAATCATGATATCCAGAGCATATATAGGATTTGAGTATAAAATAAAACTAAAAAATTATATTGAATAAATATATATTTTATAAGTAAAATTATACCTTTTAATATATATATTTTTTAATTTAAAAACCCATATTGGATATTTTAAACTTAAGTCACATTTTTTACTAAACCTATCTCAATTTATTCAACAACTAATTTTTTTAAAATTAATTTATTCCATTTTAATAATTTTTATCATATTAAATGGATTTTAAATCTTGAAACATTAAGACCAAATTATGTAAAATGTAACATTTTATTTTTATTAATATAGGATAGATTATTATGATAAAAACTAGTTACCATTGTAAATGCTAAAATGGTAAAAGTAATAATTCAAGGGGTAATGTGCTTGAAACATGATAAAAACATGTCTATAATTGAGTGTATAAGGTTTGGATAAAATTTAACTCTTTCCCAATCTAATATTTTTCAATTTTGGATCAGCATTACATGATATTGACTTACCATTTTGGAAAACATTATTTTATTTACAATATTAACATTCATATTCATTAATAAAAGAGTCTCTCCCCCATTCACTTCCCCTCACACCAAAAACAATGTAGTTTTTCTCAATATCATCCTAAACCTCTCATAAACATTCATATCTACATTCAATATGTTCTTTTCTCCTAAAAATACAATCCTATAAAGGCTTAAACCCCATTTGAAATAAGTTAATCCAAGACGTGTGTTATAACTTTCTAACCACACCAATATCATTTCTATTTCATTATGTAAACTTCTTCTTTATAAAATAATATTAAAATTTATTAATGATAAAATAAGAATAATTAATATATTTATGTTTAATTTTAATGATGATACATGCATTAACCACCTTTCACCTTTCCCTTAAAAACATTAAATATCTATTCATGTGTTGTGAGAACTATCATCATATTCATAAGAGGATGGTAATAATAAAGAACTAAATATATATATATATATAATATTTATTTCATATTTTAGATTCTAAAACAATAAACCGTTTTACTCCTACTTCCCATTATTTTAAAATGAAATCTTTATCCATTAGTATGTGTGGACTACCTCCACCATGGAATGATGTATATCATTTTTTATTTATACCAGTCATGCTAGTATATAAAGATGGTATTAAAGGATAAATTTTATGTCAATGATATCAATATGGTTTTTAGAAAATTTTATATCCTATTAATTGTATGATCAACAAATAATCATTGTTATTTAAATAGTTAAAAATTATCATTCTAATAGGAACCTGACTTATTATTTCTATGTAATGAAATTATATATATAATATTATATTTTTAATTTTTTAAAATGATTATATATAGAAATAATAAACACTAAATAATATCATTATACTTTTTTATAATTTAATACAAATGTTTATTAAAATAATACTATGTTGGATAACTTTCTTAACACTAAACACCAAGCTTTATGTGAATTATGATATAATAATAAATTATTATTTAAATGTGTTTCTTATAACATAGAAATTGAATTGATAGGTATGAATATTATTAAACAAATTATAAAATATATATAAATTTCTTACTCAATAAAAATGTATTTATTAGTAACGGTTTTATATTTATTAATGTATTTTAATTCATTAAAAACATTTTTTCTTAAAAATAGTTATTATTGATTTTTTGATTCAATGTTATAATTAATTTCATGAAAAAATTGAAACAGTAATTTATAAAAATTATATCATTTGTTACATTATTATGAAAAAATTATCTTAGAGATAATTTTGTAATTTTCCAAAAAAAATTTATTTTCCAATGAATATGGAAAAATGATGATTTTTTTTGAAAACTAAATTTTTATTTCAAGCATTTAAAAGTTTCATTTCCTATCAAAATGGTTTCAAAGTAAAAATTATTTTTATTTTATTAGGAATAATAAAATAAAATACATTGGAATAACTTTATGGTTTAAATTTATATAAAGACATTTTAAACATAAAAATAATTTTTATGAAAAACTTCTTTTATTTGCATTCTTTAGAATTAAAAATTAATTTTAATTAGTCAACTTCTTCAAATTGAATCATTAAAAATGGATTCTATAATTATAATTGTGTGTTCTAAATTTGGTAAATGGGTCCCTCTTATTTTTTTCATTATGAATATTAACCAAAGTAAATAATTGTCTTCACAACAAGTGTAAATACAATAATTAAGGACATATGTTATTAGATAAGGAAACAAAGTGACCTAAAACTTTATTTTATACTATTTCATGACTTTAGTTTTCCAATGTACATCTATTTTTCAAAAATAAGGCAACTAGGTTTCATGTATCTTTGATTGTTTCCTTTATATTATTTTATGAAAAGAAAACTCAAAAATCCCATTCTGTTTATTTTATTATCTCTAATTGTTAAAAATGTGTATAAATAGTGGATATGTTTGGTTATAAATGGTTATTTTAAGGATAAATTATTTTCTAATCATGTTATTTTGTTTATAATTTTTAGCAATAAAATAATTACATTAAATTCATACGCAACACAAACATAATATTTATTCAATTAATTAGAAAATTAATTAAATGAATTTAAAAATAATGAATTAGTATACATTGAATGATGTACAGTTTTCCAAATATTTTCTAGAAAAAGTTAACATATTTTGTGTTAATAAATCTTCATATTCAAATACCTCCTTTTTATTGATGTTTTCCAAAGTCAAAATAAATGAATAGTGTCAAAATTGACATTAATGATATTTTATGTTTAATAATTATTTTTAACAAGATTTAGAATTTCTAATAATACTATATTAATAAAATTGAATGTGATATGGCTTAAAGTATATAAAATTATCAAATTATGGTCTAAGTTTCCTTTTAGAGAAATTATAGCGACCCATAGATATTAGAAAACATTAATATCATGATAATTGTAAAAAAGGGCTAACACGGGTTAAAACAGAATGATAATGGTAAAAACCCTTAAAATTGTAAATTTTTTATTTTATGATACCATTTAGAATGATATTAATATTGTTTTCAAATAATATCAATTTTTCCACATGAACATGTATGATAAATCATAAGAATTTAAAACTTTATCAACTTCCAAAAGTTCCCATCCCCTCACTCATAGAAGGGTACATCCTCATCTCTTTTTTTTCACAAATCATTAACCCTTTTTTTCAATACCAACTAAAAATTATTCCATTAATCCATACCCATATCCTAGATTTTTTTTTCTTTATCTAAAATACACCCTAGGGATGGTTTATGTATAACCCTAAAGTGGTTTTTTGAAGAATATGTATCATTTTTAACTTAGTAATAACATAAATTTTCTACTTATACCTCATATAAATAATATATAAACATGAATGAAAAATAAAAAATATATATTACAATAATTAGATGATTTTATGTTAATTTAATTACTTATGTCTATAAATTTCATCCATAAAATATGAAATGAAACTGTCATTTTTTGTGTATGACGGACTATCGCTACATGAATCGATGCAATTTGTTTTCCACCACTACCTGTTGTGTCTAGTTGTAATTCTGGATTTAATGTATATATATTATATTTATAAAATATTTATAAATCAATAAATGTAATATAACATAAATTATGATACCATTCCATTCATTGAAAAATGATAACATCGTTCGGGCATATATGGGGATTACCACCTCCTTGAAGGGTTGTGACTTGTTTTTCATCACCTCAACACATGGATGGTATATATAAGTCCATTTAAAATACTAATATGGTATTTAAGATAAAATTATTAATCTAAAATTATAAAATAACAAGTACCCTCTTTTCATCATGGTCGTTTAGAAATGGAAACATTGCTCATTTGTATTTATTACCTACCATCCAATGATTGTAACATAAATAATTTTTTATATATATTAATCATCGTTGGTTTCAAAATTATAATTGATTTATATTTAATATAATTAATTCAAGATTATTATTTGGTATATTATAGTATAATTATATCTCTGACCATAGTCATCTTTCCAAATTCATTTTGCACTTATGAGCCAATTTTCAACAAAAAATCTGATGTGAACTAATTGATTATGTAATTGAATATAATAATCTATTAAATAATATAAAATTATTAATAAAAAATAAAAAGTTTCCTAGTCATTTAAATAATTAAAATATGTTTATTATTCTGAAATTTAATGAATGTGTGTGATGAGTCATACTCAAGGTAGTGGACTTTCTATTAAAAATATTATTTTAATTTTTCCCTACTAAAACTATTTCTCCCATGTCCATATTTTTTAAAACATATTATTTAGGTATCTATATGGACATAAAATATGTAACACCCCAAGATTTCATAGTGTGTTATTTCTTCAAAATAATTCAATGACTTGCACTACACGCAACACTGAGTTCAATCACACCATGACTTACAAAAAAAAAGCCATTCAAAAGAGGTTATGAATAGTATTATATAAATTTTAAACTTTATATAATCCTTATAATTTTAGAATCCATATTATGAGTTTCTTAGATATAATGCAAGAACAAATTCATTTTCAGTATTGCACTTTTATCAAATTTTAATAGTGAACCCTTTTTAAATACAATATTTTAAACTTTTTGACTAAATGGGGACATCAAAATTTAAAATGAAACATCCCAAGCTTCCACAGTACGCTTTCTTTGAATAATACAGTAGCGTGTGTTGTACGCAACCTTGAGTTTTAACACACACCACAACCAATCAAACTAGCCGTTATGAATAGTAATACCTACTTTTCGAAATTATATATATTTTATATTTTAAAATGAACTTCATTTTTGTATTCGGAATATCGAAATTAGCCTAGGGTGAAATTTTGGTACTTTTCGGATAACTTTTATATTTTGATGAATAGTGAAAATTACTAAATTTTAATTAAAAACAACTTTTTTAATCAAAATAATTAATAGTGATAAATTATGAATTTTAATAGTTTTAAAGTATATTTAGAATATATTTTTACCATTTAATATAATTTTGATCATTGGACATAATTTTACAATTAAACCGAACATAAACAAGTGTCAATCTTTTGATAGTTATTATCTCTTAAAAACACGCTTTTTGTTTTGACAGCGGGAATTAATTTTAAATTAATTTCTGCCACTTCTGTGTTTTGAATTTAGGAAAATGTATTCCATATTTGGAATCAGGATGTTCAAATTGTTTAAATAGGTAACTTTTATTTTTAGACATTTTGAATAATTACTGCGGTAAATATTTTATTTACCATGGTTAAGGGTAAATCCGGTAAATAAGGGTTAAAAAAATAATATTATAATAATACTAAATTACCCTAAAACGTGTCCTAACCCTATTGGTTGATACATGGTCGACCATGGGCATCTTTGGGTCGATTTTGGGACCCCATGGATCCACTTGTAAGTGATAATGACACTTTATTTTAATTAAGTTAAAATGAATACAAAAATGACACAAGCATATATCTTTTAGAAGAACAATTTTTACATAGGGTTATACATGTTGGATTTTCGATTATAAATATTCATTAGATAGATAAAACGATTTCCTACATAATGATATTTTATTTATAATTTTTAGACATCAAATAATTTAAATTATTAATGACACAATAATGATGCAATGTTTACCTCATTAATAAATCATTTAAATAAATAAGATTATAATGATTAAAATATTATCTAAAACCTGTCCAATTCTTATTGTTTGATGTTATTTAGAATATGAGTCATCTTATCTTCTACCTCAATGATTTTTGGACCATTATAAACAGAATATAATTATATATAAAGTAATACTTTCACTCTTTCCTAAAGAGCCCCTCCTCTCCCTTATAAATGGAGACCACTTCTACTAATTCCTCACACCTCTCAAGCCACTTGGCTCGTCCAAACCCTGCCCAAATAAGCTCCCCACATCCCTCTCCTCCTCCTTGAAGCTTCCCCTTAGGCATAAAGCATTTCAAGAAGTCCTTTGGTTCCAACCAAAGTGAGTTACCTAAATTAAAGGTAACGATTTCTCTTAAATTATTTTCATTTATTTTGCTTCTCCAACCCCCAAAATCTTTTTATTTCCTTTCTTTTGTAACAACACCAGTATACACAATATACTAGGATGTTGTTATAAGAAGGATTCAAACTACACATACACACAACTCCATCTAATGGATGATGAACATAATGTTTCTGTGGATGGAAAACTAACGCCTCACGAAATGATGATTGTTCAAATACATCTTACCGCCTCTCATGGTGGCCATTATGATGGCACTGTAATTAAATATGATATTAATGATATATATTTTATATATAAGCTTCTGTAATTCCATTTTATTTCTTATCATTATTCGTTTCATGTTGTATATACATACGATAATTTTATTTGAGGAAGTGCGGACTACCACCCCCTTAAAATGATATGACTCGTTCATACCACACATGGAACGTATAAAGGATGGTGTTAATGAACTTAAGTAACATATATAAAATATTATATTATACTGGAATAATAATATACCTATGTATCATTTGGATTCAATACTTTTAAAATGAAAAATTAAATGGAAGTAGCGTTCGTGCGTACGTACGGACTACCGTCTCCACGAACGCGATGAGATTCATTGTCCATCATATCCATTCAAGTATAATTATAATTTGATGATTTAAAAATAGTATCTAAGGACTTGATATAATTCTGGATATGAATAATATACATCCCATTAATAACGAATATGGCTCACATAACAAAGAATATAAAGTAAAATGAACCCGTTAAACCCCGAAATGATGATAATTCTAAGATATTATTAACAAATCAATGTTAAAAGATCATATATGATATCATATTAAAGTAAATGATTCTTGTATTATTCAATAACAATTATTTCACCATTATACAGGAGGTAAACCTACCATCGACCAAGGAAAAATTACAAAGTAAGGGATTCTCTTATCTCACTTTCAATTTCGTGAGATTTCCATTATTCGCCACTAAATTATTGAAAGTGGTGTATTGTGTATGGCCATTTGATATATATTATCATGATTCTCTTTATATTCATGTTATTCTGTAAATCATTTGGTGGTTATTAACTTTTGGCCATACGACTCAGTCGATTAACGTGGTAAGGGATTTTCTTATCTCACTTTTAATTCCGTGAGAATTCCATTGATCACCACTTAATTATTGCATGTGGTGTATGTGTACTGCCCATGATTGTATTAATTGTGTTATATACTTTTATTTATGGGTATTTACATCATCATGTTATGATACTTCTTTCATGGGTGTATGTTTCTTAAGTTACCTAATCAATAAGGGAATTTGAGATTTCAATTCCCACTCATTTGGCTTTACGCATATTTCATTGATTATATTACTCCAAGATTATGTGTGGAATCACTATTCATTTGATTATGTCATAATTTCCACTCCCCTTTCTGTGGATATACATTTGATACACATAATCACTCCATTGGTAATTCTCAAATCATTGATATGAATTTGATAAGAGTAATTTTAACTCATTCACCATTTGTTGAGTTAAACATCCAATTCGTTGGTGTTGTTTTTACAAGAATATGTGTGAATATCCTTTGATTGTTTTACACTGAATATCCAATCATATTTAGTGTATTTATATTTTTCACACATAATTATGTCGTTGATTTATCCTTAACCTAAGGATACGGCCTTTATGAGAGATTTCATCTCAATTTACAGTCCATTGAGACTTCTTTATTGATATACACCAAATCACTTTTATGTGGTGTATATAATGTACTTTGACATAGTATATCATGAATCCCTTTATTCTCATGATATTACAATGTTTTTAATGCCACAATTATTTTTATTCAAGTGTCTCTTTTGGTTGGAATCTCTAACTAAAATACCATTTTTTTAAAATGTTTTAAAGACTTATTCATCTAAATCGTTATCATTAATGTCCATGTTTTAAAAATGGTTTTAACGATTTATTTATATGGACATTAAAGTTTAGAAATGAAAATTCCTTTTAAAAAGTTTAAAAGTGGTATGGGACACTTTGATTCTAAAATCTACTTTTAAATGGCTTCTTGACAAATAGTGTGACTTTTAAATGTTTTCAAGAAAAGGGGGATATTTCTCTCAAATAGTTTTGATGATTATTTTCATCTATGTCAACATCCTTCATTATTCTTGATTGAGGTTAATGTGATACAAAAAAATATTCCATATTGTATCGAATGAGTTATGTTTGACTGTGGATGTGCTATTTTTATACCATTCATGGTTTGTGGTAGAAGTATTGACATTTCGTATGCTAGTTTTAATACGAATGTTTATGTTATGCTTAAACCTGTTCATATGAGGAATGCATTGGACTTAATAAGTGACGGGTGGAGCCCGCTATAGCTCCTCAATTCATCGGTAGGTCTCATGAGACAAACTAGTGTCTTGGCACAAGGCCTTGGCAAAATCTTATTTGTAGTCTTGGCACGAGGCCTTGGCTATGTGGTTATGATAGTCTGGCATTATGCATTCCATCATTATGAAAGTGGATATTGATATTTCATGTGATCATTCGACTAGTAGAATATTCATGTGAGTAAGTAAATGGCATTATTTCATTTTACCTTTGCCATTTTATGTTGAAGTTCAAGTTTAAAAGGCTTTTGTTTTAGTTATAAATTGCCTTAAGTGTTTATGCTTATTTATGAAAGCTTCTGCTATAATGTTATCCTTACTGAGCATCTGAGCTCACCCCTTTCAATGTTTTATTTTTTTCCAGGATTATTAAGAAGTAATTTATGAATGACCTGCAGGGATAGTATGAGGGGATATGAAGACAAGATTTTTTTTATGATGTAATGTAAAAATTTATGGATGTATCTAGTTATTCCAAGGCTACTAAACTAATCGGTCTTTCGAGACTTGATCTTTCTCATGATCATGCAAATGTTATGTAATAATGCACCGACTCTAGGTAACTAGGGTCGGGGCGTTACAGTTGGTATCAGAGGAAGTTTAGTACAAACCTTGGTAGCTAGATTTAGATAAACTCTGATTAGAGCACGCAGACCTAAGATGAACATTGAGGATTAGTATAAAATAACTTCCTAGAATTTTGGTATTATAGAGATTTTGTTCGTTTTCTGAGCAATACATCCCTGTCTGGATACGAGCAGGTTGAGGCGGCTCTGGCACAGATGTACCTAGGGGTAAAACCCGAAAACACCGCTTTGAGCTTGACTCGAACGGGAACTGGTGCACGACAACGGGCCTTGCTGCACTCTTGGTTACGACACTCCCGAGGGATATGCTTAGGATAATTTACATTTTATTTACAAACCGATTTAAGTAATATATACATAAGATGAGAGTAAATGACCTTGGTTAATCCTAATATGTTTCAAATTGAGAATATGGTGACATTTTAATCTCTAAATGATTTTACGACTACTATTACTCACACAATGCTTTCTGGTTTTAGTCAATGGATGGATTCCAAGGAAGTCATAGTGACTTTGAGAATGATGTACAAGGTGGGAACGATGGTGGCGATGAGCAACAAAATGGAATGTTGATAGGCGTAAAAGATATCGTCTTTATGCTAAATCAGTTTTCCAAAAATATGATCAACAACATATATATTAACCAACTCCCAGACTCAACAAGGAAGAGAAAGGTGATAAATGATAAGATCTCCAGCAATGGTGACCATGGAGAAAAGAAACCTCAATTTTCATCATGCAGGAAATGTGGAAAGAGACACCCAGGAAAGTGTCTCAATGGGACAACGAAATGTTTTACGTGCGGGAAGGAAGGACATAAAGTGAAGAATTGCCGAAGAAAAATGAAGAGTAATATGGAAGAAGATAAAAATGGTCCCAAGAGTCCATTTACAGTCATTTGCCGTAAATGTAGGGGACCTGGCCATTACCCGAGTGAATGTCCTATTCTATAGGATATTTTCTTGGTCAAAGAAGAAGCAATGTGGAAATAAATGGTTGGAGAAAAATTTAAAAAGTATTAGCACTCCTTGTTGATGGGTTTTCTTTGGAATGATTTTCTCTTGTATTTGTAACCCCGCAGTTTGCCATGTGAGAATGATATTTGAGGAAGAATTGTCTCTTCTCTTGTGGATATAGGTATAAATAACCATTTGGTTTGATATGATCATTGGGGTTTGAGAAAATTATAAGTTATTATAATTTGGGATGAAAATGAAAAGTATGATATAACATTTGTGGATAAATTATGTTATTTTGAGGAATTTATCTCATTTTGGTAATATTATAAAATATAGTTTTTGAAAAAGGACAACACGTAGACCGTTTGACAACCCATCGCGTCGGACAAAGCTGTGGGAATCGAACCCACAACCAAAGTGCGATTGGGATTTATCGCCTACCACTGGACTACGTGAAGTCCCTGGTTAGTGTGACTATTTTTTTTAAATGATTTTATTGATCAATAATAAGATGATTTGGGTTCTATGTCTTATCAAATGAATACCCTTGGTATAGGAAAATGATTTGGTGATTAAGTGATAAATGTTATTTTGGAAGATGTTCGTTTTGTTAGGAACACTATATGCCCAAGGAAAATAGAATACAATGAGGTTTCATTTGTAGAGTAATGGTGGATTTTTATCTACGTTTTTATTGTTGATTTATAGTGATTTGGGTTATTTATGGAAATGATTAACCTATAACAGATAATATGTTATGATGTTAATCACTTTTAAGTATGTGACTTTAAGAGTATTTGATGTCATTTGGAGATACAATGTAACATGGGAGACTACATAATCAAATTCTTCTATGTTTTGGGTTTCAATATTAGTTTGGATTATATTAAAGGATTGTAAGGACAATTCGTTATTGAATGGTATCTATTTAACTTTGGGGTATTGTTGGTTTAATTTTAGAAATTAAGATTAGTGCATATTTATCTCAATGAATATCCTTTTGGGGGATCATTAGATCATTCACTAACCATTTTGGTTTTGATTAACCTTCAAAGACAATGTAAATATATGGTTTATCCTACATGGATCATGTGATTCTATAGAAGTTTATTCTAGTTCTTCCAGTGTGACCAAGTATTCTTGAATACTCATCGTTTAAAAAAAAATTGAGTTAGTGGTGGAAATTTATTAAAGAATGAAAATATACTTAAAATTTAAGTATATCTCATAATGTTCTTAGTCAATATCATAAATAAATTCCTCTTCCTTATGTAATATAACTTTAAAAAAAAATGTTGTCCTAGATGGTACATTAAATCATCACTAATTTATGGCTTTGGGATTGTTGGCCTTTTCATAGCCATGTTCTCTACCACTCTCCATCAGGTAATTGATGGTTAGATTTTTCTTCCATATCCATATTTTACTACATGGAACCCTAGTATGTGTTATTTTCGGTAATTTTCATACTTTCGGCTCTTTATTTTAAATAGAGGCCTCATTAATTCATTTTTCGATGTGGTATTTCAACTAAGATATTTTGAAACGTCAAAAATGTGTTATCCTAATACCCTATGTTTTGTTGAACCGATGATATTTCAAATCATCATAGATTGATGAATTTAAGGACCTAAATTTTATACTTGTTTGTGATTGATGACCTCAATCACTACCTATAAATATTTACGTTTTTCCTCCAATTATATGTCTCAAATTGCCACCAATGTTCTCCTAATCGAGATCATAATTTGGTGGTGACCCTTTCATTTCTCTTTTCCTCATATTAAGACTAAATTTTAGTAACCCAATTTCCGATGTGGGTTTTCCCACAAATATATTATCTATTTTCAACCTTTTATTTTCTAAGAACAATTTCAAATTGCGAGGACGCAATTTATTGAAGGAGGGGAGAATGTAACACCCCAAGATTTCATAGTGTGTTATTTCTTCAAAATAATTCAATGACTTGCACTACACGCAACACTGAGTTCAATCACACCATGACTTACAAAAAAAAGCCATTCAAAAGAGGTTATGAATAGTATTATATAAATTTTAAACTTTATATAATCCTTATAATTTTAGAATCTATATTATGAGTTTCTTAGATATAATGCAAGAACAAATTCATTTTCAGTATTGCGCTTTTATCAACATTTAATAGTGAACCCTTTTTAAATACAATATTTTAAACTTTTTGACTAAATGGGGACATCAAAATTTAAAATGAAACATCCCAAGCTTCCACGGTACGCTTTCTTTGAATAATACAGTAGCGTGTGTTGTACGCAACCTTGAGTTTTAACACACACCACAACCAATCAAACTAGCCGTTATGAATAGTAATACCTACTTTTCGAAATTATATATATTTTATATTTTAAAATGGACTTCATTTTTGGATTCGGAATATCGAAATTAGCCTAGGGTGAAATTTTGGTACTTTTCGGATAACTTTTATATTTCGATGAATAGTGAAAATTACTAAATTTTAATTAAAAACAACTTTTTTAATCAAAATAATTAATAGTGATAAATTATGAATTTTAATAGTTTTAAAGTATATTTAGAATATATTTTTACCATTTAATATAATTTTGATCATTGGACATAATTTTACAATTAAACAGAACATAAACAAGTGTCAATCTTTTGATAGTTATTATCTCTTAAAAACACGCTTTTTGTTTTGACGGCGGGAATTAATTTTAAATTAATTTCTTCCACTTCTGTGTTTTGAATTTAGGAAAATGGATTCCATATTTGGAATCAGGATGTTCAAATTGTTTAAATAGGTAACTTTTATTTTTAGACATTTTGAATAATTGCTGCGGTAAATATTTTATTTACCATGGTTAAGGGTAAATCCGGTAAATAAGGGTTAAAAAAATAATATTATAATAATACTAAATTACCTTAAACGTGTCCTAACCCTATTGGTTGATACATGGTCGACCATGGGCATCTTTGGGTCGATTTTGGGACCCCATGGATCCACTTGTAAGTGATAATGACACTTTATTTTAATTAAGTTAAAATGAATACAAAAATGACACAAGCATATATCTTTTAGAAGAACAATTTTTACATAGGGTTATACATGTTGGATTTTCGATTATAAATATTAATTAGAAAGCTAAAAGGATTTCATACATAATGATATTTTATTTATAATTTTTAGACATCAAATAATTTAAATTATTAATGACACAATAATGATGCAATGTTTTCCTCATTTGTAAATCATTTAAATAAATAAGATTATAATGATTAAAATATTATCTAAAACCTGTCCAATTCATATTGGTTGATGTTATTTAGAATATGAGTCATCTTATCTTCTAACTCAATGATTTTTGGACCATTATAAACCGAATATAATTATATTATAAAGTAATACATTCACTCTTTCTTAAAGAGCCCCTCCTCTCCCTTATAAAAGGAGACCACTTCTACTCATTCCTCACACCTCTCAAGCCACTTGGCTCGTCCAAACCATGCCCAAATAAGCTCCCCACATCCCTCTCCTCCTCCTTGAAGCTTCCACTTAGGCAGAAAGCATTTCAAGAAGTCCTTTGGTTCCAACCAAAGTGAGTAAACTAAATTAAAGGTAACGATTTCTCTTAAATTATTTTCATTTATTTTGCTTCTCCAACCCCCAAACTCTTTTTATTTCCTTTCAATTGTAACAAAACCAGTATCCACAATATACTAGGATGTTGTTATAAGAAGGATTCAAACTACACATACACACAACTCCATCTAATGGATGATGAACATAATGTTTCTGTGGATGGCAAACTAACGCCTCACGAAACGATGATTGTTCAAATACATCTTACCGCCTCTCATGGTGGCCATTATGATGGCACTGTAATTAAATATGATATTAATGATATATATTTTATATATAAGCTTCTGTAATTCCATTTTATTTCTTATCATTATTCGTTTCATGTTGTATATACATACCATAATTTTATTTGAGGAAGTGCGGACTACCGCCCCCTTAAAATGATATGACTCGTTCATACCACACATGGAACGTATAAAGGATGGTGTTAATGAACTTAAGTAACATATATAAAATATTATATTATACTGGAATAATAATATACCTATGTATCATTTGGATTCAATACTTTTAAAATGAAAAATTAAATGGAAGTAGCGTTCGTGCGTACGTACGGACTACCGTCTCCACGAACGCGATGAGATTCATTTTCCATCATATCCATTCAAGTATAATTATAATTTGATGATTTAAAAATAGTATCTAAGGACTTGATATCATTCTGGATATGAATAATATACATCCCATTAATAACGAATATGGCTCACATAACAAAGAATATAAAGTAAAATGAACCCGTTAACACCCGAAATGACGATAATTCTAAGATATTATTAACAAATCAATGTTAAAAGATCATATATGATATCATATTAAAGTAAATGATTCTTGTATTATTCAATAACAATTATTTCACCATTATACAGTAGGTAAACCTACCATCGACCAAGGAAAAATTACAAAGTAAGGGATTCTCTTATCTCACTTTCAATTTCGTGAGATTTCCATTATTCGCCACTAAATTATTGAAAGTGGTGTATTGTGTATGGCCATTTGATATATATTATCATGATTCTCTTTATATTCATGTTATTCTGTAAATCATTTGGTGGTTATTAACTTTTGTCCATACGACTCAGTCGATTAACGTGGTAAGGGATTTTCTTATCTCACTTTTAATTCCGTGAGAATTCCATTGATCACCACTTAATTATTGCATGTGGTGTATGTGTACTGCCCATGATTGTATTAATTGTGTTATATACTTTTATTTATGGGTATTTGCATCATCATGGTATGATACTTCTTTCATGGGTGTATGTTTCTTAAGTTACCTAATCAATAAGGTAATTTGAGATTTCAATTCCCACTCATTTGGCTTTACGCATATTTCATTGATTATATTACTCCAAGATTATGTGTGGAATCACTATTCATTTGATTATGTCATAATTTCCACTCCCCTTCCTGTGGATATACATTTGATACACATAATCACTCCATTGGTAATTCTCAAATCATTGATATGAATTTGATAAGAGTAATTTTAACTCATTCACCATTTGTTGAGTTAAACATCCAATTCGTTGGTGTTGTTTTTACAAGAATATGTGTGAATATCCTTTGATTGTTTTACACTGAATATCCAATCATATTTAGTGTATTTATATTTGTCACACATAATTATGTCGTTGATTTATCCATAACCTAAGGATACGGCGTTTATGAGAGATTTCATCTCAATTTACAGTCCATTGAGACTTCTTTATTGATATACACCAAATCACTTTTATGTGGTGTATATAATGTACTTTGACATAGTATATCATGAATCCCTTTATTCTCATGATATTACAATGTTTTTAATGCCAAAATTATTTGTATTCAAGTGTCTCTTTTGGTTGGAATATCTAACTAAAATACCATTTTTTTAAAATGTTTTAAAGACTTATTCATCTAAATCTTTCTCATTAATGTCCATGTTTTAAAAATGGTTTTAAGGATTTATTTATATGGACATTAAAGTTTAGAAATGAAAATTCCTTTTAAAAAGTTTCAAAGTGGTATGGGACACTTTGATTCTAAAATCTACTTTTAAATGGCTTCTTGACAAATAGTGTGACTTTTAAATGTTTTCAAGAAAAGGGGGATATTTCTCTCAAAAAGTTTTGATGATTATTTTCATCTATGTCAACATCCTTCATTATTATTGATTGAGGTTAATGTGATACAATAAAATCTTCCATATTGTATCGAATGAGTTATGTTTGACTGTGGATGTGCTATTTTTATACCATTCATGGTTTGTGGTAGAAGTATTGACATTTCGTATGCTAGTTTTAATACGAATGTTTATGTTATGCTTAAACCTGTTCATATGAGGAATGCATTGGACTTAATAAGTGACGGGTGGAGCCCGCTATAGCTCCTCGATTCATCGGTAGGTCTCATGAGACAAACTAGTGTCTTGGCACAAGGCCTTGGCAAAATCTTATTTGTAGTCTTGGCACGAGGCCTTGGCTATGTGGTTATGATAGTCTGGCATTATGCATTCCATCATTATGAAAGTGGATATTGATATTGCATGTGATCATTCGACTAGTAGAATATCCATGTGAGTAAGTAAATGGCATTATTTCATTTTACCTTTGCCATTTTATGTTGAAGTTCAAGTTTAAAAGGCTTTTGTTTTAGTTATAAATTGCCTTAAGTGTTTATGCTTATTTATGAAAGCTTCTGCTATAATGTTATCCTTACTGAGCATCTGAGCTCACCCCTTTCAATGTTTTATTTTTTTTCCAGGATTATGAAGAAGTAATTTATGAATGACCTGCAGGGATAGTGTGAGGGGATATGAAGACAAGATTTTTTTTTATGATGTAATGTAAAAATTAATGGATGTATCTAGTTATTCCAAGGCTACTAAACTAATCGGTCTTTCGAGACTTGATCTTTCTCATGATCATGCAAATGTTATGTAATAATGCACCGACTCTAGGTAACTAGGGTCGGGGCGTTACAAAATATTTATAATGGAGTTTTTATTTATATTTTAACATTATTTCAATGGATTTTTAAAGGAATAGTTTTTACATATTGTTTTCACATTATTTACTAAAAGAAAAATGAAATATTTTATTTTACTATATACAGTGTTAACAACATTTCCCACTAAAAACCACATTATTTTATATTTTAATTACTTTAAAATATTCCATGATTACATCATGAAAACCTTTTTAGGTACTTTTGTTTTAATTTTTTTAATTGGAAAGGGTATTTCAAAATCAAAAATATGTTTTTCATATGAGTTCATATGAATTTCCATGTTTTTAAGATAAATTAAGGGAGAATAAAAATGGTTTATTCATGTTATGGTACATGATAATTATAGATAATTATGGGATAGACCAAGAAAACTTATATTGTGGGTTACCAAATTAAAATTATACAAAGGGAAATCTTTATATAGATTATCTGATGGGTATGCTCAGATATAGCTCTATTGCTTTGAGTAATGTTTCTTTCCATTATAGTAATGAAAGAGAGAAGTAAATGATGGTTTTATACTATATGATTTAATAGGATCCATTTATTTCTAGCATATATTTTTAATATAATTCTATAATTCTCTAAAAACGGGGTTCTATTTTCTTCTTATGAGTTTCAATATTTCATAATTAGTAAAAAGTGTGTGTTTTTATTTAGAAGTGATTTATTTCCTATCATCACTGAATAATGTAGTGATGGTAAACATTTTATTGTTTTTAATGTTTCCACTAAAAATATATTATTTATTTTTTAGGTCCCTTCCTATTTTTTTGTGCTCGTATGATCTTTTTAAAATAATGTTCAAAGGGTTAAAGTGTGGTTAAGAATAAGTAATAAGAAGTTATGTTTTACATCATGATTAATAGTAATGAAAAGAAAACATTTTTCATTTTAAAAGTGATATATTGTTTGAAATATGGGTACTGATCAAGATTGAAAACTTAATAAAATTTTGTTTTTTTATATATGAGTTATTACTTAATTCTTTAAAACACTGAATAATAATGATCCTTGAAATATAATGAAGTAAAATCTCAACTCAGAAATTAATATTTAGTAATATATTTAGGATATTTTCTTATATTTATTATTATAGGAATGTATTAGATAATTATATAGATTATAATTATTTCATGTGATATTAACTTAAAATTTATGGATACCATCGTGGGATTAGAAGTTCAAGGTCTATCATAAGTTCAAAGGATTAAACACCCAATTTTAGGTTTTAAGTGATTATATTTTAAGGTCAATAATGATATTTTTGGGATGAAATTTATTAGGTTGCGGAATATATAACATTTAGGGTCAATGTGAATGATTATTTCTAAATAATGGTAATAAATGTTTGAGAATTTTCATCACATTTTTACAAACATTATAGGAATCATATTAATTACTTTTAATAAAAAATAAATCCCAAAGGTCGAATAAAAACTCATCACATCAAGGATGGTCCTCAGGCTTGATCTCATAACCGATGGGCGACATGGGTATAATGACAACCACTATTCTGTGTGATGTCCATGTTAGTAGGACATTATTATTTAACTTAAACGATTTAATATATTATAATGATGTTGATTTTGGTAGAATATATTTAATCTTATATATTTCCATGGTATTGAAAATTGATTTGGTGATTAGGTGATTAATTTAATTTTAGAATAATATTGCTATAATTTTTGGGAACAATACATGATTAATACAAATATAATATTATGAATTTTTTTGAGGAATAGAGGTAGAATTATATTTTCGAATCATAAATTATTTTACTCTGGTTTTTTAGTGAATCGTGATATATGGAACTGATAATCATATCTTGAATATTATATTTTTATTATATATACATTTTTGGTATGAGACTATAAAAGTGATTGATGTTATTCGGTGATAAATGTTAAATTAATCTTTGAAGAATAACTAATAAAATACTTATGATATTTGGGTTTAAGTATTTTCTTGGAATATTTTAAATAATATTAAGGATACTTATTTATAGAATGATATAGGTTGACCTTTGGGTGTTAATTTGGATGACTTGTAGTTTAATGTTGTATTTCAACATATGATGGTTTATTCATTTTGGTAATTTTCTTACCTTGTGCTAAATTTTTTGAATTTGGTTAATTTGTAATGATCAAAGGAATATGTTTTTATCCTTTTGTGGAATTATTTCATTAATTATAAGTTTTTTTTAGAGATTTAGGCATGAAAAAATTCTATTTTATTCTCATCATTTGGTTCAAAAGAGGAGATTATGGAGAAAATTGATTAAAGGTATAAATTAAACTTGTTAAGTATTTTTCCCTTATTTTATTAATATATATGAAAAATTAATTTATAGCCTCTTGAAAAATGATCTTGAAAAAAAAACAATATCCTATTATCTTCATTTATGATAAATTGATTGTTTTTTCTCACACCACTTGGTTTATGGTTATTTTGGTAATTGAATTTCTCATGATCTTCCACGTTCTTGTGATCATTGTCCATTGTCACTCCCCATCATTGTTTGGACATTATGATTTTATTTGATGTCCATATTTCCACATACCACTAATGTTCACCTATTTGAAAACCTGGTTATACTTCACCCCATAGGACCTTCATATTTACCATTTCCTCTTTTCTAGAGGATGTTTTATTAGCTCTTTTTAAAATGTATGTTTTCAAAAATGATAGTTTCAAATATGAAATCTTTGACAACCATGATGACATTAAAAATATGAAGAAATAATTTTTTAATTGGGGGGAGACTGTAAAACCTGGATTTATAAAGATAATACTTTTCTTGATATCTTGCTTAAAACACAATACCGTGATTTATGCGAACATTGATATACTATTAAAATATTATTTAAAAGTGACAGTTATAACCCATCCATTGAATTATTAAGTATTAATAGTATTAAATAAATTATAGAATATATATATATATATATTATACTCAATAAAAATGCATTGATTAATAAGTTCTCACTTTTTAGTAAAGTCAATTTATTTTTCAAAATATTATTTCTAAAAAAATTGGTTTTATTTCATTTTGTGAATAAATATTATGATTAATTTATAGAAATTTTGGTAATTTTATTTTATAAAAATGATATAATTTTTGATATCATCATATCAAAATTATCTTAAAGTTAATATTTGTAATTTTTCTAAAAATATTGATTTTCCATTGAATAATGAAAAATACTTATTTTTATTGAAAAGTATATTTCATTTTTATGAATTTTCAAAGATACAATTTATTTATAAAGGTTTTAAAAGCAAAATTACTTATATTATATTATTTATATTCAAATTATGTTCATTAGAATAAATATTTAGGTTGATTTTTTTATTAAATTATTTTTATACATAAAAATCATTTTTTGAAAACCTTCTTTAGGTCATGGTTTTCAGTTTCATTAAAAATAAATTATAATGATTATAAAAATTGAATCTTGAAAAATGGATTCAATATTTGTAATTAGAATGACAAATTTTGGTAAATATTTCCCTTTTATTTTTTTTCATTGTGAATTGTAAACATTGTAAATAATTTTCACCACTATAAGGGTAAATTAGGTTGTGAAAGATGAAAATAAAATGATGAGGACTAAAAACTGACCTGAAAACTTGAATCCATCCTATTTTATGAGTGGTGTTAAGATATTTCGATCCAAATTTCTATAATATAGAAACCTGGTTCTGATTTTCTTTAATTTTGACCATTATGTTATTATGTCTAATGGAATGTCAAAAATGTAATTCCCTTTATTATATTATATTTACGTTTTTACATAGGGATAAACTGAGGATATTTTTAGTCAAAATTGTTATTTAAAAGGAAAATGAATTTTTATCATTTTAATTTATTTATAATTTTTTGTGATGAAATAATTAACCTAAATGATCACGCAATATCAACACAATATTTATTAAATTATTAAAAAAATTAAAAAATTTATATTACAAATATTAGAAGTAATACAATTTTAGTGAGTTATAGTGTAGGATGTTTTTTAAAATAGGTCTAACATATTTGGGATGTTTTAAATATTTATATTATAATTATATCATTATATTTATGTATTTTAAATTCAAATTAAATAAATAGTGTAAAAATGACCTTAATGATATATTATGTGAAATAATATTTTATTAAATGATTTTAATTTACTAAAAATTCTATATTTGGCCAAGTGAATTGGATATTGTCAGAAATATCAATCATGGTTAAATTTTTGGTATAATTTAACTTTTATATTGAATATCATTACCCCAAAAGTAAAAAATGGTTTGTTATCATGATAATTTCAAAAAAAAGTTACCACAGATTTAAAAATAGGTAAGGTTAAAGCATAACATAAACTTATCCAACTATTATTTTATGGGAGAAATTCAACTAATATTCATCTTATATTACAGTCATATTAATTTTTATTTATTTAAACTTGTAAATTAAATTATATTATTTTAATACTTTATGAAATTCCAAGAGTGCCCCTCCCCCAACTTATAAAAAGGATCCACCTATCCTATTTTTTTTAAACATCAAAAAGAATTTTCTTCATTCAAGAACAACTAAAATACTTTCCTTAAATTCCACCCCACTTTCTATAGGCCATATATGGATTAAAAATCTAACCTAGGAAGGATTTAGGTGTAATCCTAAAGAGGTTTTCCAAAGAAGATGTATAGTTCTTAACCAATAAATTTCATTATATTTCTAATTCTACCTAATAAAATCTTATTAATACGAGATTTATTAATTTCACTAGTATCATACATTTATCTATATATGGTAATGTGAATGGAATTAACTTTATTAATATCGATCTTTATAATGAACCAGACATGTTCAATTAAACCATTCACTCAAGACATCCATCCAATGGTGTGGTAAAACAAGGATAATGGTAAAAAGTATTGAATATAACCAAATCATGCTAGACAACCAGTGTATGGAGTGGAATAAAAGAGATAAAAATCCATACAATCCAATCCAAAAAATGGATAAACCAAAAATTATGAAAATTCTTCATGTGAGTATTAATCATATTGAAACCATCCATATAGGAAGGCAAAGACGAAGTGACAAGATGAAATGATAAAAGATTCACATAACCTTACCAGAATCATGTAATACAACATATAAAACTACCCAAATAAAAAATTATGGTGTAATAAAAAAACCCATTATGATAATACCACCTAGTATATACAATATATAATATCCTGAAATCACAATATCTAACTTTTAAAACAAAAATAGTTTTACAAATAAATTTAAAAAATACAATCCATCTGCAAATCATTTTACTTTGCCTTTCATAAAATCATTTCATATTTAAAAATACCAAAATTTGGAAATCAGAAGTCATAAAATTGTGATTTCAATCCATACATCAATTGGTAAAATGGTAATTACATATCTATGAAATAACCTATCATGTGAAGCAATGTGATACAGCCTTATAAAAATACCTATAAGAAACAATCCATGGAAAAAACCTATCATATTATAAATAAATAAGAAATTAAAAATCCCCATATATTGGGACCTAGCCTATGAAAATATATACTAAACACACAAGAACTGAAATAGGAATATGTTGGTGCCAACCAATATCGAGCACTTCCATAGTCCTTCGATATTCCAAAGGTTACCTCCAAGTAACACCACACTCACTAAGGAATCCCATGTTTATTTCCAGACTAACCCATGTATCCTAATGTCCCAATTATCATAAAATATTTCAAAAAAAACTATTAATTTATAAAAAAAATTCAAATCTTTCTAATCTAGTTTGGTGTTTGAAAACCCATTTCCAAATCAATATAGACTCTTTTTTAAAGAAAATCACATTTAAAACATTTATCATTCCAAGAAAATACCTTAAAACCAAAAATAACTATAATTAAATGCATAAACCAAAGTAACATTACAATTATAGAAATAAATTCATAAAAATTATCCTATTCTATAGAAAAACCTACCTTAAGAATATTAGAACCCTATCTAAATCCGAAAATGGAAAATTAAAAACCATGGGTCAGCCTTTGAAATACAGTGAATGATAGAGACTAAAAATTATTGATAGAAAACATAAATCAATCCATAACCCAACCCATAAAAAAACCAACACGATAGACATGAACAAAAGATTGAAGAACCATAAGTAATGACTACCATGGGAGGTACGCCGCAACGATAATGATGATCAGTCACTGAATGAATTGTCTAAAAGAAACATAGACCCTTAAAATCTTCTGAGGTGAGCACTGGGTTGAGTGGGTAAGGATAAAAGGTTTAGTTAAATTAAATTCAATCATACAATTCCCTAAAATTAATAACTCATGATATTTACATTCATGTAATACCTTTACACATCATAGAATCCATTAAATCGAAAAAAACACTAAAACACCATTGATATCCTATAAAATCACAGACTCTGATTATTGTAGGATGTGAATCCAATTCACATAATCTAATGATTTCACACCCAATAAGAGATTCATAGATTATAATCAATTACCATTAACATCTATGTTATCCCTTTACATGTTATGAAAATTCCCAGTATATAGTTTTTCACCCAAATTAAACACAAATGCCCAAAAAATCGCATCATGTATTCTCTGAACTCTGGGTTAACCCTATAAGGATATTCACTCAAATATAATCAAAATCCTATAATTGAAGAATAAATAGCCCTGAAATTTATGTTATTTTCCCCAGTAGATTCTCTCTAACATTGAGAATCATGTACACACATCCAAATGAGGACAGAAGATAAAGCATGAGAAAGGGGAGTACCTAAAAAGCATAACGGGATGTTACAATCTCCCCACTATACAAGATTTTTGTCCTAAAAAAATATTCAAGATCATGGATTTACAAAAATAGATTTAAATTCTTGCCTCGTCAATAATTCTCTCTCTCATGTATTGTGTGTATCCCATCTCCACTAAAACAGTACCTATACTAGGGGAATCATTTTACCATGAAGTACCTTATCCTAGAAATCCATAATCTCGAATGGAAACTCAACCATAGTGTTGTTGGTCTCAAAATAAACATCATCCCACCCAAAATCATGTGAAGAATCAGGAATATACCTCATAAACTGGGAAATATGATACATATTTTCTATGTAATTCAAGTGTGATGGTAAGTCCAACTAATATGACACTTTCCCTGCCATCCAACGATCACAAAGGGTTCAAAAACCTTAGTTCCAACTTACCCTACTTAACCAACTGATAATATACCAAGAAAAGTGAAACTATGAGAATTAATTTATCAATAACCTCAAACTCTAGTGTATGATGATGATGATGATATGAATAAGTTTTATGATGACTATGTGAAGTGATTAATCTATTATAGATCAATTTTACTCTTTCTATTATCTCCTAAAAAAAACTCATCCTAATGAAGGACTGATCTCCCAACACTTCCCACCACAAGTGATATCTACATGGAATCCCATAAAATTACTTAAAATATTCCATCTTGATCAAATCCTTCTAACTACTGTTATATAAAATTTTCACCAAAGAAAAATTATTTTTGCAAGATCCACCAAAATCAAGCACATAAGACTGAATCATATATATAAGAACATGTATGTCCCTCCCAAAATGTTCATCCATCTATGGATGATATCATCTGCCCAATTTTAAGTAACAACAGATCACCATGTATAAAACCTTCAAAAATTTGGTTTTGAACCTTGGGTCCTTTATATAGACAACTATATAGTGAACCCCAAGATGTCCCACAATCTCTCAAATATACAAGTCCCAAAGCTGTTCCACTTTAGTCATAAACATAATTGGTAGGAAACACCCCAAATTGGTGAATCAATAAATTATTAGTGATGTAACATCATACCTACTAGGATTACATAGGGAAAAAAGAAAAAATATTAGAAATCACATTCCATTTCCACACGTGAATGGGTTATTGATTAAACAAAACCACAAGTATCTGGTTTTCCTCCTCGATTCAATCACAATTAAGACATTAGAATACAAAATACATTGTCATCCACTTTATCCTTGGACACTAGTAATGAATTATAAAATCCTGATAAATATTTTTTGTACCTAGGTGGACATACAAGAAAGAATGGTGACGAGTGTCCATCACTCTGGCCTCAAGGAAGAAATAAGATTGAACCTGTCACGAAAGCTCAAAGCTCTACTAAGAGTATGATAAAACTAACAAGAGTTATCCCCACCACATATTATTTTACTAAAACTATTGAACTCATTTTTATCCACCTACTAAAGACGAACCCCCATATAAAATAATGAGTCAGAGCTCGTCAATGATTGATGTACCTACCCACTGAACTTTTTCATTTTCATGATCATCTCTAAAAAAAATTAATTAGAGACCACTAATCAAATGATTCCTTAATGGATTGTGTTTTTAGTTTTCTTCTCAACACATTGGAAACCACATTCACTTTTCTAGGAGTGTGTAAAATATAAAAATCAAAATTTTGAATATAATAAACCCAACGTCTTTATCATTAGTTTATATCCTTATAGATAAAAATATGTTTTATGATCCTATGATCGGAATAAAATATAATCCACTCCCCCAAGATATTTTTATGCCATTTTTTGAGTGGATTAATAACTACTACAAAATCAATATCAATGGTAGTGCAGTTATTCTCATGGGGCATAACTCGTGAGATCCATTGGACACCCCATATATCCCTTATATCAATAAACATCCCAAACCCATAAAAGAAGCATCACAAAAAAATCATTACCCAAAAATGGTGTTGGGAGAATAAAAAATTAGTGTTGATGTCAATCTGACATTTAATTCCTCAATAGATCTATGACAGATTTTAGTCCACTCAAACATTACACCCTCATTGGTTAAATATTTCATCAGAGATGAAATCTTGGAGTAGTTCTCCAAAAACCATTCATAACAACCTACCACCAAAAAAACATCAGATCTCAAACTCATATCTTGGACTCTCCAATGTCATAACTAAATTTACCTTTTAAGGATTCACTGATATGCCCCTCTAATATATGACATGCCCCAAAAAAATCACTTCATGGATCCAAACATTCCTTTTGGAAAGCATACCAAACAAAAAACATTCCCTCAATGTTTTTAGAATGATATCCAAATAACTTTATGCTCCTTCTCTGACTGGGATTAAACCAAAATATCTTCCACGAACACCACAAAAAAAGTTTCCAAGAACTGATTAAATATATAGTTTATCAATTCCATAAATAAAATAGGAGAATTATTTATCATGAATAGCATAACCAGAAACTCAAAACCTTGATATTAAATACTAAATTATGTATTATTTATATCATATTATCAGATTCCCACCTCGTGATACAATGACTTAAAGTCAATCTTATAAAACCAATAAACCCCTCTTACATGATCAAAGAGATCATAAATCCTAGTCAAGGGAAATTTTTTCTGATGCCACAATATATAATGTTTATAGTTAATAAAATTTCTAATCCTCTAGTATACATTTATATAAAAGAGAATAGTTTAATCACATGGTAAAACTTTATGAAAACTAAATTCCATATCCGCCATGTCCCCGTGAATGATCTTTGGTTAAACCAACTTATTAGGTCCCATTTGATAAGATATCATAGTAATGGGTATCATACCATGGTTTTTGTAAATAGTAAACTCAACCTCTATATGTGGCAGTATACGAAATAAATCACATCGAAATACCTCAGTGTGTGCACAGACAACCATAGTTAGATGACTGACCCTGAAAGAGTCAATTGCTTCAAGAAAAATCATTCAAAATTACCATGATATTACCCAATAATAAGGAACAACATCCTCCATGATTCCTTATTTAGGGTCCCACTCACCATTAAAAATGTGACTGACGCCATCGAAAGATAAAAATTGAACTCGATTATGATAACAGTCTAAGTGAGCCTTAAAAAAGATCATCCAATCCATGTCGATAATCATGTAGAAAATGTCAATATTGAGAAGTAAGAGCTCCCAAACCACTTTAGATTCAGATAAACTAACCCGAAACATTATAAATTTGAATCTGTATTCATTCCTCTTTCCAAAAGGTATAGAAAGATCAAACAATAAATACATAATCATATAAATCATTCCCAAAAAATCAACTAACACTGATTACATAAACGAGTGAATAACACTTTTATCCAACAGTTCTATCACCTTCAAAGTTAAAATAAATGTCATACCTATAATTGTAGATGGACTTGATTCATATTTCTCAAGGGAATAACATGTCAAGCAAATTCATCTTATATTAGCCACATGAGAATCCTCCTTAGCTTGAGAATTGGACCCACCACCCTTGGAAGAATCGATGTAAACAAGATAACCCTTGGTTAGAAGTATCATTCCCTACTTCCCTTGGATGTCCTTTCACAAAAATGCTTCAAATGGAATGATAATCTGCAATGTGAAAAACTTTCTAAGATCCTTTGTATAGTTATTCATAGTATGAAATGACTCTGTCAATGATTGAGGATATCCAATTTTTATCATGGAAATGACCATGAAACTAGTCCTGAAGTGAACTTCTTACCCTTGCATTTCCTTTTATGACCAGATGATACACCCTAGCTAACAAATGCACCAATCGAAGATCCATGCAAATAAATATCCCATATATGTATGTCTTCACCAAATATTATTTCACAAATACCTCCTCAAAGGATGTAAGGATCATTTGAATCAACATCTATGGAATATCCACAATTTATTCCAACTACAGCCATTAAGACTTTAGGAACTCATTAGTGACAAGATTTGTGCAAGATGCACCAGCTCAGAAAAATGTGTAGAATACTCAAGAACAATATGCTCCCCCTTCCCTAATGTTAGAAAATCTTATGTATTTTCTTCATTTAAAATCTCTAGAAACAAAAATTTGGATAAAGATCTTAGTAGAAAATTTTTTGAACAATAGAGTCCTGCAATCTCCTCCATGGTAACTTGAGCATACACGCAGAAAAAAACATAGATTATTCAGGAGTCTTGATGATGTTGAAAATCCTTTAAATCAGATCATTCTACTCCTCAGATTACTGGGGTCCCTTGTCACTATAGAATATGGGTGGATGATGCTTAGTGAATTCCAATCCATGATCCCCCACACATCTTTTGTCTCGACAGATACATAACATAGGGTATGAATGGAGCAGATTACTACTTATATCAATGAAGGTTTCATTAGAGGATTCTCATATGGATAATATCTTAGAGATGCCCCTCTAATATTTAGAAGAGCTCTTCTAGGAGGCATTTTATAATATTCTATGGACAAAAACAAACCAATAATGAGAAGATTCCAAAATCATAGGAACAACATCAGGTACGAATATCAAATCATAAAAAATTAATGAAATTATAAATTATAATTAAAATATAAAATTCATTAAGAAACAATAACAATATGTAAATAGTATTCTCATTCAGTTCATTAAAATTACCTCAAACGACAAGTCTCAATCCAAGGAAAATGTTTCTGGCCACCGATCTTAACTCGAGTTTATATATATAAGTGAACTGGCCAAAACGCCTCCCATACATATTATCCAAATTCCAATGGTCCTAACTCTTTTGTAAGAAACAAATATAACCAAGATCAGGTAGTGTCTACACACTTTAAGATGAGAACCCCTTGGATAAAAATTTCAAACTAACCAACCTGATTAAATCGATCCATACACTCGATCCCACCATCACATGGTGAGGCAATACAAGGATAATAGTAAAAATTCATGAATATAAAAAAACAAGACATAAAACCGATTTACATATCAAAATAAAAGTGATATATCAATATATGTACAATCCAATCCCTAATAGGAAAATATATAATGTAATATATGTGCCCATGTGACCAATGGGGACCCTCAAACCATCCATCTACGAAGGTATAAATGAATGGGGAAGCTGACAAGGTACAAGATTCCCTTTCAATTTCATGGATCCTACAATAAAACATATACAACCACCCAAAGAAAAAATTTATTTTGTGATAATAAATCCATGTAGGATACCCCCACATAGTATATACAAGGTATAATATCATTAATGAAATAGTTCTATCTTTTAAAACAAATATACATTTAAAATATTCTTCATAAATCAAATCCATTTTGAAATCATTTTCATTTGGATTTCATAATAGTATTTAACATTTAATTATAAAAAAATATGAAAATTAGAAGTTATAAAAAAGGGATTCAAATCCCTACATAAATAGGTAATAAGTTAAACACATATCCACGAAATAACCTATCATGTGAGGCATTATGATACAACAGCATATAAAAACATGTGAGAAAAAATCCATGAAAAAAATCCAACAAATGAAAAAACCCCTCATATTGGGACATATACTATGACAATATGTACTTGATATAAAATATCTCAAACATACATATATTTTTGACAACCAATAATTAGTCCTCTAACTATCCATTAAAATTCCAAATTTTACCTCACAACAGTGTCACACTCACTAAGTCTACCCATGTCTATTTCTCGACACACCAAAGGTTCCCAATGTTCAAATATTCCAAATTAATTTAAAAATAATGATCACTATTTATAAAACGTTTTAAATGTTAATCGAATCCAAATTATTTTTTGGAAACCTATTTCTATATAAAAAATCATTTTTGAAGCAAAAAACCATAATTTTTTTTTTCTTTTTATGAAATTAATTGAAACCAAAAAAAACTTCATTTCACTAAAAAGGAAAAATTAATTTTAAAATAATGATATAAAATTCATAAAATTAACCCAATTGTATAGAAACACTTTCCACCAAAATGATAGATTTCAATATACCTTCTAAAAAGGAGATTAAAAAAATAGTATATTTATCATTGAATGATAAGGCATCAAAAGGGACTGTAAAGGATCGATATAAAACATCAATAATTCATGAATTTGAACCATAAACATTCCTAATAAAGTAGATATAAGGAAATATTTCTTAAAAAGGTGTACCAAAACTGAGATGACGATCAACTATCGAACGAATGATCAAGATGGAATGGAGAACCCCAAAATCACTTGGGGTGAGATCTGGGTTGTGATAGTCATGTTTAATGGTTGAATGAAATGAAATTCACTCGTACAATTCTAGGGAAACCAAAACTCTTGATATTGGCATTGTGTGTAATCTAATTACACATCAAAAATTCATGGAACTCTGAAGCACAATAAGCCCCATCACATTTTTAAAAAACTCCAAACCTTAACCATTACACTATGTGGATCCAATTCACATAATGTAAAACATTCATACATTGTATGATATTCACGACATCTTCCCAGCGACCATTACATGGGGTGTAATCACTTTACATGGCATGAAAATTCCTAGAATACAATGCTTCACCCAAATTCAGCACAAAATCTCCAAAACCACCTCTGGTATTGTATAAACTCCTGGAGAACCCATTAAGGCCTTTTACCCATATATAATCAGACTCTATTAATTTAAAAAATAATGCATCCCCTAATTTTTGGCCATTTTACCATCAAATGATCTCTATCTCTAAGAAGCCCAAAATCACTCCCAAAGGAGGACAGAGAACAAAGAATGAAAAATATGGTACCTATAAAGTTTAATGGTATATTACATTCATCCCTAAAATGGGAAAAAAATATCACCCTTATGTATGGAGGACCGCCGCCTCATGAACAAATGTAAGTCATTTTTTATCACAACCTCTCTCTACCGGTTATAATAACAGATTTAATGTATATATATGAAATTCATGAAATATTTATCAATATAGAAAATAAATATATCACCTATTTTCGAACTTTTCAATTCATTGAAAAAATATAAAGTTGTTCATGCATACATGTGGATTACCACCTCCATAAAATGTTAGTGATTCCTTTTTCATCACTGCATCACATGGATGGTAAATATAAGTACATTTTATGAAATAATATTTTATTTATTATATAATTATAATCAATTAATGATAAAAAATTTACATACCTATATACTATCATGATCATTTAAAAATGGGAATGATTGTTATGTGTATGTATAACCTACCATCTACATGATTCAAACATAATACATGATTTTATAACCATAATTAATGGTTGGTTTTAAAATTATAATTAATTCATAAAATTTATAATAATGTGATCATTATTTTTCTTTAAACGTGGGAATAATTACCACATTGACATTATTCAACATTTCAAATTCCATTTGGACTTAATAACCTAATGTCTTCAATAATATGATGTGAAATAAATTGATTAATTGATTAAATATAACATGGTTTTAAATAAAATATAAGTAATAATAATAATGGAAATGTTTCTTAATAAATATATTAGTTAACATTAGTTGATTATTCAGTAAGAAAATAACAAACATTATAGGTCTGACTTTATGTAAGGGACTTTTTTTTAAAAAAATCCGCTTTTAAAGTTTCCCTTCCAACTCATTTTCTTCCAGGACCATATTTTTAAATTTATATTATTAATGAATTTATATAGACCTAAAATAATTATAAAGTAAATTTTATGTCACTTTTGAGTTTTATTAAATGGCTTTCAAAAGGAATCTTTCTACGGAATGTTTACACTCTCTTTATAAAAAGGAAAAAATGATTTTTTTTATTATTTTAGTGTATATGACCTTAATGTATTTTAACACTACAACAAAAATTATATGGAGTTTGGATTCCTTTAAAATTTAACATTATATATCTAAGAAAAATCTTTGCCCTGGTTAATTTATTTTTTAGAAGGGGGTTTAGAAGGAAATTGTATTTCTATATCAAAAAAATGTTTTTTCACATGAGTTTAAAAGATTTTTCAAGTGGTTTATTGTAAAATATGAAGGAATAAAAAGGTTTTATTTAGGATATTTTACATGAAAATTATAGATTATGATGGCTGATCCCAATACAACTTATATGATGGGTGATCTTGATACATCATAAATGACAGGTGGGCCTGATATTGTATAAGGACCAAGCCTTAAACATTACATGATCTAGTTAGTTACACTATAATTAAATTTCTTACATTCTCAAAGAAAATTTCGGTTTATACTTTTAGAGATTTTGGATTTAGATCATAAATATCATCCCACAAACATACAAAGTTTGTATAATTAAAACAATATCAATTTTTTCATTATACAAATGTTTTTAATAAAAACATGATATCATTTCCTAAAACGTCTCTGTAACATTCATCATGGATTCCCCTTTTCTCTTACCCATCCATACACCCAATCAAAAAAAATTATGGTTACAAACATCTCTATAAGGGATATAGAAATAAGGAGGGAATCCATTATTCCATGAATACTTATAAACATACGGAATCATTTTCAGAAATACATACTTCTCACCCATAAAATATCTTATACAAAATTTTTGAATCATGATATTTCCATGAATCAAAGAAATCATATATAAAAACATAGAGGTATCATGGGGAATTGCATAATTAATATTTTAACCCTTATGTATACCTTATGATTTTAAACCCCCACGGCCACCTTACAATGTTACCCTCATGACTACCTTATTGTGTAACCATTGTTGTTACACATTGAGTTAACATACGATCGACCTCTAACATACACCTAACCGATGAATTAGAGGGATATATAGTTCCTGCCCTTCGTTTTTAACAATTCCCATAAACCCTAAAATATTCATAAAACATAAATAATTTCATAAAAACAATTCTTTTTTATTTTTTAAAATTGAAATTTTAAAGAGGATTTTTATTGAAAAGTCCCTTGAAAATATCATAAACATTGACGTGAGAATTTATAGATTGAAATTAATATGTGTATAAACTAAAAATACAAATAATAAATCATAATATAAATATAATTCATTGTACCAATAATCTTAGTACCGCATAATTAATGAAGTATATGGTTAACCCAAAGAATAGAAATTGTGTTAAGAATTCACATTCCTCACGTTCTTCATACTTAGAACATGCTTAAACATCCAGTATAATAATTAATAGATATTTATTTATATTTAACAGAATCATATCCATATTTATATCACCATATATGATCATTTTATAACATCATTCAATATTTTGTTATTTCCATCATTTCGGGTGCGTTGTTTTCATGGTTTCATTGGTCCATTCGTAATGGGTATTCTTTCTGAATTGAATAGAAACTTCAGAAGTGGAATAAAATGGTATTAATAAGTTTATATAATATTAAATGACACCATAATTCAATTTTTCTATATATCATGATGAATAATTATATAAAAATTTAATGATATTCGTTTAGATCATTTTTGCGGTTCTTCGATAATCACGAATTAGTTTCATTATATAATATAATAGTATACAGATACTAATTCTAGAAAAAAAGTATAAATTATACAATTTAAAATCTTCTTCGACCATTATAATGGTTTTATAACCAAATTTTAGGGAAGTAATGTAAATTGAAAACCCATCATCCATGATGTTGGTAAATCAACACATCACAGAAGATGTCTTTATTTTTACAATATGAGGGAGAGGAGAACACGCATGATGATGAATTTTTCCATAAACATGATAAACTTTCTGTATATATAATATAATTTATCTTTAATTAATCTTGGATAAGGTGAGGTGAATATAAAAAAATAAAATAAAAAGAATCATAAATAAAATAAAATAAAATGAAAGAGGATTTTTACCTCTTGATCCCCTCTCCTTGAGATCCTTATTAAGGCCAATGGTTTTGAAATTTTGGTGATACAAGCCTATCATAGACATGGGGAATAAGCTTGAGAAGAATATTGGGCATTAATTGGATAACACTAAATTCTTGAGAGGTTTGAGAAGAAGTGGGGTTCAGGGGAGGTATTTATAGTGGAGGAGAGGAGGGGTTTCCATTATTTTAATCCTTAGTTTATTATTTTGACTTAAGACTATTATTAGTGTTGATTAATGATACTAAAAATTGAAAACAGAGAATTTTAGTTCTTGCCAAGGCTTCTTACATAAGCCATGATTTCAGGTATTTTGTATTTAACTTATAATGTATATATACGGTAAATTAAAATATTATACTATTCTCAAAATATCTATTATTTCAAAAAAATACTAAAATTCACAAAATCCAATTTTCGACGTGTAGAATTAAAAAATGAACTCCCTTTTATCAAAATAACTTTATATATGTGATAAATTTAATTTTTAGATCAAATCTTAATTTATTTGAAAAATAACAATTTTAAAACTATATCTACTTTTATAACACCTTAAAAAATTAATCAATGTCTCACAAAATTATCTTTAAACCATAAGACAATAAAATAATAATTTATGATTACATTTTATGAAAATAAATTTTATTTAAATTATTAAATTAATCCTAAAATTGTAATTAAATATTTATGACAAACAAAAAATACCAAAACTTATTCTATGATCATATTCTAACTTATAAGATTCCTAAAATTTAGTTAAACATTCTGGATGATGTTACTATTAATTTGGATTATTTCATATTCATATGGGTCGCATTAATATTCATAATGGTCAAGTTACAATTCAAAAAAAATTAAGGTAGTCCTATCAGAGTCCAAATATCATACCGTTTGCAATCATGTATGTCTGTTTTTTGAAATTCAATTCATCGAAGTGGAAAAATTAAGTTGAATGGCTAGGTTATAATTATATCCTTTAAATAATTATAACAAAAAATTGTTTTTCCAAATTGAATCAGTGTTGTATACATTTCAATAAATTTATTTTTCAAACATGGGGGTGTTAAATTCTCTCCACCTACTAGAAATTGGTTCCCTGCATTTTTTTATTTACATATTAAACAACTAAGGGTACATTTCCCTCATAGAATTTTCAGATTCCCATGTTTCTTCTTCAACCATGGGGTTTCTCCAAAAAACCTTAACATGGGGAATTACCTTATTTCATAATACATTATCTCTATGGTCAAGACTCTGAACATGCTTCTCTTCATAAGAACGGTTCTATTCCATCTGAACTACTTCTAGGCTCAAACTATGAGATGAATCTAAAACATACTTTCTCAACATCAAAACATGAAAAACATTATTTACAAGAGATAAACTCAGAAGACAATCCACATAGTAGGAAATTGTTCCCACTTCATCCAAGCATTCATAAGGTCTAATGATCTTTGGAAATAGCTTTAATTTATTACCAAAACACTAAACACTTTTCTATGGTGAGATTTTAAGAAAAACCTGAACACCTACCTTGAAAGAAAAGTATTTCCTCCAACTATCAGTATAACTTTTCTACCTACTCTGAGCTATATTCATGTGTTTCTAGAACATATTCACTTTCTCAGTTACATCCTATACCAACTATGGTCCAATAAACAATCTTTCCTCAAATTCATCACAAAATGATCGAGTTCAACACATTTTCTGATATAATTCCTCAAAAGAGTCCATTTGTATACTGGAATAAAAATTGTCAATATAAGAAAACTCAACTTATGAAATATGGGGATCCCAACTTCCCTTGTAGTATAATAAAAAAGATCAAATAATATCTTGAGATTTCTTAATTCTTCTCTCAGTCTATCTACCGTATTTAGGATGAAAATTGGTGCTGAAAATTAATTCTATGCTAAATGACTTTTAAAGGCCTTTACAAAAGTGATATGTGGTCCCAATATCATAGTAAGATATAATGGAAAGTGGAACTTCATGACACTTGGAAATCCATTTGATGAACAATTGAGAAATTTGATAAAAGGAAAAGTATATCGAATAGGATGAAAATGTAAAGATTTAGTTAGTCCTTCAATAATAATCCAAATCACATTGTTACCTAGAGAAGTCTTTGGTAGTCCCACCACAATGGCCATAGATATATTTTACAATTTCAACTATATCACTAGAAATTAATGAATCATCCCCCTTGGCAGTTGTCTCTATTTATTAACCTATTAACATGTCAAACATTTTACTGCAAAATCTACAATATCTCTTTTCATTCAATCCCCTAGTAATACTCCTGAAGGTCTCTATAAAAATTTGTTTTACCATGATGAACTAAAAATGGAGAACTACGAGCCTCACACAACAATTATTTCTTCATCTGGGCATCATAGGCCAATCCTAATATTTTTCAAACCTTAAAACACAATAATTATCAATGTAAAATTTTATAAAATTACCCAATTTAACAAATTATAGCTTTTTATGTAACTCATTATATTCCATTTCTGCTTACTTAATTCTATCTGATTGATACGGCTGTAATGAATCAAGAAACATACCATAGAAATTTCCTACACCAATAACTCCCAAGCCAAAATTCATCCAATCATTAATCAAGGGTCTTGTTACAAATGTAACAGGGTTAATGATTCATGATGTTTTCGACTCAAGGGATCTTCCACTTTATTTGATTTTCCATGATGTTAATTGATCATGCCATAATAATTATTTATCAATTAAATCCATCTTCTCTGACTCATGTCTAATTCCTTCTGAGTGAATATATACTTAAGACTTTTATGGTCAGTATATATTTCACATTTGGATACGTATAAATGATGCCTAAAAATTTTCAAAGTTAAAATCATAGCTTGTAATTCCAAATCTTGTGTAGGACAATTTAAATCATTAGGTTTTAGTTTTCTTGAAGCACATGTGATTACCTAATCATTCTATATCAAAACAAAACTATTTCTATGAAAGAAGAATAACTATAGATAAAAAATTCACCATTTTTTGAAGGTGGGGACAAAATTGGATCATTCACTTATATCATTTTTAGTTCTATAAATAAAGAATCACATTATTTTGTCCAAATAAATTTAACGCTTTTTGTGTTAACTTGTTTACCGGGATAGATAACCATTCACATGAGCCTTATCCTGGTTGGTAAGGACTCTGTAAGTGCATTAGGAAGACCCGAGATCAAATCCAGGCGGAGGCATTATTTTCGGGGGTACTATAGCATGCATTGTTGCAGGAACTATAGCAGGAACTATAGCAATACTGTATCAGGTACCATAGAAGAAACTGTGCAGTATTTTAGTAGGTACTTTAGCGGGAACTATATCAGGTACTGTTTGGCACTATAGCATCCCTGAATATTCCCCTGTTTTGGCCTTTGGGCCACATATTTGGTCCCCGAGTCCTTTAAGGCCTTCAGGCCACCCAAGAATTCGGGTTAGTAAGGCCTTCAGGCCACCTCAAGGAATTCGGCCCACCTTAAGTGCAGATGCTAACCAGACATCCTACGAAGAACAGGCTATAAAAGGAGGATGAGAAAGGATCTTTCACCATAGCAGAAGCTAAACGGATTGAAAGAATGAGAAGGTATGACACCTTCCATCGGGACAAGCCTGTGCATGTATAAGAATGCCTAGTCGAACAATAATGAGAAGGTGGAGAGCTGATTTCACGATGAAGATGATGGGGGGGATCAGTTCCAAGTAGTTAGTCTGGGTTGTATGTAATGTTTGAAGCCTACGAGCAAAATGAATTCTTCTAAGGCCTACGGGCCACGTAATACTTATGCCTATGGGCCTTGTAAGGGTTCCACCTCACCCCTTGAAAGGTGGATAATTAAAAATCAATAAAACATGAAGTCCTTCAAGCCATTGGATGGATATATGGATAGATAACCATGTAATGTTTTTAACAAACCATTAGTAATAACCAGCTAATCCAAGAAAACTACAAATCTCGGTAACATTTTTAGGTATTGAAAATTTATAAACCACTTTTTTTTGTAAGATCAACTATTATTCCATCCTTATTTACAATGTTCCCATGAAAATAAATCAGTTTCGACCCAAAATCACATTTGATAAATTTTCCATATAACAAATTTTCTTTGAGATTTTACAAGACAACCCTAAATTGTTTTTCATGATCTTCATAAATTTTTTCACAAGAACAAAACACCATCAACAAAAAAGAAAAAAACCTATCCAAATGTTCAATGAATATTCTATTTATAGTACCAATGAATACAAAAAGGTAATTTTTCAAACCAAAGGCATAACAACAAACTCATAATCCCTATATCTAGTACAAAAATCTATTTTTAGGATGTCATCCACCTTCACATTTAGCTTATGTTATTGGGATCTCATGTCAATCTTAGAAAAATAGTGAGATCCCTAGAGTTGATCAAACAAGTCACTGATATAAGGAAAAGGATACTATTCTTAACATTAATGTTATTAAAATCTCTATAATCATTGAAAAGTCTCATGTAACCACAATTCTTTTTAATGAAGAAATCTACAAGACCCCACGGTGAAGTGCTAGGAGGAATGAAGCATTTATCATGAGACTTCTGAAATTGATTTTTCAATTCAAGATATTCTACTTGATCCATTTAATAAGGGGGTTTTGAAATTTTCATTTCATCTAGAACTAATTCGATAATAAATTCAACTTCCTGGACAAAAATAACATCGGGCAGCTCATTGGGTAAAATATCAGGGTATTCTTTTACTACAGACACATTATTAATATGAATAGTTCCCCATTTTATATCAATATTGGAAAGATAACATTCATTTCCATCCTTCAACGATTTCACATATTCTTGATGTGTTACCAATTTTATGGGTTTATTATTTTATACAAACTAAAACACTTTATGACAAAACAATTTCTTTAGCTATAGAATCAATCTTATCATAATAAATAGAAATCTAATCCATACCTAGAATTAAATGAAACTCTACTAAGGAAAAATGTTTTTAGGTAATTTATTTTCATAGATAACAAGGGGAAGATTATTATAATGCATTTTTTTGTGATATTTCCCCATGGTGTTTTAACCATTTGTTCTGGTCACATTTCATGAGGTGAAATTTCCTATTCACTATAAATTTTCTCATAAAGAATGGAATGTTTAGACCTCATATCAAATAAGTCATAAGAAAAATCTGAGTAAACAAACAAAGTACCTAAAACCATTTCATCGGATGTCCCAACATCTACTGACATAGTTTCAAAGGATCTCACTACACCTTTCTGCTTATAATCTGGATACATTTCATCATTCAGACCTTTCTTTGGGGAAGTATTTTCATAATGACCCATCTCACCACATTTAAAATTATTTATACTTTTCTTACCATCATTAATTTTAAGATCATTTTTATTTTAATCTTTGAACATTTTTCCAAACTGACAACATCGAAAACACTTCCCATTTTTGGTGAGGCATTCCCAAAGGTTCTTTTTACCACACTTTTCAAAAATTTGAAACTGAACTATCTTATCATCAAATTTCATTTATTGATTCATACCCATCGCTTTCCATCTAGACCTCTTCTTCTATTTGTTTTCAATGTACATGTGATCATCAGAAAACTCTATTTATACTCTCTTACCACATTGGACAAGTTTGTTATAAATTTTGAACTCATAGTGATTCAATGTCCTTCAATATCATGGATTCAATCCTGAGTAAAAATAGTTGATTTTTCTATCAAGATATCGAATAATATTTTGAGAATACTATTCTAGTCTCGTGAATGTTTCTTCATACATGACCACTTAATATTCCTCTTTTTGTTTCAATACACGTAATTTCATTTCCATCCTAATTCAAACAACATTTGGAATTTTTTTCAAGGAACAGAATCTAAGATTCATCCCATTAAAAGGCATCAATATCCTATTTGTCCCTCATATTTTTTACCATTGTCCACCACTATTTATTTCACTTTCAAAATGATAAATGTAAAGACTAACCTTTTAATTATATGAAAAAACCTAGACACGAAATATCATTCCAAGTGCTTTAATCCAGCCTTCAAACACCACTGGGTCCGATGATCCACTGAAAGCAAGAGGATGTTGCCTCATAAAATGTTCCAATATCATCATGTTTATTTGTGGTAGTTCGGGTTGTTCTCTTGCATGGATTACATTACCATTTATAGCCTACGTCAATTGATCCATTACTGAATGAAACTATTCGGTTCAAATTCCGACCATTCTAGGTTGTAGATTCAGGATGATATCATCCTCTCGGTGGCTTCTTACTTCATCTTCCTTATTTCTTTTATGAAAAACCATTCTGAATAAATATATATTAGATGAAGAAACATGATAATCTTCAAATGGTATAAAATTTAACCATAAAAATAAGGTAAAAATCATGCATGGTATTCTATTAACATCATCCAAACCACTAATTTTATCTAAACCATTCTCTAATACCAACTATAATGAACCATCCATAAATATTTTATAATCTAGTTAATTCAAATTGAATTCACTTTCTTAGATTAAGAAAGATAATTAAGGTTTAGATTATTATAGAAATATGAAATATATTATTTATATCAACCCACAAATATAAAATTTGTGGACAACTAAAAAATATCAATTTTTTCATAATACAAACGTTTTTAATAAAAACATGAAATCCTTTCATGAAAATTCATAACAATATTCCTATTGGATTCTCCATTTATCTTACCAATCCATAAACCTTATGAAAACCGTTTTAAAACTCTGTATGAGCATAAAAAACTCAGTATGGGATATAAAAAGAATGATAGAAACCATTAGTCTGTAAAAACATATAAAAGTATGAAATCATTTTCACAATGACATACTTATCACCCACAAAGTATCGCATACTTTGTAAAACATGATATTTCCATAAAACATTGAATACATAAATAAAACCATAATGGTATCTTGGTTAATTAATTAATATATTCACCCTCACATCTACCTTATGATTTGTAACCCTCACAGCTACCTTACAATGTAACCCTCACAACTACTTTATTGGGTAACCATCGCAGATACACTTAGAGTAACCATACTCCCAACCCCAAACATGTAAATCACCAATGCATTGGAGAGAGATATAGGTCCTACCCATCATCATAATAAATTCCCATGAACCATAAAAAATTCATGAAACACTAATAATTTCATAAAAACATTACTTTTCAATGATTAAAGTAGAAATTTATAAGAGGGGTTTTAATGAAAAGTCCCTTAAATTTTTCATATAATTTGTGGTGAGAATTAATTAAATGAAGGAATATGTATATACACTATAAATTCAAATATTATATAATAATATAAAAGTATATATATATAATATTAGTACCACATAATCAGTGAAGTATAAGTTTAACCCAAATAATTGAAATTGGATTGAGAATTCTCTTACTTCAAGTTTGTCTTAATTAAAACATGTTTAAACCTTATATATACTAGTTAAAAGAGTGTTATTAATATTTTATAGAAATATATTTCCATTTATAACACCTTATATAATCATTTTATAATATCACTCTACACATTTATTAATAATATTTTGTTATTTCTATTGTTTCAGGTGTGTGCTTTACATGGTTTCCATGGTCAGTTCGTAATGATATTTCTTACTGAATAGAAAAGAACATAGAAACGTTTAATAATAATGGTTTTAATATGTTTCCATAATATAAAATTAACCCAATTTTGTTTACATATATCATTATTAATAATTTGATAAAACACTAATGATATTTGTTTAGATCATTTTGGTGGTTCTTCGACAATCAAAAACATGTTTTGTTATATAATTTAATATTATGTATATATGTTAATTACATAACATTTAAGGGGTTATATAATATATTTTAAAATATATTTCAACAATTAAAATGGTTTTATAACCATATTTTAAGTATGTAATGTAAATTGAAAACACATTGTCCATGATGTTGGTAAATCAATACATCACGCATGGTTTTTTCTTTTAAGTATAATTGTGAGAGGACAAGAAGTATGATTATGAATTTTTAAATAAACATGAAAAATTTTCATTAAATATATGAGAGTAGTTATTTTATGAATCATGAATAAGGGTAGGTGGAGAGAGTATAAGAAATGAAAAAAGAATCAAAAAGAAAATAAAAGAAATGAATGAGGATTTTTACCTCTTGATCTCTTCTCCTTGAGATCCTTCTTAAGGCCCTTGATTATGGATTTATGGTTATAAAGGAAGGTATTAGATGTGGGGTAGATTATTGGAAAGAAAATTGTGTATAAAATGGTCAATTCTCAATGCGTGGGAGGTGTGAGGAGAAGAGTGGGTCAGGGGTGGTATTTATAGTGGAGGAGAGGATGGTTTTCCATTATTTTAATCATTAGTTTATTATATCGGCTCATGACTATGAATAGTTTTGATTCATGGAACAAAAAACCATAAAGAGAGAATGTGACTTCTAACCAATGGTTATTAAACAATCCATGATGTTAGGAATAGTATATTTTACTTATAATGTAAATATATCGTAAATTATCGTATTTTACTATACTCCAAAAATTCAACAATTTCAGAAAAAAATCCAAAAAATTCTCCCCAACCATTTTTTGATTTTTTTAAGTAAAAATGAACTCAATTTTATAATAATAATTTTCCAAATATTAGAAATTTTATTTTTAGTTAATATCATAATTTATTCGAAAAATAACAATTTTAAAACTATAACTGATTTTATAACTCATTAAAAGATAATCAAGGTATCATAAAAGTATCTTATAAAAATAATAAAATAAAATAATAATTTATGATTACATTTTATTAAAATAAATATTCATTTAAATTATTAAATTAATCCTAAATGTGTAATTAAATATTTATGAATTATAAAAAATACCAACACTTAGGATATAAACAATATTGTCACTTATAAGATGCCTAAATGTTATTTATACATTCACGGATGAGTTTAATAATCATTTAGCTGATTTACTTTTCCGATGGGTCACATTAGTATTCAAAAGTTTCAAGTTACTATTCCACAAGAAAATAATTTGTTCATATTAGACACTAAATATCTTACTGATTACAACCGTGTATGTCCATTTTTTGAAATTCAATTCATTGAAAAAAAATTATGTTGAATTGGTAGGTTATAAATATCTCATTTAAATATTTATTAAAAAAAATTATTGTTTCATAGAGACTCAGTGTTTCAAGCATTTCATTAAAATTATTTGTAAAACCTTTGCGTGTTACATATAGCTTAAATGATAGGTGTGCTCAAATTGTGCTAAAATTGAATAGTTAATATTCTTTGTATTTATTGAAAATAATGAAGGATCTAACCAGCGATTTCCAATATATATTTAACCAGTATCTAGTTATTTCTAAAATGGGTTGTCAATATGATTCTATGAGTCACTTAAACATGTTTTTATTTTGTTTTATCGAGTTTTTATTTTTTTCCATGAGAAAAAAATAATATTTTTCAAGTGTAAATGTTTTTTTAATCGATAAAATAATAATTTGAGAAAAGAATGACTTTATTTATGTTTTCTTATTTTTTTACCAAACTAATAGATTATTTCTTTTTATTCCCCTTATTGTGATATTTTTTTCATCCCATGTTTTTTTTAAAAATCACAGGGTCTAAAGACAGATAAGAACAAATAAAAAGTTAGGTAATATTTAATGAAGATTACTCATGCAAATATAACATGTTTAATTTGGAAATATTTTTATTTTGGAAAAAATAGATACTTATAAAAAATGTCCACTTCATAAAATATTGTTTTGTTATGAATGAGTTATGTTGTAATTATCTAAAAATATAAAACGTAATGATCCTAAAAATGAGATAATGTGAAATATTGATTTAAAACTCCTGATTATTTAAGGTTTTAAGGATATGTCCTTAAATATAGTGATCTTACAAATAAACTACAACATAATAATCTATTAATAATGGTAGGATCATGTTAGGGTCTGTTTAACAACCTACATGAAAAATACTATTAATTTATGTCATTGATGACCACGATAACTTATTTAATGATATAATATGATTTAAATGTGTAAATAATAATCTTACCCTTCAATATATGTTAAATTAATAGTTAATTCATTAATTAAGAAAAAACACTTTTATCATATAGAATAACCAAAAATTTCTTGATATTAATATCAACTCGGAGGATACAGCCTGAAAAACTCGTGGAAGAAATTTTAAAAATCTTAATTTTTTATAAATAATTCATAGTGGTATCTTTAAAAAAACTATTAAATACTGTATTTCTTATAGAAATATTGATACTATGAAACTATAATAAATGAAAAAAAAATATGAATACTATACCTGGAAAATAGGTATTCATATAGAGAATTTCTATTTATGAAATGTATATATTAAAATGTAATTTGTTAATGTTTGGAATTAGGTTATTAAGATGGATATGATTTTTATATATGAGGTTAGAGTATATTCATTGAACTCAAGATAAGAGTTAAGGGTTTTCTATCTCAAATTCCTCTCATTGAGATATATTTTGTATTATGTTCCTCATTTCCTTTATATGGTGTATAAAGTACCTATTTGAGATGTAATATCTCGAAATTCATTTTTAATGGTAATTAAATATCATTCTTAAATCCCTACCATTTATGAAGTCTATTTAATTTACACCCAATCCATAAGTGGGGTTTTCCATCTCAATTTTCATTATTTGGGACTCATTTTATTCTCCCCCCCCCGCATTTAATTTTTTGCGGTTAATAAATTTACATTGAAGACTTTAAACCATATTAATCATGAAATTTAATGGAATTACAAGTCTATATTTTTATTCCTTGTTGATATACATTTTTATTTTAGAGTTTCCTATAAGGTTGTAAAACTCATTCATTTCCTTTGTAAAAAAACTATACTATTTTTTGGTAAATTAAATGTTTTGCGGTTTCCTATAAATTAAATCCATGTATGGATACTAGATATTGAATTAGTCTTTTACACATATTCACCAAGGGGTAGAAACCTCTAAATGGTTTGTTGATCATTCACTAAATCATTACTCTGATATATGATAAGTTGTCCTAAGACTACACATTTGGATAGACACTCCAAGGGGATATGATTTAGAATATTCACATGCTCTTTATAAACCATGATGACAAAAAAAATTCCCTTCCACTTCCTTGGCATCATAAAAATGAAAACTATTGAACCCAATTACTATCTTCCATTGATAATCCATCATATGAAAAGTGCCCTCACAATTTTACTTCATTTATATGGGTAAATTCATTTTATTTTAAGATAACCTAGGACTTATAAGTTGATCAATGGATATTCACCTAAACTTAATATTTAGTCTAATGAAAAGGGATGTTTTTTTCTATATTTATCATTATATAGATATCAGTGTTTTGATTCATCCTGGTCTTCCTTATGGAATAATATAAAAGGCCTTATAGAATCTTTTAGTGAATGTATTGGGATTAATCAAGTAATGGGTGGGGCACAAAATTATATAACCCTTTAACATATGGATAGGTGTCATGAGAAAAGCCAACTTGGGTTTTGGAGGATATCAATCCCCATATTAGTGAAGTGTCTTGGCAGAATTCCTTGAAAAATGTTATAATTTTTTACATTAGGCATTCCATTAGTATGGGATCAATTATTATTATTATCTATGTATTTTATTATTTTCCTTGACCTAGAATTCCATTATTTTTAGTTAATTGTGACTTAATATTGTCTATTTATTCATTTTATATCACTTTTTTCATGATTATTATGATAGATTTCAATTTATACTAATCCTAACTAAGCATTAGAGTTAAACCTTATTTTCCCTCCATTATCCATGAAATCTAAAGGAAAACAATTTTTAATTTTCATATATATGATATTATAGATAAAGATGTCTTTGAAATGTGTTCATGTTACATGTTATGTTTTAAAATGTGATGTATGTATGTTTTTAGACTTCTAATACTACTATGTTATTGGATCGTGTCGGAACTCTTTTATTCTTTACTAATAAAGTAGTATAACTATCGGTTCTAGGTTTCTAGAGTCCATGATATTACATAATTGGTTTTAGTCTTATTATATTCGACAATGAAAATATAGTTATGATGAATACATTTGTGTTTGAATTTATTTTGTAGTGGTAGATGTATGATTTATATCATATTTGGAAAAGAATATTTCCATATTTTATATAGATGGTGGTGGTTGGGGTGATACTGACAATTTTTCTTTCCAACTGAGTTTTATGTATGGTAGTTCCTTGGTATATGTATTTCATTTATACATTTTAGGGTGTTTTAGTAGATTTATTTATTTATTTATTTAAAAATTTGTTCCATTTTTGGAGATATTTTACTTTTTTTATGTTTTATGGAAGGAAAAAATGAATATTTGAAAAGAAATTAATAAAGGGGGAAATTAGAGAAAAAATACACTTCGTTCCAAGAGAAAAAAGAAGCGTAGTGACACCAAATTTTTTAGGATGTTAAGTATATGAATAAATGATGAAACACGATTACACATCGTGCAATTAGATTACAAGTAGGGACTTCATTAGATAGGAAGGCCTCCACAAGTATAAGTCCTGAAGTGATTACACGCTCTGAATGTCACTTACACATCATGAGTCCCTATTACACATCTTAAAAAGAGTAAATGTTTCAATATTATGTATGATATTCACATGGATTAAAAATATGCTGAGGTATACAAGGATCGGGATTACATGATGTTTAAACACATTATACATCGTGAGACTTTTGGGAAATAAAAAAACAAAGATACATGGAAATATATAATACGGCTGAAGATTTTATGAAGTCCACTATAAATATAACTGTCAACTGCACCATTTGGGGCATCTAGGATAGAGGGCCAAAGAGGGATGCTGGTGTAGATGCTCCTACATACTATGGATCAGTGTTTTGACACTTTCTTTATAATTTTCATTCATTATTTGTCTACACACACCCATTCTTTATATGAGTAGGTGACTTATTTATATAGGGGTTTTCATAATGAAGGGGATTGATTATACAAGTTATTTTATATCTGAATACAATTCATTTTGGGATTTCATTTTTTTTAATTCTATTATTTCCTAAATTCCATCTTGCATGGACATTGTGAGCGGGCTAGGGGAATGGGTTTAATATCATTCCATCTTTCAACATGATCATTTCTTGAAATTTATTGAATGCATTCCTTTAATATGAAATCTAGAGATTAGAATCAAACCATGACCACTGGGTTTGCTTCCTACCTATCTATATATAAGGTTTTGGGTTACCAATTATTTTTATTTCAAAATAGCTAACTATGAAGAAAAGAGAAAATAGGATGTAGAGTATTTTGTATGACCATTGTACTCTCTAGGACCCGATTCCAACACCTAAAGAATTGTAAATTAATTATTTAATTCATTTTATTCAATGAAAAAGGATTTATTTCTACCCTTCACCCATGTTATATTTTGTTCTCCTATATTCTCCGCCAATAAAATGATTGACAGTTTAGATTTATTTTCTACAAATAAAAATTAGTTTAGATCAATGTTGTTTAAATAATATTTTATCTAACCCTATCTCTATGGGATTGAAAGTGGAATTTCATATCCTATAATACCATGTAGTTTAGTGGCCTATTTGATTTGTGTTATTTATTTATTGGTTCAGTGACATGGTGGGAACTAACGATGCATATAGGGATATCACTCCTTTAGAGGGCATAATGGGGATATTAATATGGTTCGTCCGATTAAAATTTTATATAGAGATATTTTTTATATATCTATTTTAATTTTATCGTGGTTTTTTAGTTTAATACATGTTATATTTATATATTTTTTTATTGAAAAAGGATTCAATAAGGTATTTACTAGGGGTAAGAGATTATACCATATTCAAGAGAGATTTGGATGATGACAGAAATTGAGAGAGAAATGTTGTGATTTATTAAGGATAAATTCTACAAGGAGGAGGAAGGTTTTTGTCATTTTTTTATGTGTTCAAATAAATGAAAATTTAAAAATAAATCACCATTGGAAGATCTCTACAAGTTACCTTTTTCATATGCAATTAATTTTTTTCATTGGTTTTTGTGTTTTTAAGATAATATATATTTTTTGTCAAATGGGGTGATGTGTTATCATATGTGGGTAGCATTTTTTCCCGGGAAGATTATTAAATAGACAATGGAGGGGAATCTTGGTATTTTTTTACATAACTTTTTATATAAAATATTTGAAATTAATGTTTAATAATTTACTTGAATTTTGAACTTTTTGATTATTAGTGGATTTTTCAGTGTTTCCTTATGGGTTTTAATTCTACACAGTAGTTGGGTTTTTCAAATTAAAAAACTAAATTATATTATAATATTTTTATTCTACAATTATTTTATAATGCTAGTCAAAAATATTATACAGGTTGTTTTTTCTCCATTATTATGAATCTCTATAAAACCTCCCCAATCATGGATCAAAAAATGAATGTTAATGGATATCATAAGGGTTTTACTAACACTAGGAAAGATACTAATGATCCCTATGAAACATATTTTTAATTGAATTTAAAGAGGGTGAGTATTTTAGATGGGGATTAGTAGACTATTTGGCATTTTTTTGGTAATTATTTTCTAGAACCCATATTATTTAATATATTTGTTTGGAATAGAGTAGGTTCGAAACTTCTGGATAATATTACTGAATTAATTAATAAAAAATCATACAATTTTAGTTCTTATGAGGTAATTCATTCATTCATATATATTATTAGAGTGGTTTTTATATCTCAAATTCCATTTTTTTCTATAGAATGTTTTCCAATGAAAACGTAAATGAAGAAAATGGGGGAATATTTAGCTATGCGAAGACATAGGTAGTTCCCATGTGAATGATTTGGGGATTTGAACCCTATCATTAATTCAAGAATTTATATGAGAGGATTAGATTAGAATGATTTCATGATCTAGTCTCTATTGATTAAACATGACATTCAATGAGAGGATTTAATTATATCTCTCCCATTATGGTTACGATAAGTAAAGCCTCATGTTCGAGTATGATGATTTCCCTAACTATTTCTATGGGGGTTAATAGAATTTTTAATGGAAATATAATCAGTGAAAGTGGTAATATTATACCATTCAAGGGACAATATAACATGGTAAGAAGGGTATCCTTAATGTGGTATTTAATTTCCATAACCTGGTCTCTCAAAATAGGGTATATTTGAGTCCTCCCATTCATAAATTTAGTTCATCATGTTTAGTTTATAGGGGGTGGATGGGATCTGGAAAAACATGGTTTTATAACTACCAATTCCATCATTACCCAAATTAAACATTATATTTGGGGATTACCTGAGTTGTTATATCTCCCTATAATCCTACATCAAAATTTATATAAACTTGTGAAATAGAAGATTTTCTTGATACTATAGCAATGTAGTATAATAGGTAAAATAGTATATACAATATAGGGGCTCTATAACAGTGATATTATTCATCAAAATTGGGTTTTTGAGAATTTTATATGGGACTTGGGGCTACTAGGCTTCCAAGATATCCTTAGTCTTTGGGGCACTGGGCCTTTGTACCCCATTGCTAGCCCTTTAGGCCACAAACTCGAGCAGCTTCTTAGTGATGGAATGTGGGATAGTGAAAGGGTAGTCACTCGTTGAGTAGGATATATGTAGGTATGTTTTCTATAGAAGTGACATGACACTGGTCATAATGACCTACTTTCAAGATTATGCTAATAATGACCTCTTTGTGGGACAACGATACTGAACTACAGATTTTGGATCATGGGTGATAGAAAGGAACATGAGGATAGAAGTAATGTTAGAAGGACTATTTTGGTTTTATTTTTAGGGTTATTTGTATAATCCATGAATCCATGTATGTTGGGTATTTTAGAACATTTTATGGTTCCCTCTCAACCTAGTTAAAAATTTGGTTTACCATGAAAAATAAAAAAAAATATAATTTCCAAAATGTGGAGTTTTATTCAATTTAGGTGATTTTGTTTGACCATAACAGTAAAATTTATTCCTTGGATCCTTTATGTATACTTGATAATAGATGAAAATATTGAAAATTTTATACCCATAATCAATTCAATTCCTTAGAAGAGAAATTTAAAGTTTTAAAATCTGATTGTACATTCCAAAAATGAAAAATTGGGTATGGAAGAAAAAAATTACAAGTAATATTGTATTTTTTAGGATGATTTTTCATCTATATTGAAGAGATCTTATACCAGATCATTGATTTTCATGTTTGAAGAGGGGTTGTATTACTATGTCAAATGAAATTATTGTGAAAATATAATGAAGAATTACATATCATTGATGTTTTTATAGTGTTTTTGAGTTTTCTTGGTTTCTATTGTTCCCAGAAATCCATAATGTGTATTATTAATAAAAATAAAACAGTATTTTAGAAATAATAAAAAATATAATATTTTATAAATGTTTATGGAAATATTAACTTATAATAGAGTAAGAAAATCATTTTCATCCTTTTCCCTCGAAAAAATATAATTAAATACATATATATATATATATGAAAAACATCACAACTCATCTAAATCATTAATTTATGGTTCATTATTATCACTCAAACAAACATATTTCTCCTTAAGAAAGTCATTTAATTTTTAAATAAATTAATATAAAACATAATTAAAATGAGTTAACACAAATTAAAATTTAATAATTATTATTCCATATTTCTAATATATATTGATATTGGTTCAATCTTTCAATTTAATTCCAACACAATAGTGCCCATATTTGACCACTAAGGGTCATTAAATAATTTCATTTAAAAGAAATGAGGAGATTTTCTCTAAAATCGATGTAAAAATGTTGCAAAAAAATTCCACTAAATCATTCATAAGAGAACATTTATTTTTTAAAATGAATCATTACAAATAATACATTTACTATAAGTAATGATTTTCTATAATGGACCAATCCTGCCAATCTATTACCTTGAAAAAAGTTTAACGACAGAGGTGTTTATGGATATCTAAAGGTTCATAGAGGTGTTTAAGAGGTGGATAGAAGTTCCACTACCATTTCAACTAGGGATACAACATAGGGCTTATGGATATGGTAAAAAAGGTCACCATTATTGCATGAAGAAGATATCTAGAGTGTAGGTTTCTATGTGTTTCATCTATGGAGGTGGGGCTATGGTGTAAGGGATGTGTGATAGAGATTCAATGCTACTGCCAAAAAATTCATTACTACAACATAAATACTCAGATTTAGAATGGAGTCTTGATTGTCGATTTTCATAGGTTCTGTTGATTTTAGAGTGCTTGTGCCATGAATCCAACTTATGTATTAGTCCCCATCATAGTTATTGGGATATAAAACATGGGGGATTTTGTTCTGTTATGCTATCCCCTACCCTTTATATGATATTTTCAATTGATATAGCTCTAAAACATGGATGGATACCTTATCAAACACGATGAAGTGTGGTTTTCTAGACTATGTTATCGTATCACTTATTTTTAGTGGTTCTACAATGTGTTGTAGAGGGTTATGTCATGGTATTATAATTTCTATACCACCAATAAATTTTAAAAAAAATAAAACTTGGTCTCTTTTTCTTCTTCCACTAATATCTTAGGAGACATAGGTGTATACCATGGAGGAATTTCAGCATCATCTCAGTTTTTTCAACCAAATTTATGTAGAATATTTTCTTAGTGGTTAAGGTGAGTTCCCTTATTTTTATTCCCATGGATTCTTCTTGTTACCTGTCTAAGAGGGTTACTACTACAAGAAGTTGGTATTTTGATTATGTATTGATGAGGGAATGATTTTTTTCTTGTCAGAGGATGGAAAAGGTAACCACTTTCATTACGGAATTTTATTGGGTATTTTCTCTTGTTCTAGAATTTTGTAGTAAACCAGAAAGGTCTATTTGAGGTTGTGGATCCTTTAATTCCCTATTTCTATATCATTTATGTTGGATGTTCTCTAGTAATACATCAAGAATATTTTTGTATCTGATTTTGAAAATATAATTTAACAAGTTTAATTTAATTTAAGGGTAAGGGGAATGAAATCACATATTTTACCATTTGATATTATTATTTATATTATTAATTGCACGTGATAAATGCACCACTAAAAATCATGATCATTGGGGTTCATTACCTGAACTGTAGTTGTGATTGTTGAATACATATTATGTTGTTGTTTGTTTATCGTCACCTTGATATAAAATGGATAATTAATTATACCCGGATAATGAGTGTGTTGCACATGGAAATACGGCATGTGTGATAATTCCCTCAAATAAATAATTAAATGTGATGAAAATCCCCTATGCCAAATCTGTAAATTATTATATGATTAATGAGTAATGTGATTATGAATGTGGATGTGTGGTGTAGATTTATTATATTGATGTGATGCATGAGATGTAGTTGTGTTGTGATGGAAAGAGGTGGTGGTGTACTGGTTGTGATGAAGTGGTTTTTTTATGTTTGATGGTGGTACAATAGGTTGTTTATCAAAGGTATGATGGGTTTTTTCATATTCAATTTTTTTTGAAATGTTAGTTTCCTGGGTAGTGTCATAATTGTTTGGTAAATAAAAAAATTAATATGTATGGGTTGAATGGTTAATGTATGAATGACTAATAATGGTCTATAAAACCAATTAGATAAATGAGTTGTGTTTATTGGTAATATGAATATGGGAATATTATTAAATTAAGTAAGAAGATGAAATGTGTCTTATGTTTTGTGGAGTGATGTTATTCATTTTGATGGAAGAGAAAGTGGTGATGGGTGTGAGGCCTTGGGGTGACATTATGTGTAACTCCCCGACTATTTATGGACCATTTTTTTCAAATAAATTAAAATTTTCATTAATATCTTGCAATGAACTAAGCCAAACATTCCTTTCACACTAAACCAACATGGCACATGTTTCATGCAACACCGCGTTAGCGTACGATACATGCAATAATGAGTATAGATTTTTATCAATGTATAAAAGGATTATGTTCGAATTATGTTATATGTAACATCAAATGAATATTGCAGTACATGAAACACTAAATGGTCTTTCTTTACATGCAAAATAAACCTTCCTCGATAGCTTGCATTGTACACAATACCAAGTTTCACTAAACAACTATATATAATAAAAATATTATTATTTAATGGGATATAAACAATAATTGATGAATATTATTAACAACATTATTAATTTTAAATAACATTAACATTCATCTTATGCGTTTTCTAAACATTATATAAGAACAAGTTCAATTTTTTAGACAAAAGAAGTATTTTTTTTAAAAAAATGCAGGTTTTCCTCCTTTTGATGGTGCACCCATTTTAAATCTAGTTTATAGCATTTTTATATATTTTATTTTACAAAATGAACTTTTTCTTTGGATGTGGGAAATCAAAATATTCTTTCTTTTATTTTTTGGTATTTTTCTGATGAAATTTATATTTTACTGAATAATAAAAAATACTACATTTTAATTCAAAACATCATTTTCATGTAATTTATTAATATAGTTAGATTATATATTTAATTGTTTTTAAAGTTTAATTTTTTTACCTTTTAATTCAATTCTGTTCATTTTAAGTAATTTCAAATTTAAATTGGATATAAACACATGTCAATCATTTGTTAGTTTTTACATCTTAAAAACCTGCTTTCTGGTATTGACAACGATAATTATGTTTAAATTAATTTATTCCAATTTTGTGTTTTGAATTTAAAAAAATGGATTCCATATTTGGAAGCATAAGGTTCAAATTGTGTAAATAAGTAACTTTTAATTTTGTACATTATGAATAGTAACTTCTGTAATTATTTTTATTTTCCATGGTTAAAGAGTAAATCAGGTAAATAAAGGTAAAATATAATATTATAATAGTATAAAACTGCCATAACACATGTTTTAATCCTATTTTATTAGTTATTACTTACCATGAAAAACCATGGTTGAGTTTAGTACCCCATGGAGTCACTTGGTTTTGATAATTACCTTTTATAATTTTTATTATAAAGAAAGGGAAATATAACATAAACCCATATATCCAAACTAAAACAATTTTTTTTGGTTTAAATAAATTATATCATAGACTATAAAAAGTAATTAGAAAGTTAAAAATATTTCATACATAATGGTTTTTTATTTATAATTTTTAGACATTATGTAAATAAATTAATTTACGACACAATGACGATGTAGTGATTACATCATTAAAGAAATATTCTAAAAAATGATATTGTAAATATTAAAATAAATGTAATTTGAAAATTTTAAATCCATTCACTATTTTTTTTGGATGAAAGTGACATGTGAGTAAATAAGTAATTCATTTTTTTTTTGAAAAAATAACGTTTTTTTGACCTTTACAAAAATTAATTACTAAATTTTGTCAAATTTGACATAAATGAGTTTTTAAAAGAAATAATATATTATTAAATGATATAATAGTCCTAAAATTAATGATTCATCCAAATGATTATTCAATATTAAAAATTTCATTAATTATCTGCTTTTGGGTTTCTTGTCATTTTATAGTAACTATAGTAACCATATATTATGAAAATACAGGAAGACTAGGTAAGTGTTAATATTTTTAACTAAAGGGTAAAACTAAAGGATAAGGTTAATTTCTAGATCAAAAATTTTCTAAATCCAATTGGTAGAAAGTTTTTTTCCCATAATCATCTTATCCTCTATATTTATCACTTTTTATCTATTATAATTCGAAAATAAATTTATAATAAAATAATATTGCATGAATTTCCTAAAGTGCCACTCACCTCTCCTATATAAGGGAACCTATTCTTATCTTTTATTCATTCCTCAAAATCAATGCGTCTTAGCCAAAACCTTCCCAAATATCCTCCCAACTTCCATCACTTCATCCTTGAGGCCACAATTTAAGCCTAAAGACTTCGTAGAGAGACCATTTGTGAAAATCAAAAAGTGATACTCAAAAAAGAGGTAATTTCTTTATTACCTCTTTCAGAATTCTTTTCTTCTTATTCTACCTCTTCTTATATTGTTACCATACTAAAGTAATAAATACAGAATATTCTACATTCTAATATGTTATTATAATTATGGTAAAACCTTATACCTACTTTTATTCATTCTATAAATAACAATATCACCAAGTGTGAGTACATAGGACTTACCATCTACACGCCATGGTGTAATTTTTTATTCAAAAATACTTAATTTGGATGGGTATAATAATGATTATAATGGATGTAAATAATTTATATAACATTATAATTATTATTTATAATTAATATACCATCTAATTCCATACTAGTAAAATATTAAGTGAATGATATCCTCACTCGTGCGTACGTACAACCTATCGTTTCCATGACGCGATGAGATTAATTCTCCACATTAACCATTAAACAATGATTATAAAGTATATTTAATTAATATACAATAAATATATGACAGAATAATTCTATTGAATATATATGTGTGTGTGTGTGTGTCATTTACTTACTTCCATTCAATACAATAAGGAAACAGAAACATCGTTCAGGGGTACATACGTCCAGCCATCTCCATGAATATTGTATTTCATTTCATTTGTATTTCTATTATATATATTTTTATAATGAATATTTAATATATATATAAATCATTTTTTACATTATATATATAACTAAATCATGATATATGTAATAATATCAAGAATGAAAAGTCAAAATGTGCATGATAAATAAAATGATTATTACCCAAAACATTTCTTTAACATAGAATTTATAAATAAATAGGTATTATAATGTCATAAGTGAATCATATATGATATAATAGTTATTATTATAGACCTGTTACAATTTAATAATATTTTTAAACCCACTATACAGGTGTTTCAGAAACATATATAAGAAATCAAACCTAATGTAAGGGATAATTTTGCAATATTATTATTATCTCGGATTGTTTATTCATAAGTATTTACTGAGTTTTTTATCATTTACATCCATGTATCATAAATATAAAATATTATTTATATTGTTCTACTATTTTTTATATTTAATTTTACCCATTGGTAAATTTTTATTAAAGGGTATGGAAGGAATCTTTCTTTCGTTTTCTATAGAAGGTACTTCTTGACATTTCTAGCAAGAGTACGAGAAACATTTTTTTTAACTAATACGGAATGATAAGACTTTTACATCTCCATTAAAACTAATTTCCATAAAACTTATTTTACACTATTTCATGTTTATTTTCAAAAAAAATATTTTCTTTTAAAGTTGCCTGGCATTTTGGGAAAAGAAAATGTTTTTGTAGAAGAAATGATATTTTCCTCAAGAAGTAAGTTCAAGTGTTTTGTCAAAAAATATTTTAAATATAACATGTCACTATTTAAATAGTATTATGTTTATATACTTATTATTTTAATGATTTTAATGATTTAATGATGTAATAATATTTTATATGGATATTTTATGATGAAATGAAGTTTAGGAAACCCATTTTATTTTAAGGTTTATGCTATGATGAATAATTTCTGTTTTTGTGGAACATGTAAGCATGAATTCATTAAGAGATGAGTGGGACCTATATCTCCCTCCAATTCTTTTGTTAAATATTTATATCTCATGAGATATACATGACTGGAACGACAAGTAAATATAGTTCAGTAATACTGGTTTGGAACGGTAAGTAGATTTGGTTCAGTAATACATGGCTAGAACAATATGTAAACTTAGTTTAGTAATGTAATTTTTACAATATGATGGTCTTGGATGCAATGTCGTGGAAACTATGGAAATTATAGTATGTGCTTATTAGTCTTCCAAAATTCCATATTCTATTCATATGCTATGATCAATTCCTTATGTGCTTCCAAGATTTATTTCATGAGTCACATTTTTTATATTTAAACATTATGTTCATGTTTTTAAATTCTTATGTTTATGGTTTGTTTTATGTTCTCCATTTTTACCCTTACTAAGAAGTTGTGCTCAGCCTTTAATGTTTTCTTTTTTCCATGATTTAATGAAAAGTTTTAGCCGGAAAACAAAAGGGAAAGATATTTATGGGAGATGTTGAAGATTGTTCACCAAGTTAGAAGAATATGTTCCAAATTTCTAATGATACAAAACTAATACTATCTTTGGGTGTATATTTGTGTAATGTATTAAGTATTATAGAAATGAAATATAATTTCCATGTATTCTAAGCTTGGGTCTCTATATTGGGAGTTGGGAGGGATCTTTTGTGGTGTACCCATAGGTTGGTTATCTTTTTTATGATATTATATATATACCATTGTATTTTTCTTGTGATTTCTCTATGCACCCCACCAACATCAAGAACATAGAACCAAAAATCAGCAGTTATGGGGGTGTTTTCCATGTATCCTAGTGGTGAAGATGGATATATCAAAATCCACTCTTCCTTAATCCCTCTTCTAGGAAATTTTGACATGAATGAAAAATGATGGCCCAAAGTAAAAAAGTTTGTTATACTAATGTGATTTTATGTGGTTTTGATGGCCCTGGTGTCTTTGGGTGAGATGTGATGTCATGTGGTGTAATTGAACAAGTGTCATCATGAAGGATTTGTTGAGATTAGATATATTATAGACTGGGACATCCATAGTGGGAGGAAGCCAAAACGTAGATGTCATTTATGTTCAGGATACCCAAAAACCATGGATATTAGACAAGAATTAGTGTGGTGTGAAGGACCATGTTCTTTCAAGTGATATGTGATGTGATTTTATGGCCTATGTATCATGAAAACAGATTTCATATGATGTGATTTTATGAGGAAGAGTTGGGGGATCCTGGACATATGTTGTTTTGGTGGGAGAGAGAATAATAAGTGGGAAAGTGGTGTGGGGTATCTTTCATCGATATGATTCATATTAAGTTACTATATAAGGATGCCTTATTTTTTGGGCAAGCCCTGGTGAGGATTGGAAGGTTAGTTTACCTATTTAGTTGTTGTTGGTTTTTCTATTTTCTCACTAGTGTATTAGTATGCTACATTCTTATATGAATGAGAGAGTTTGGGTTTTCTACTAAGTATACTTGTATTCTCACCACATATGTAAAAATATATTCAAGTTTCTCATTGGACTACATAGACCATGTTGGACATTACTAGTTTCGAATATGGGGTCGTTTTTGTTTCATTGCTATATATTTTCTTTTCGGTATTGGTTTGGATAAATTTTATTTTATCTAATCATTTTATACATTTACTATGTGATAGTTTCAGTTGTTTCTTTTAATATTATCTCATTATATTTATTTATCATTGATATTATATCTCTATATCCACCATATATTATAGAGGGTAATTCCTCCCATATTAATATTTTTATACCCTTGATGCTTGTCACCAACTCTGGGCCTACTGAAGGGAGTACTCAGAAGTCATTATCAATCGTCCTTTATTATTAGCCCAAGAGGGGCATCTTTTGAGGGAGGGGGTAACGAAAAGTTGTATAAAAGGATTATGGTAGTGATAATGGAAGAAGTTTAATGTTATTCATAATTAATATTTTGTGGGTTAGTGGGGTGATGATGTTAGTTGATCCTTGTGCATGACATTGGCCAGGGAAGACTAGCTAGGACATGGGATTTTAGGGCCCCCTGTGATCCTATGTAAGGACATTGAGACTACCAAATGACCAACTAAAGTGGGGTGTCTTTTTGGGAAGATACCTAGCGGTACAAGTATCATGATTGACATGTATTCTTTAGTGAATATTCTATTTCAGTGAGCTAAACTAAATTAAATAATTATTAATAGGATTATATACTGCTTAATCGAAGGAAATATTTATTTCCATTTCATAAAATACTCCTAGATGTCATCCATGTGCGGTCTAGGAAGTAGATATTTAGTAGGCTTGCCGAGTTGATCACTGGAGGGCTGATCAATTGAAAAGGATGATCAGTTGAAGAAGGAATTGCAGACTTTTTAGTAGTAGGTGACACACTACTATCGATATGTATGACAAAACAATATTTTATTTAAAAATTATATTATAGTATTTAACTAACTGAATTCCACTGAAGATGAGTTAAAATAACAAGGTTTTCAACAAAAATATTTTTATAAAAGAAATTGGGTTTAATTATTTTTGAATAATGTGAGAGAAATATGAAGTTTGATTTGATTGGTTTTAAATGGTTGAGAAATATTGTGACCAGATAGGGTTTGGATAGACATAGTGTCATGCTATCATAGTTATCAAATTTTACTATTTTTTCTTATACGAACTGGTAAGAGATAGATTCATCTACTAAGTCCACTCTACACCTAGGAATATGGTTTTGTTGGAAATATTACCATCTAATACCTCATATTGTTCTACCCTCATTCTAGTGTGCATATCATAGTAGTATTTTTTGTTTGATTAATTATAAAAATCCCTCTCCAGGAATTGATGTTTCCTATTAAACTAGTATTATAATGTACAATCATACACACATGATCAAGACTATTGAGAACTCACCACCCATCCCTAATGCAACTGCATTTGAAATTTAAAATTTAATCAAGAATTGAAACTATATACAAAAAGAAGAAGGTAATTTATTAAATTGATTTACAAAATCCCAATAAATCACATATTTTCATCCTATCCCTTTTCTGGTCACTCAAAAAATATACACCTCCATGGATAAAGAATTTTGATTTATTGGAGGATAGTGGAGACATTAGTAAGTAATGATAACAAAATAAGAATAATGTAGGGAAGTGAATCAATAGGTGGTTGTTGTCTAATGTATCCCTAATCGATCGATATCTCATTCAATCAAACATATCCTCTTATTTAAGGGAATGGAAGAGGATTATTAGAATCATAAATGACTATTAATGTGTTTCAAGAAATATTGGGTTTTCAACCATGGAAAATTCAACTGATGAATTTTATCTTCAAAGGTATGCATGTTTTAATCCCCTTTTTGGTTAAATCATCAAATGTAGTCTTCTATATTGTTGTTCCAAATTATTATTTTTGATTAACCTCCAAATGGAACCTCCACACTCTATGTGTAGAAGATGTTATATCCCTTTTACTCCAAAATTTTATTATAGAATAATGTTATCTAAATATTAATTAAATTTTTTTCATCCAATGGTCATCTTAATTAGTGAATAACTCCTTTAAATTTAATGGGGAAACTTTTAATTGATTTTTCATTCCAATATACATGAATAACATCAATTGGAGGTGTGTACCATAATTTATTCCTCATTAACGAATGTGGGGTCCACTTTTTCTACCCAAGACATTTTCAAATTGGTTGATTTTTTTGGGCCTCTAGATGTTCAAATTACCAATGGGTCCAAAAGGTAAATTGGAATCCCAGAAATTAAGAAATGATAAAAAATAATCATTTAAATTTGATCAATATTTTAAATTTTATTCTTAAAATAAAAAAGTGATAAAAATATGTTAAAATTACATAATTATAAAAATTTTACATTTTATCATAAAACACACCATAAATACAAAAATCAAGCAGCTTATATAAAATTTATAAGTCCAAAGGGTTTAAATAAATTAAATACATATTCAAAATGATATAAATATTAGCTCTATAAATTCACATACACTTAAAACCTAATTTTACTCAAGCATAAATATCAATATTAAAACCATAGGGCACAGATGTTATCAATATTCAAATTCAAAAGTAATAAAATCAAACAATTTTCAATGTCAATCCAAATTTTTCAAAAATACACATAAAATATCAATTAAATTTATCAATTTTCAAAGAACACAATCAACTCAATTATTTAAATTTTCCCCAATTAGAAATGTTGTAACATCTTGTTTCATTCATTCAAGCTCCTCAATTCATTATTATTAAACATAAAAAAATCATGATCTACCTGAAAATGGATTATTTCCTCACATCAATCATAATAAAATTAATGTAGATTTATGATTACATGACAAATAGGAGGCTAACAATGAGTGAATTCTGATGGATTTGTCTTCTGAGATGCACTAGTAGGTTCAGGAAAACATAGAAAACCGATTTTAGTATGTCTATCAATGAAATCGTCTATTTTGGAGTGGATGTAGTTAATACAACTATAGGATTCTGACTTTCTTATCCTAAGGGAGAGTGTTTTTGCTGAGAATCCACATAATGGTTGGGTTGTTGATTGGAATGTGAACCATATATACCATGGGTGTGTTTGGGTTCCCACTGATATATAAGAAGATTCAGTGTTTGAATATCACTACTATACATTTGAGGTGTCTATCAGTAGACTGGAAGAGGATTTGTGCTTGGTCAGTTGCATGTAGTGGAGGTAGAAATTACATAGGGGTAGATATCATTAGAGATATGTTCAATTTATCATCTACCATTTTTTACACCTTTTTTAATTTAGGGTCTTCATACTCCTTTGTTGTACCTTATCTATAACATGTTCTAGGACTTGATATAGATATTCATCCCTTTTCCATGGTTTTTACTACATCAGTTGAGGTTCATACCGTCTTATTTGATATGTTTTTGGGGTGTAAATTTATGAAGGGACCACATCAGTTACGAGGTGTGTATTTTAATTTATATTCATCTATATGATTTCATTCTCATTATTTAATGGTTGTATTCCCTTAAATATGTTATCAAATTCTTCTAGAGTTGAATCATTCATTATGATGTGGATGTCTATTGTGTGGTATTGTTTTGGGAGTGGAGTTGTTAGTTAGGAAATAAAATTGTGGAGCCCCTATTTTTTTGACGGACATATTTTTTATAGAATTATTGGAAGATATGATGGATGTGGTTCCCATGGTTTATGGATAGTTTTTTAATGTTTTCCCTAAGGTTGTTATGACGCTACCCCATCGACATGATTTTGAATTTGGAATAAACTTACAGCCTGACGATTATTTTATATTTATGGATCCTTATCGAATTACACCATCTATGTAAAAAGGTTTTAGGATTTATATAGATGATCTGATGCAGAATGGTTTCAATCAGAACAACGTGTCATCATGGGTTGATTTGGTGTTATTCACCAAGATGGTCTATCATAGTCTGAGGAAATGAATACATTATAAGAGGTTAAATAAAGTATAGATGAATAATTATTACCCACTTATAAGGATAAAAATTTGTTTTTCCATTTTAGGGAATCTATTTTGTTTTCAGAGGTCGATCTATGGTAAAGATATCATCAGTTGAGGGTGAAGGAGAGTGATATCTCAAAAAAAACCTTTGAATTTTGGTATGGGTACTTCATGTTTGTGGTCATGATATTTAGTGTCTCAAACCCACTGACTATGATCATGTGTCTCATGAACTCTGTGTTCCCTGAATTAATGGACCATTTCATAGTCATTTTGATCAATTATATATTGACTTACTCTAAGTCTATAGAGGAGATTTTCAATTATCCGTGAGTTGTCTTGCAAGTCCTTCGATGCCACAGATACGTTGGAAGGTTTTCGAATTTTAATTTTTAGAAAAAAGTGTTATATTTCATTTGGATGTTTTTCCCAATAAAGCTTGTTCATGTAACCATAATTGGTTGAGGCAGTTGATTCTTGGGAAATACCCAAGAATGTTTCATATGTTCATAGCTTCATGGGTGTCACTTGCTATTATCAATGTTTTATATCTATTTGCTCACAGATTATTTCCTAATTTACATATTTTAAATGGTGGAATAAAAAATTTATCTAGATAGATCAATTTCATGAATTATTTTATTACCTGGAGGGGAATTTTATCGGTGCTAAAATGATCATGTTTGCAGAGGAGGTTGTGATATTTTATATGTTCTATGATGCATCCCATATATGATTAAAATGTGTCTTGAAGTTTAAATTAGTGGTGATCACTTATGGTTATAGGAAGTTATGTCCAAATAATCATAACTATGAAACACAAGATATAAATGTAATAGGAATTTTTATTTTACTGATGTTTTTTTGAAATTACCTCATTAAGGAGAGCTTTGCAGTGTTAATATTCACAATATCTTAAGGTATATATTTTCTTAGTGTGAAAAAAATCTATAGTAGTGGTGTTTTATTATGTTTTGTTTTTATTATTACTTTATGATCTCCTAGACCTCATAAAATGGTGATTTTTTGGTATATTCTTTGAGAAATAAATAGTGATAGGATGTTTTTCTAGAGTGAAAAGATTCTAGGAATGTGATGAAGGATTTGGTAGCACTGCCCTTGGATGTGAGGGTGGTTGAGTGTGGAGGTTATTGATTAAGATGGAGGTAAAGTATTCTATGACACAAAAGGTGTAGAACTCTTAGTGGGGAGAGTTATAGGAAAAGTATAACCACATTCATGTTGGAAAAGGGGATGCTTTAGAGGGGTGGTTGGAGGATGGTCATGATTATATTTTGTTTATAAGAAGTTTAATTACATTGGTTATGACATGTGAGGGATTACATCATGAGTTTCATCACTCACATTTGGTGGTACACTCAGGATTTTCCAAGATATATCATGGCATGGGAATTAAGTTTTAGTGGTGTGGGATGAAACATGTTGTAGTAGTGTGATTTGTTAGTTGATGTGATGGCCCAGGTGTCTTTGGGTGAGATGTGATGTGATAATGGAGAGGTGGGAGCACCAAGACATGTGTTGTAGGATTATGAGAGAGGAAAATTAGTGCGAAATTGGTGATGTTTACCTTTCATTGATATTATTCATATTATGTTATAATATAAAGATGCATTATTTCATTAGAAATATCTGGTGAGGATGGGATAGTTAGTTGACCTATTTGGGTTTTTTTGGTTCTATTGTTTTCTAATTGGGGAAATAAAATGCTTCTTTCACATGTGCATGAGAGACTTCCGGTTCTCTACTGAGTACCATTTTATGATCACATCATGTATATTAAATTGTTTTTAGGTTTCTAGGAGAACAACATTTAATGTTCTAGGAACTACTATCATAGACCATTGGACAATTGTTGTGTCGCTTGTATAGATTTTATTTTAGGTATTTATTTGGAGGATTTTGTATTTATCTTCTCATTTTATACATGCATTGTGTGATGGTTTTGGTTTTTTTCTTTTATATTGTTTCATGTAGTTAATTTATCATTTATATCATATATCCTAGTCCTACAAAAACTATATAGTTTAATTCCTCCCATATTTATATTTTTATACCCTCAGTGCTAGTAGCTTACTCGGGGCCGATTAGAGGTGGGACTCAGGGGATATTATATCTCTTATTTCATTATCGTCCTATGAGGGGTACCTTTGTTGGGTGGGTTTTATGAATAATGTAGAGTTGGGGTTTGACAACATTTCCTTATATAAGAATGGTTTCATTGATATATGGATTGATACTATAAATACATTCATGTATAGATTTTTTTATAGTATTGATATTAATAGAGAGATAGCCAAACTTATTTTCCCTTAATGATTCATATATAAATTATATCCCTATTATATATATCTATTCTTTATTTTAGCTAGTGTACTATTAAATATGATCACTAGATCAAGGTCTAAAAAACTATTTAATGGTGTTTGGGAATTTAAATATGTATTATGAGTTACACATTTGTTTTTTGGAGGATAGAATCATATTTTTAGAAGAGATGTGGTAGGAATTAAATGTTATTGAATGTTTAATTGAAATTTATGTGAAAAATTAATAGAGAATGTTTAACTTCCATTTTCATTACTGTCCACCAATAAGAACCAATCTTAGGCCTCTAATGAATATTAGAGTGACCCTCTAAGACAACATCCAATGGCATATGTAGTGATGAAAATAATTGAGGTTATAAAAGACTGTTGTAGGAGGATATGCCCTCATAAAACCTAGGAATATATAAATAAACCACAAACCAACACCATGATATAATATAATCAATATCCTATAAATTCATGTAATTTAATATAGATACAAAATATTGAAAGGAAAAATACCCAAATACTCTTTATTAAGTAACATCATTGCAGCTCTACACTCTAATCTAGTAGCATATTGATTTGTCTCCCAATACCTCATGGTAACCTAGATTATAGATTATATATATATGGTTGAGAATAACATGTCTACATAGAAGGATCCTCCTTAGAACACACATGCACAAAGTGCGTGAAGCTTGTTAATTACCTAGTGAATAAATATAGGATTCAACAAGAAACTACCAAATCAACAACCCCCTACCCTCACAAAGGCCCACTAACCAAATATTACATCCTAGAGTAGTAAAATAATATTATATAATATATCAATATGTTACCCCACACTACATACATAATGGGTTTTTAGTTTCATGCCCTAATGAAAAACATTCCATGCTCTGATATCTTCCATACCATAATAAATATCTACAAAATATATGTACCAAGTCACATCTAATGTATGTTGCACTATATCAATTTCTATTCTAACCTATGTAGGGGTCCCATGTCTTAGGTTGACACTAGTCCAATGTCACATACACATAACCATACCCATTATAGTATGGTATCATGAACATGAAGTGCCTCAACATCAATCCTTTAACGACTCAAGATATTATTTTTTATGAAATTCAAAGTGAATTTGAATTTTGGACCTTGAAGTAGGGGATGTTTTGAGAATTATGATTTCAATTGAAATTTTCATAGTAAGAGATTATCGAGGAATTATTTTTACATATAGATCAAGGATTAGAATGTTTCTTAGGTTCTCAAGTGCTGGATTTGAGATTTGGATTGGTGTTATAATTTTTAAATGTGGGTTTTTACCTCTTTGAGTTAATAGAACAATTAGTGAAATCAATATAGAGAATCAGGGGAAATCATGTTTGGTGGATTTAGACTTATGGTTGAGGTGAAAGATTTGAATATAGATTTAGAAAACTATGTGTTAAAACCAATAATAATATTGTAAAATATTATATCATGTATAGAGTTGGAAAACCGTTTGGTAAATAGTGGGGAAAGACTATAAAAGGTGGTGTGGATTGAGATAGTTTGAGTTACATGGTTCTTAAAGGGTTTATTCAATTGTGTGCGCATACTATATAGCCTCCCAAATTTCATGAAAATTCTTATATTAACATATCCCCATGGTTTCTTAATCCTCTCCACCTTCATTATCCTTTCTCTCACATGACCAAACCTGGTAATCATGAATATGATCCCTCCCTATATGACAACCCTGATTTTTATTAAAACTTCAACATGATTTATTACATAAAACTTCACTTGATACAACAAAGAAGATCGAGAGGTTTAGTGTCTTTGGGGCTTAGGATCATTAAATAAAAACTTTAAACTTGAAATACAACATATTTATTGAAAACTTCCTTTACATGGCCACTACATTACCTCGTACTTAGCATTGCATGGGATAACCTGAGGACATGCATAAGAAAAGGGTGAGCTATAAAGCCCAGTAAGGGAGTACACATGGAATAACATGAGGATTACGATACATGTTAGGAAATAGGCATATCAATAGAGCATAAAAGAAACATGAACATAAAGGCATGATAAATCATGGTAATCATAACATGGAAATGTGGCAACAACACTTAACATTGAATTAGCATGATCCAAGACTCATTGCACATGGAGCATGAGTAAACCCTCATTGCACATGAAGCACGAGTAAACCCTCGTTGCACTTGAATTGGCATGAGTCAACAATCATTGCACTTTATGTATTGTGATACTGTACTTTACCCAATGCATTGGAGTGCTATAAGGGCGCACCCTTCTTAGACATTTCATTTCATGCATAAGTGTGCCACATGGATCATAAAATTGGGATTCATAAAAATAGTCATTTATTCCACGATAAAGGAATGTGGAATTCATACATGAATCTTTAGAATCAATATGTAAATGTGAATAAAGGTGAATACCCTTGATGGAGAAGTGGGAATTGTATTCACTACACAATGACATTGGCTTAGAAAATTGGTGCGATTTCAGCAGCGTAACGGCGTGACATAAGAATTCATAAAAAATGGTTGATGAGAGAGAAAGGGGGTCCTCATCATATTTACATGTAGTGGACAGTAAGGAGTTCATATAGATACATTTCCCAAAAATTGAAATGGAATTTAGATTCACGATACAAAAGTATTGCTTGAATGTAAAAGAAGAGAGAGGAGTTCTTTTCGGAATTTCAGCATAGTAACGGGTGTACATGGGAGCCATTTAATGAGAGATAAAGGGGTCTCACATCATTCAAAAAATCATAGGGAAGTATGGGGAGGTGAAAAAACATACCCCAACATTCATAAATGAAATTAAAAGGGCAATACAACTTAAAGAAAATTGACAAAAATGAGAAAAGAAGAAAAAACCCGTACTTGGAAGTGTGCTTCCAAAGGCTAGAGAGAGGATTGTGAGAGGCTTCTTGGGAGATTGGGGAACCTTGAGAGGATTTAGAGAGAGTAGGGCATAGGTTGGACGAACTGCAAGGTCTTTGAGTGAGGAGGAAGTGGGAGCTTGGGTGGGTTTATATAGGAAAGGTGAGAGAATTCTTTATTATTTAGGTTTGGGAACCCTTATATTAAAATAATCCAAACCACAAACCATAACATGGTATTTGCCCATGGTTTCTGGAAAAGGAAAGAGGAAAACAATATTTTACAAGGCCAAGTTCCGAACGTATTAAAAAAATAGGGTTGCTTATGTGGAGGTGAGTCACACTCCCATGGAAATTAATTTAAAAAGGAAAAGTGTTGAATAAGTCTTGAGGGCTCCATTAATGCTTTGAAAAGTAAGTAAAAAAACCTAAAACCACATTATTTTAATGATAAAAACATATATTGGTGGAACATAAGGATTATGGTATTTTATTACGTCACCATTGGGTCATTATGATGTCATAAAACACATTATATATTTAAATGGTATTTAATTTTTACCCAAAAATTTGACTGTCTCAGAAAATTATGAAAAATTCACCGTTGGATAATTTCGACGTCCTGATTCCAAAAATAATATTTATTTTATCTAAATAATTTTCTAAATATGCGAATTTTCACTTTTTAAATAAAAACCAACATTTATAAAAAAATTCACGGGTTTTGACAGAAATGGCTTTCAAACATTAATAATAATGTTAATTGCATTCATAAAATTATGAGATCTTTTATATTTAATAAAAATTAATTTAATATTAATAATAATATTTTATTGAAATATTATTTAATTCAAAAAATCCTTTAATTTAATAAAATATAATTCGTAATTAAATACTAACTAAAAACACCATTTGTACATTAAAATCTATTTACAAAGTATCAAAAATGACTAGAAATTATATTCATTACTATATACAATAATAATGCACATGAACATAGTACTACTTATTTGTTACATAATCCCTTAAAATAGCTGCATAAGACCTAAGGGTAAGGTGTGCGATGGTGACAGACTCTTGGGGCGGCTCGGATAACATCGCTTGAGTGGTAATCTCTATCAACTTCCACTTTTCCAGTAGATGGTCCCGTTCGAGATTGAAATAATGAAGATCGGGTTGGGATTGGTCATGGGAGAAGCCCAAAGACGCCACCTCTTTTCCGAGCTCTGACAAATGGGCTTCGTATGGGGAAATTCTACTAGATGAGGCCATCGCTTCCTTTGTCTGAGTAAAATTGGGTTCGTTAAAGCCATATATTTATACTACTCAAGTGATCACTGTTCAACGGCTATAAAAGTAACGGTCACATATCTTAACATAAAACTAAAGAATTTGACATCTTATTAAAACATTTTTCAAAAAGAAACATTTAACTGCATCAAGAGGGATTTTCCATTAATGAAACTTTGGGTCGTTACAATATCCCCCCCTTAAGAAATTTCACCCTCGAAATTTTCCATTTCCCACACTAAAACAAATGTGGGTAACTCAGCTTCATCATATCCTCTGAATCCCAAGTTGCTTCTTCAAACTTGTGGTTTCTCCACAACACCTTGACAAGGGGAATTGTCTTATTTCTTAGAACTTTTTCTCTATGATCTAAGATCTTCACTGGTTTCTCCTCATAAGAAAGATCATCTTCCAATTGTACCACCTCGGAAGAGAGTACATGTGAAGGGTCTGGTATGTACGTCCTTAAGAGGGATATATGAAAGACATCATGCACCTTGGCCATAGTAGGTGGAAGTGCTAGTCGATAGGCCACACCCCCAACATGATCAAGAATCTCGAAGGGGCCGATGTAACTTGGACTTAACTTCCCTTTCTTTCCAAACCTCATGACCTTCTTCCACGGAGATATGCGTAAAAACACCATGTCTCCGACTTTAAACTCAAGGTCTCATCAACGATTATCTGCATAACTCTTCTGTCGACTTTGGGCTGCCTTGATATGCTGCTGAATGGTTTTCACCTTCTCCACCATTTGTTCGACCATTTCTGGTCCAAGCATCTTACGTTCACCGACCTCATCCCAACATGTCGTTGTTCTACACCTTTTCCCATACAGGGCTTCATATGGTGCCATTTGGATGCTCGAGTGGAAACTATTATTATAAGAGAACTCAACCAAATTAATATGTTGATCCCATCCTCCTTTAAAGTCCATTGAGCATGCTCTCAACATGTCCTCAAGTGTTTGGATAGTCCGCTCGGATTGGCCATCCGTTTGAGGATGATAGGCCGTACTGAAGTTCAGTTCAGTATTCAGAGCATGTTGTATACTCTTCCAAAACATAGAGGTGAATCTTGGATCTCGGTCATACACAATAGATAGTGGTACTCCATGCAACCGTACCACATCCCTGATATATATCTGTGCCAGTTGATCCAAAGAGAAATCCTCTCGAATAGCAATGAAGTGTGCAGTCTTTCTAAGACGATCCACAACAACCCATATTTCATTGTTGCCTTTGGATGTCCTTGGAAGTCCAGTGAAAAAGTCCATGGTGATGTTCTCCCATTTCCATTCTGGTATGGGCAATGGTTGCATCATCCCCTTAGACTTCTGCTCTCTGCCTTCACTTGCTGACACACCAGGCACTTTGATGTATATTCAGCGATCTCCTTCCTCATATTATCCCACCAAAAGTTTTCTCGGAGATCTCGATACATCTTTGTGCTCCCTGGGTGAATAGAGAAAGTTGAACTATGTGCATCATCCAAAAGATCCTTCTTCAGCTCTAGACTTGATGGAACACATAGTCTTTTCCCAAACTGTACAGTTCCTTATTCATTAACATTAAACTCTGAGGATTTCCCCTTTTTGATAGCTTCCACTTTCTCTTGGATTCACACATCATCCTTTTGAGCATCCTTTAACCTTTCCAAAATAGATGGTTGGGCAATCATTTGTGAAAGGATTCATGATATTCCCTTCTTTATGATTCCCACATCCATCTTCATCAAGTCTAATAAGATTGGATCCTTCTCAATTCTCATCATTGATAGAATCACTGGATCCTTTCTACTTAGGGCATCCGCCACCTTGTTCTCCTTCACAGGGTGGTAATGTATTGAACCGTCATAATCCTTGATGAGCTCTATCCATATTCTCTGGCGCATATTAATCTCTTTCTGTGTGAATATATATTTAAGACTCTTGTGGTCAGTATATATCTCACATTTCTCTCCATAGAGATAATGCCGCCAGATTTTCAAGGCAAAGACCATAGCCGCCAACTCTAGATCATGTGTTGGATAGTTTCGCTCATGGATTTTCAACTGCCTTGAGGCATAGGATATCACTTTATCATTCTGCATCAGCACACATCCTAATCCCTTTTTCGAAGCATCACTGAATACCAAAAAAAGCTCCCCACATGTGGGTAAAGTGAGCACGGGTGCAGTGATAAGCCTCCTTTTCAACTCCTTGAATCTTTATTCGCATTCATCACTCCAAGCAAATTTTACTCCCTTTCGAGTTAGCTTGGTAAGAGGGTTGGACAATCATGAGAAATTTCTCACAAATCGTCGATAATATCCAGCTAACCCCAAGAAGCTACGGATATCAGTTACCGATGTTGGCCTCAGCCATCCCTCAATTGCATCTGTTTTGGAGGGGTCCATAGATATCCCATTGCTTGTGATCATATGGTCCAAGAATGAGACTTCCTTCAACCAAAACTCACACTTTCTGTACTTTGCATAGAGCTTCTCCTTGCGCAAAGTCTCCAGTACAGTTCTTAAATGCTCCTCATGGTCCTCCTTGGTTTTGGAGTATATTAGAATATCATCTATAAAGACTACCACAAATTTGTCAAGGTAATATCTAAAGACTCTATTCATTAGGTCCTTGAATATTGCTGGAGCATTGGTGAGTCCAAAAGGCATTACTATGAATTGATAGTGCCCATACCTTGTACGAAAAGCAATCTTGGGGATGTCTTCCTTCTTCACCCTTACTTGATAATATCCCGACCTCAAGTCCACCTTGGAGAAGTATTGTGCTCCACGCAGCTGATCAAACAATTCATCGATTCTTGGGAGAGGATACTTGTTCTTTATCGTGATTTTGTTAATTTCAAGTTAATCGATGCAAAGCCGCATTGACCCATCCTTCTTCTTGACGAAGAGGACTGGTGCACCCCATGGTGATGCACTTGGGCGTATAAACCCTTTATCCAGGTTCTCTTGTAGTTGTTTCTTCGGCTCTTCAAGCTCAACAACATCCATTCTATATGGAGTCTTGGATATTGGTAGCACCCCAGGTATAAGTTCAATTGAGAAATCAACATCTGTTCTTAGAGGAAGACCAGGAAGTTCCTCGGGAAACACCTCAGCGAATTCCCTCACAATAGGCATTTCTTCAAGGGTGGTTTCTTCCTTGGACTCAATTTTCTGATCCAGATATGCGTGCTCATAAGGCAGTAATATCCATGCTTTAGATGATAGAGATAAAGGAGATTCATCTTCCTCCTGACACTTGTAAAGATTCGGGGGTCGATTCTCCATATGGAGTGTGATTTCCCTCTCCCGACAATTTATGTTGGCTCTATATAAGGAAATCCAATCCATGCCAAGAATTGCATCAAATTCCACCATAGGGAGTATGATGAAGTTCGCCAGGAAATTCAATCCACATATTATAACAGGGGAGGACTTATACTCATGGGATGCAATGATTGCCCCATTTGTCATACTCACCGACATCTTTACTTCCATGATTTGTGGTCGTTTTGGGATTGTTCTACTATACTTTTGAGATATAAAAGAATGCGTAGAACCTGAATCAAAAAGTACGTTCGCTATTCTTGAATGAATAACTAGCGTACCTGTCACCACTTCGTTGTCGGGGTTCACTTCGGCAGAAGTGATGGAAAAAGCTCTTCCTTGCTGTCTTGGAGGTTGTTGGTTGCCTCCGAAAACCCTTGGATTAGGGCACTGATTTGCAAAATGACCTGGTTCTTTGAATTTGTAGCATTGATCAATGCGTTGAGGTTCGAACGGAGAGTTCCTCTCCTCTTTCGCAACTGTGGGTGCTTCTTGCTGATAGTTAATAGCTAGGTACCCTTCCCTTCCACACTTGAAGCATTTTCTCGTCCACCTAAGGAAATTTCCAGGGTGCTTCTTTCCTCACTTTTGGAAAGTGGGGTGCTGGAACTTCTTAGCGCCGTTGGATTTATCCATCGGCCCACCAGCATTGAAGTACACCTTACGATTCTTGTCCCCATGATACCCCTGTGATTCTCTGATCTCCATTTCAACCTTGAGGGCACATTGGACAATTTCCTCATAGCTGTCGAAGTCATGGATCGCTAATGCTTTCCACAAGCTAGGCTTCAGCCCACCAAAGAAGCGGTCAACCTTGCATTCGAGGGTAACGACAATGTCGGAAGTGTATCGTGCAAGCCTTGTGAAGTTTTCCTCGTAAGCTCCCATAGATTCTTTATATTGTTTCTTGAGGGAAATGAAGTCCCTTTCAATCTTAAGACGAAGGGTGCGCGGAAAATATTTATCGAAAAACATCTTCCGGAATTCCTTCCATTCCAAAGTCTCGAACTCCTCCTCAGGCTTCGTATTTTTGATCAACGTCCACCATTAATCAGCTTCACCCTCCATACAATAAGCCGCCAGGAGAACCTTCTCTTGTTCAAAACATTGGAGGATGGAGAATATCTTTTCAATGAAGTTGATCCATTGCTCAGCGATCGTGGGATCAGATGATCCACTAAAAGTAGGAGGCCTTTATCTCATGAAGCTTTCAATAGCGACTTGTTCTTTCTTAGGGGGGGGGGGGGGGTTGAACGTTCCTCTGGACCCGTGTTTCTATTCAAAACTTGAGTTATCTGAGAGAGAAGTGTGAAAAAATTCGTGATTCCTGCTCCCATTGGATTGGGCATCTCTTTAGTACAATCATCACACTGATCTTCACAAGGGCTGTTAGCCCGAGTTCTCCTATTACCAGCCAGTGGCTGGAATAAAAGGAAAGTTAGGGGTAACACATAAAGGGTAATCCAAAGACAAAAGTTGATGACTTATAAATACACTTTAATCTCTTTAACTCATGAGTCTATAGGATTCAATCCAGGCTTTTCATGATCTACCATCTAACATATATTCTTAGGGGCATTTTTCCCTTAATAAGGGTTCATACTAAGATTGTGAATTTATCAAAACATATCCCCCGGGAGTGTCGTAACCAAGAGTGCAGAAAGGCCCGTTGTCGTGCACCAGTTCCCGTTCGAGTCTAGCTCAAAGCGGGGTTTTTGGGTTTTACCCCTAGGATACATATGTGCCAGAGCCGCCTCTACCTACTCGTATCCAGACAGGGATGTATTTGTTCGATAAACCACTTACTTAGTATTTACCAAAACTTGGGGATGTTTTTATTATACTTAGTCTTGTATCTATGGATTTACTAGGGTTTCCTAATCCAATAAATAACTAAAGTATTGCTTGAATGTAAAAGAAGAGAGAGGAGTTCTTTTCGGAATTTCGGCATAGTAACGGGTGTACATGGGAGGCATTCAATTAGAGATAAAGGGGTCTCCCATCATTCAAACAATAAGAGGGCAGTATGGGGGAGGTGTGAAACCATACCCCAACATTTATAAATGAAATTAAAAGGGCAATACAACTTAAAGAAAATTGACAAAAATGAGAAAAGGAGAAAAAACCCTTACTTGGAAGTGTGCTTCCAAAAGCTAGAGAGAGGCTTGTGAGAGGCTTCTTGGGAGCTTGGGGAACCTTGAGAGGATTCTAGAGAAAGTAGGGTAGAGGTTGGACGAACTCCAAGGGCTTTGACTGAGGAGGAAGTGGGAGAATGGGTGGGTTTATATAGGAAAGGTGAGAGAATTCTTTATTATTTAGGTTTGGGACCCCTTATATTAAAATAATCCAAAACACAAACCATCCCATGGTATTTGCCCATGGTTTCTAGAAAATGAAAGAGGAAAACAATATTTTACAGGTCCAAGGTCCGAACTTATTAAAAAAATAGGGTTGCTTATGTGGAGGTGAGTCACACTCCCATGGAAATTAATTTAAAAAAGCAAAGTGTTGAATAAGTCTTGAGGGCTCCATTAATGCTTTGAAAAGTAAGTCAAACAAACCCAAAACCTCATTATTTTAATGATAAAAACATATATTGGCCGAACATAAGGATTATCGTATTTTATTACGTCACCATTTAGTCATTATGATGTCATAAAACACATTATAGATTTAAATGGTATTTAATTTTTACCCAAAAATTTGACTGTCTCAGAAAATTATGAAAAATTCACCGTTGGATAATTTCAACATCCTGATTCCAAAATAATATTTATTTTATCTAAATAATTTTCTAAATATGTGAATTTTCACTTTTAAAATAAAAACCGACATTTATAAAAAAATTCACGAGTTTTGACAGAAATGGCTTTCAAACCTTAATAACAATTTTAATTGCCTTCATAAAATCATGAGATCATTTATATTTAATAAAAATTAATTTAATATTAAAAATAATATTTTATTAAAATATTATTTATTTCAAAAATCCTTTAATTTAATAAAATATAATTCTTAATTAAATACTAACTAAAAACACCATTTGTACTTTAAAATCTATTTTACAAAGTATCAAAAATGACTAGAAATTATATTCATTACTATATACAAAAATTATGCACATGAACATAGTACCACTTATTTGTTACATAACCCCTTAAAATAGCTGTATAAGACCTAAGGGTAAGGTGTGTGATGGTTATAGACTCTTGGGGCGGCTCGGATAACATCGCCCGAGTGGTAATCTCTATCAACTTCCACTTTTCCCGTAGACGGTCCTGTTCGAGCATGAAAAAATGAAGCTCAGCTTCGGCTTGGTCAACGGCGAAGCCCAAAGATGCCACCTCTTTTCCGAGCTCCGACAAATGGGCTTCGTATGGGGAAATTCTACTGGATGTGGCCATCGCTTCCTTTGTCTGAGTAAAATTGGGTTCGTTAAAGGCATATATTTATACTACTCAAGTGATCACTGTTCAACGGCTATAAAAGTAACGGTCAAAAATCTTAACATAAAACTAAAGAAGTTGACATCTTATAAAAACATTTTTCAAAAAGAAAAAATTAACTGGATCAAGAGGGATTTTCCATTAATGAAACTTTGTGTCATTACACCCTATCTCTACCATCAATTCCTCATGGTTAGGGTGGATTCTTGGGTGATTCCATAATGATTCAGGTAAGTATATACCTCAATCTCCTCATGATCTAGTCTATATAAACTGCCTAAAATATGATTCGATTTTTTTAGGTTTTGTTTCGATATTCCACATGATCATTAAGGAATCATGATATAATGATGAATATTTTTCTTTATGTTAGTAGTGTACATGATAAGAGGGTTAAAAAATTTGGATTCTATTTCATTAAATGCAATAAGATACTTTAGTTTTTTAGAACATTATTAAAATATTAATTTAATTGACTAAGGAATTGATGATGGATGTTAGGAAACTCTCATAGGATGGTTTTAAGAGTACATTATAGACCATCCACATGGGGTTTATTATAGACTTAGTATTTTGAGATGATATTATGAGTGTTTTTGTAGTTAAGTCTATCAATATAAAATTAATTAATTTAATAAAAATTTTATAATAAATTTTTAAGAATTGAAGAAAAGGAATAAGAGGTTGGGTGATTTTATAAGATTACATGAGGTTTGAATGTGAATAAGTGATGGTCAAAATTTGATTAATGATAATAAATATACACAATTTTGGTGCACTAATGGAACTAACTAGAAATTTTGTTTTTATTATGGTAAAACAGTAGTACAAACATCTATGGGGTCAAAAGTGGTGTAGAACTGGGGCACCCCCCTAAAAAAGAGCATAAGATAATTAGGTAGGGAAAATATATTGTTCATAGTGATTTATAGATCCACTACTAAATTATTCTGTATTTATTTTATGATAGGCTTTTAGTAAATTCCTCAAAATACTTAAAAAAATAAACATCAGATAAAATTTCCTTCTTCCACTAATACCTCTTCTTAATGACCTATGATCTGTGAATCAAAATATCATTCTCCAAAAACCTTATATAACCCCCAGTGATATGAGAGATTCCTATCACATGATTCGTCCTCCGAACCCCTCTAAGACGTATGATATCTGAAGTCCCCTAACATTCCTTCTAACCCCTAGTGATGTGTGATATCTCTGGCAAGGTATGGGCAGTCAAGAAACATTAAATCCCTCTAACAATGTGTGAATATATTAGTGGGGAATGCCATTCTTGGAGACATGGTATCTCATGATAATTTTTAGGTATAATTCATTTTTATAGAAGTATACCTAATAGAATTATTTTTTATTTGATAATTCAAAAAAAATCAAAGACCTAAGCATAGGATTTATAATTATTCTCTTACCGTTACACTTATATTTCATTATACATGGATTATAATATTTTTTTCTAAATATATATGTTCAATTTATGGATTATTATGGAAGATTGATTTGTGACTTCCATTGATTGATGGCTAAAATAATTATCGGTCTCTATTTCCTATGTTTTAGCTATGTTTAATTTAGGTTCTCTTTATGGTGAATTTGTATGCATGTGTAAATGTCCAAATATGACCATGGTTATGTTTTTAGGTTTTTCATAGCAATTATCATCAATATTAATTAAAAGGTTTTTATTTCTAAACAATACATATATAATTTAAACTTCCTTAGATTTTCCGGGAATAGTTTTCATTAGAAGAAGAAGTTAAATTCCATTCACTTTACTAAATTATAAAATAATGGGTTTTATATGAATTCTTTGGTTAGATTATTAGTATCCTATTTATTAAAAATATTCTTACATTCATGGCAAATATTACAAATTAGCTACTTTGTATTTTTAATTCTAGAATATGTGTCCTGTAAATAATTGGATAATCTTAAATTAGGACCCAAGTACAATTTGGCCGCTATGGATATTATTATCATCTTTAAAATATTTAACCTTATTATATTTTATTTATATTAGTAATCTATGGACTTTACTTCATTTTGTTAAATCATAAAATTTAATATAGAAACTATGATAAATGATTTATTTAATTTATTGACCGTGAATAACTTTGGGTATCCTTGATCATAAATGGTACATGTAATGATATTATGTAGTAACATGATTTTAAATATTTTTTACTTTTACTATAAATTGTAGGAAATTTGTGATATATATAAAAAATGGGTCAAATTACCCCTAAACACACCTTGGTATGATAAGGGTTTGAAATAGTATTTAGATTTTGAAATTTCTAACCAATCTGTTGGTGGGAGAATAAAAAATTCATGTTATAAATGTAAAATCATAATATGGTTGATGATACATGATGTTTATAAAAAACTGATATGAAATCAATCCCTTACTCTATATGTGTGTTGTATTTATCCAAGAGAATAAATTTTACAAAATGTTTCATCACTGATGGAAATTAACAGAATGGGCATGCTATTTCCATGAAATACATGATTGATATTATGAAAATGATAAATGATAGTTTTAGAATTTTTGGGTAAAAATATCAATGTCAAAACCAATCAGTGCATATATTCTAGTTTTCTGAATATGTTTACTTAATAAATTATATTTTTGAAACCTTAGGTGATCCAGATCAATATTGTAACATATAAATGGATACTCTTCCTAATTATATGGAGACCAATTCAAGAAAAAATATTATTGATCAAACAAATACAGGCCTTAAATTATTTTAATATAAAAATCAATATGTGTAGTGAGGATTACTCAATTATTGACAAAATTATTTTATACAAAAGTATTACTATATCAAGTTCCTATGAAGAGTTCAAAATAAATAAATGTTGATGATATTGAAATTGATTGGTGATGCATTTCAAAAAGCTAATATTTTAGAGTCTTTTTATGACATGATCAAAGTTTTTAACAAACTTGGGGTAAAATAAAAATGTACATTATTTTCACAATGATTGTATGATATATTATGGAGTGAATTCATATAGAAATTATAGAATAAAATGATTAAATTCTAGATTGAAGTCAATAAGTAATGTTGAATGTGTGAATAAACATACTATTATAAAGAAGTAGAAATAGAATAAACTTGAAAGGGGTTTCAATTGATTCCATTCAAAAAAATAATTTTAAAATATAATTTATGTAATAAAAAACTATTGATCACATGATGTGACATGCAATGAAAAATAATAATGATGGGTTAATGTGACATCCAATATATATATTAGCATGAAAAAAATTTCATTCATTACATACTAATTTCTCATCGAATCCTATCAACATGTGATTAGGATTGGTTACTTATAGATTAAATACATTCATGAATTTGAGTACTAGTTATATATTTTTTGGGCTTTTATTATCCCGTAAAATTGACTGCAATGGATATTTATGAATAATAATCCATCATTATTTTGATGGTTATTTCGAAAAAAAATACTTGAAATGACATTGATGTATACATTTTACGTCTAATTAAAGAATTTTAGGAGTTATGGGATTTAGATGTTTGTAAATATGTTGAATTTATTATGACACTATTTAAAATTCATGTTCTTCCAATATAGACCATTGGTGACTTCCATGATTATGGCAACTTATCCGCATGGAACACTCACCCTGGTAGGGATTTTCTAGTTTTTAACAGTGATTTTGATCCTAAAAATGTTCCTTATAGTAAAAAATGGTTATTATTATATCATAATATATTCATCAAAAAATATCATGGAATTTTTTTTAAAAAGTAAAAATTCATTGGAAACATTGATCGCATACCACCTCTAAAGTTACTTAAAGTCACAAAAATACTAGAAAAATAAGTTAATCTTCAAGTGAAATATAGAAAGGGATATAATTTGAAAGAATGTGAGAAACGAGTTCAATGTACATAATTAGATGACATTGGAACATAATAATTGAATATAGATTTATATTTTTCAAACTTCTATATCATGAATTTAATTTTTTTCAACATAATTTTGATGTTATGTATATAGAAAATAATTTTTTTGATATTTTTTTCATTACATTTTTTAATGACCATATTAAAGCATAGATGGATGTACATTTAATGCTTATAAAGCATTATATATGGATTTATGAGAATGGAATGTGTACTATATTAGTATTTTAATGAGTAATAAAGAGAGAGAGATATTCCTTGAAATAATCAATTATATGAAATTACTGTAATGGTATTCATGTAATATTTTTAAGAAGTTTTCACCAAAATAATCATAGGTTAAATAGATCGAAAACATATGATTTAAATATTTATTGAGAGTATTTAATACCTATTTCATTGAGTTTGTTATTACATAACAATTAAATGTTTTTTTATATAAGATCTACACATTATTTAGACAACTTTGTGAGAAAAATATATAACCTATTGATCATGAAAAGTTTGGAGAAAGAATATTAGTTACACTTTGTGCATTGAGGATAATATTTCCCTCACCATTTTTAATTTTATAATGAATTTAACTATGATTTTCATTGAGGAAACTAAATTATGATATTGCATATATTATATATGGATGTATCTATAAGGACATGTCCTTAAACATAACTTATTCTAGTGACTTTTACTAGAATTTATTTTCATTCATTTCCAAAGATATTTTAGGTCTAGAGTTTTTGAGAATTAGGAAAATATTTTACATAAATTTTCAATATTATATATTAGATAAGTCTACACACCATCCATTTATTTCATAAAATAAAAACTATTAAAATGAAACACGGTTTCTTTTCAAGACAAACTCATAGAATCTTTTTTTTCCTTACCTTCTTAAGGCCTATGAAAAACATTTAAAAACATTGCATAAGTACAAAAATCTCAGTCTGGTAAAACAAGGGAAACCATTTACATGTGATCATAATAGATTTAAATAAGAACATGAGGACTTTAATAAAATCATGAGAAAGAGTAATATCATAAGAATATGACCTTGGATCATAACTTGAAAATGTGGCTACAACATTTAATTTAGACATTCATAATCATATCACCAAGTTCTATCCCCAAGGTTTCATATCACCAAGTTCAATCCCCAAGGTGTTGTAAAAATTACCAATGTTATTAGATAAGTTATCATAAAAATTACTAAGGTTATTCACCAATGTATTGTAAAAATGGCCAAGGTTCTTTACCAAGGTATCGTAAAACATGACATCTCTAGAGATTAATTTCTTTTCCCAAATCATTGAAGCGCTATCAAGGAGAACTATTAATATGTATTTATTTCCATTTGAGACACATATATCATAGTCAAAAAATTTATAAATAACCCAAATGGAATAAAATTAATTGGTTTAATATAAAAATCATAGTGTTTTAAAAAGCACATAAAAACATGATCATTATGTCATTTATAACCATAAAAAGGGACTGAGTGTTTTATGTATGTCAATTATGGAATTAAAAAAACAATATTTATGTATTGATTAAAAACCCTAGAAATGAAATAGGTTTGGGTATTCACATAAATAAAATAAGAAATTTTATTGAGAAAAAGAGAGAGATTTTGAGACGAAAATTATACAGCGTAACGGTTATGCAACATGGTTTTAGAAAACATTAAAAAGAGATGGGAAAAAAGTCTAGAATCCATAAATGAATCATAATAAAATATAGTTATAGAATATAATTTAAATAGAAAATGGTATGGAATCTTTGATAGATATATTGTATAAAAGAGAACTTGAAAGTAAAAGAGAAGTATAGAATTCTGTTACCTTGAAAAGTAACTTATAAAACTATATAATTGGGACCTTAGGAGCTTGAGAACACCTAGGGAGGACTCCTTGGAAGGTATAACTAGAAGACGTTTGTTTATAAGGATTTTATAATGAATAGAAATGAATTATTTGGTGGGTATTTATAGAAAAACTGGCGGAATATTTTACCAATTTTAAAAGGCACCTCTTTAGTGGTATTTTCAAAACCATGGGCATTACCGTGGTATTTTCCAATTGTATTGGTCACTTGGGAAACATTATATTATATTTTAATCAATAAGAGTCTACCAGGATATTATATTACTCATTACATCATTATTAAATAGTTATGATGAAATTAAAAATACCAAAAACTCAAAACTGTATTTTCACTATTCATCGAAAATTCAAATGTTTCAGTAAATACAAAAACATTACCCTAAAATTTTTTCAATTTTTTTAATTAAAAATTTAACTTCATTTTAAAAAAAATCATTCCATTTTAAATTATGTTAAATAAATAAATAACTAATACTTAAATAATAATTTCTATAAAATTTATTTACATATACTATGATTTAATTATATCACATTACCACTTAAGATGAATAAACAATATTTATACTTATTTAGGTGAAGTTAATATTCCATTGGTCAAATTACCATTAATAAGGGTAAAATTAATATTATAAAGGGTAATGTTAGTATTCACAAAAAAAATATTTTGATCTTATTGAACAACATATTTTCACCCTGATTACAACCATGTATGTCTGATTTTCAAAAACATATTTCACAGAAATATTTATTGAAAAAAAAATATTTTTCATTATTAATAAAAAAATAATATTCATGAAATAATATTCATCAAATAACACTATTTATCAAATAATATTCATAAAATACTAAAACAATGATACATCTTACAAAATTTCTAAAAATTCAGCCTAGGTCAATTTGGACACTTATTAGTAATTGATTTTTTTATGTCATAAAACTTTATTCATTAAAAAACACTACATTAACTCATATATAAAATGTCATAATCATCTATAAAATTCATGGATGACATAAAAATTTTCAAATTACATTTATTTTAATATTTATAATACCATTTATTTGAATTCTTTATTAATATGTTAATCACTACATCACCATTGTGTCATAAATAAATTTATTTATGTAATGTAAAAAAATTATAATTAAAATACCATTACATAGGAAATATTTCTAGGTTTCTAATGACTATTTATAGTATAAGCGTTCACTTATATAAACCCATATTAAAATTTTAATACATATTAAAAACTTTAGTTTGAGAGAATATTTAAACTAGCTTCCATGGGAAGCATTTTCCTTTTAATTAAAGAAGAATCCATGAAAAGCATTAAACTGGATTCCATATGAAGATTTTTACATTTAATTAAATAATATTCTATTATATAATTTAAAATGGGCTTCATGGGAAGCTTAGTTCTTTTAATTTAACAAGCATCTATTAGAAGATTTATAATACCTTTTATGGGAGGTTTATACTTTTAATTAAACATGTTTCTATGAGAGGCTTTATATATAATGCCCTATCCTTAAACCTTACTTAATCTTTAGTTATTACAAGATTACACATTGAGGATCTTTTCGGGTTTAGATTTTTAGAGAATTAGATCATAAAACTTGCATTACATTCCACATATAAACAAAGTTTTTACATAAAGATATTATTCTTCTTTCCCATCAATGGAAACATATTTAAAATAAAACATGGATTCTTTATTGACACTTCCTTGAAACTAGCATCATATCATGTACCTTTCCCTTGACCTATGAAAAACATTTCAAAAAAACTTGGGATGAGCATAAAAAGCTCAGTAAGGGATATAAAAATATATGGAAAGGAAACATGGGTACATATATACATAAGAATGAAATCATACTTTACCCATAAAACATAATCACTTCAACATACCTCATCAAATCATGAATAAATCATAGAAATCATAAGACATAAAGGTAACTTGAGGCATTACTAACATTCTTACGTAGGGAGTAACCCTCTTGGTTACGTTTGGAATACCCATCACAGTATATTCCCTAAATCTCTTCGGAGAAACCTTGACGTTTCAATCCTTCGCGTTACCCAATGCATTGTCGGGCTCACCCACCCTTAGTTTATCACGGAACCACCCGTCTTTATAATAATGCCCAAGAACCTCAACATAATCGTATCACATAAAACATGCATAAAGGAAACATAACATTTCCACCTTTCAATCACAAGATATCAATACAACACATTGATATAAAAACATTATGAAAACCATTTTCAATACCAAAATAAAAGAAAATTAAAACATGGTATTTATTTTTCTTTTAAAAATAAGGTATGGCTTGTAGAGGAAGCCGAACCTCAAATAACGGTCACGGCGGCGGAGAAGTCGTTGTCGCCGCATACGTACGACAAAAACATTCCCTTTTGTCATTTAGTAAAACGCTTTGTATAAAAAGATTCCTTTTGGATAAACGTAAAAGTCAAAGGGGTTTATACATCGTATAAAAGAAGGTTGTGTATAAAACAAAATATTCCTCAATGAAAGGAGATTGAGACGAAGTCCCATACCTCAGGTCCGACTTGACTCGATCGTTATTTAATGTCCTGAATAATAAACTTGAGTTAATTTCTACTTGATTAAGAACCTTTTTCATGTTCATTATTCATTTAATATCACTTATTGCCTTATTATAAACATTATGTAACCATTTAAGTTAATAATGTTTGTTTTGTCGATATTTGGTTCTTAAGTCGAAAGTGGACTTCTTACAATTACATGTTGTTCGTGTGGTCAAAGGTTCTTTATAATCAGAATGACATTCCTGATTTGGATAGCATATATATCATATATATCCAGCATATACATGTATTTATAATATTACATAATCATTTAGATTTAAGAAATGAAATGCACCGTTCATGGAGACGGTAAGCCGTACGTATGCATGAACGCTACTTTAATTTCAATTTCATATTTTATAGAATGGAATCATAATTATATAAAGGTATATTATAATTACAGTATAATATCATATATAATATCATAGTTCCATCCTTTATATGTCCCACATATGGTATTTAACGAATCAAATCACTTTGAGGGGGTGGTAGTCCGCACTTCCTTAAATGAAGATATCGCGTTTACCCATAATGGAAACCATAAAGGTATGCCCAAAAATGAAAAATACAGAAGGTTAAGGAAAACATAAAAATATTATATATCATATATAAATATAGTGACATCTTAATGTCCACCTTTGAAGGTGTTAAAAGAATGTAGAACAATCATCGTTTCGGGAGGCATAAATTCACCATCCACGGAAACAGTATGTCCTTTAACCATTAGATGTAGGTGTGTGTAAGTGTAGCTCGAATAATTCTTATAAAAAAGTACTAGTATATTGAAGATATTGTAGTTGTTACAAAAGAAAAGAAAAAAAATAGTTTAGGGGGTTGGAGAAGCAAAATCAAACAAAAGGACTCAAAAGAAGACATTACCTTAAAATCGGGTAACTCTCTTAGATTTGAGCTCAAAGGCTTCCTTGGGAAGACTTCTGCCCAAAGTGAGGCTTCAAGGAGTAAGAGAGGGATGTGTAGAGCCAAAATGGGAAGGTTTTGGCCGAGCCAAAGGCTTTGGAAGTGTGGGTAAAGAGGTAGAGGTGGGGGCCTTTTATAAGAGGAGAGGAGGGGCACTCTTGGAAAGTAAAGATAAGTTACTTTATTTTAAAATTTGTTTCGGATTCAAAATGTACCACATTGATATAATTCGAGGATAAGGTGATAAGGCTTCTAAATCCACTCATCCAATTGGTTTTTTCCATGTGTAGGTCTTAGATGTTACATTATCTTTCCATTTTATTTAAATCGTTAAATAATGAGGTCATCGCTGCATCATCATGATGTCATAAATAATTTAATTTATTTGATGTCTAAAAATTATAAAAAAAACTAATATGATGTAAGAAATCTTTTTATATTTTTAATGAATATTTATAGTCAAAAATATGACTTGTATAAACCCATGTAAAAATTGTTTTTGTAAAATAACTCATGTTTGTGTCATTTTTACTTTAACATTAAATAAAAAGTCATTTATGTCATTTCCCAACCAAAGTGGCTCCATGGGGTCCCCAAGTTGACCCATGGCTTGTCTTGGTCGGCCATGAAACATCCAATAATAGTAGGACATGTTTCTAGGTCATTTCATTTTATTAAAACATTATTCTTACCTTAAACTACACTAATTACCTCTAATCGCGATTAAAAACTTAATAAGTTACTATTCACCAAAAAATTATTATAATCTCATTGAACCACATATTACTTCTTAATGACAACCATGTATGTTAGATTTTTGAAATTCAAAACACAAAGATGGCAAAATTTCATTTAAACGAAAAATCAGTTTTTATAAGTACCACTTAGTGGTTTCACTATTCATCAAAAATTGAAATTTTTCAGAAAATTACCAAAAATTCACCCTAAGTTATATTTGATACTCCGAATTCAAAAATGATGTCTATTTTACAAAATTCAAATCATATAAGTTAAATTAATTAATTTAATAAATAATTCCCGCTGTCATGAAAATAGCGTGTTTTTATGAAACAATAAGTATCAAAAGATTGACACTAGTTTAAGTCCAATTTCAAAGTGAAATTTATTCCAATGACCACCATTGGATTAAATTGTAAAAATAGATTCTAATTTCACTTTAAAACCAATTCAAAATATAATCTAATCATATAAATAAATTAGATTAAAAATCAGTTTTGATGTAAAATGCAGTATTTTTCACTATTCATTAAAAAATGAACATTGTCAGAAAAATACCAAAAATTCACACAAAGTAAATTTTGATGTCCCAATAATAAAGAATAAGTTTATTTTGACAAACATAGCTTATAAAATTTTCAAAAGATATATTTAAAAATGGTTTGCCATCAAAAGGCAGTAAAACAATCTTTTAAAAAATATTAGTGTATTACATGCTTAAGATTGTTTATATTTTCATTTTAAGCCTCTAAAACACTATCTAATTAATTAATAGACATAGAAAAAAATATCTATTATTCATTACTTACTTGGGATGTTTCATCCTTCCCCCCTTTAGAAAATTGCATCCCCGCAATTTATTTACTTATCGAATAAATGGGGGTACTTATCCCTCATTGAATTTTCAGATTCCCATGTTGCCTCTTCCATCATGTGGTTTTTCCACAAAAACTTTACCTGATTAATCACCTTATTTCGTAACACTTGCTCCCTGTGGTCATGAATCTGGATCGGTTGTTCCTCATAAGATAGGTTCTCTTCCAGCTGAACTACCTCTGGACTCAAAACATGAAATGGATCTGGCATATACTTTCTCAACATCGAAACATGAAAAACATTGTGTACCTAAGATAAACTCGGAGGTAAAGCCACCCGGTATGCAACTGATCCAACTCTCTCCAGAATTTCATATGTTCCAATAAACCTTGGACTCAGCTTTCCTTTCTTACCAAATCTCATCACACTTTTCCAAGGAGAAACCTTGAGAAAAACATGATCACCTACCTCGAAAGATAGATCCTTCCTCCGGTTATCCGCATAACTCTTCTGCCTGCTCTGAGCTGTTCTCATGTGCTTTTGAATCAGCTGAACTTTTTCTGCCATCTCTTCTACCAATTCTGGTCCCATTAACTTCCTTTCACCCACTTCATCCCAGAAAGCTGGAGTTCGACACCGCTTCCCATATAATGCCTGAAATGGTGCCATCTGTATACTGGAATGAAAACTGTTATTATATGAAAATTCAACCAAAGAAAGATGTTGGTCCCAACTTCCCTGACAATCCATAGAACAAGATCGTAGCATATCCTCCAAGGTCTGAATTGTTCGTTCGGACTGCCCATCTGATTGATGATGAAATGTTGTACTAAAATTTAATTCAGTACCCAACGACTTCTGAAGGCCTTTCCAAAAGTTAGAAGTGAACCTGGGATCACGATCAGATACAATGGAGAGAGGAACTCCATGTAACCTAACTATCTCTTTAAGATACAAACGGGAAAGTTGATCTAGGGAAAAATCATCTCGTATAGCAAGGAAATGAGCAGATTTGGTCAAGCGATCAACAATAACTCAGATTGCATTATTACCTCAAGATGTCTTCGGTAATCCCACAAAAAAGTCCATGGATATATTCTCCCATTTCCACTCTGGCACTGGTAAAGGATGAAGCATCCCTTTCGGTAACTGCCGCTCAGCTTTAACCTGTTGACATGTCAAACACTTCACAGTAAAATCAACAATATCTCTTTTTATTCCATCCAACTAGTAATACTCCCGCAAATCTCTGTACATCTTATTACTGCCAGAATGAACTAAAAACGGAGAACTATGAGCTTCACATAACTACTCTCTTCAACTGTGAATCACAAGGCACACACAATCTCTTCCCAAATCTCAAGACGCAATCATTATCAATGTTGAATTCAGGCAACTTACCTTTCTGAACCATCTCTACCTTTTTCTAAAACTCGCTATCTTGCTTCTGTGCTTGCTTGATTCTATCTGATAGAGATGATCTCACTGATACCTGAAACAAAACATAAGAACTTCCTGCATCAACCAATTCTATGCCAAAGTTCATCAAATCCTTAACCAAAGGATCATGTTCCAAACGCAACATTGCTAATGAAGCATTACTTTTTCGACTCAAATCATCAGCCACTTTATTTGCTTTTCCCGGATACTAATTAATTGTACAATCATAATCCTTGATTAATTCTAGCTATCTCCTTTGTCTCATGTTCAATTCTTTCTGAGTGAATATATACTTTAAACTTTTGTGATCAGTATATATTTCACACTTTACTCCATACAAATGATGCCTCCAAATTTTTAAAGCAAAAACAACAGCAGCTAATTCCAAATCATGTGTAGGGTAATTTACCTCATGAGTTTTCAACTGTCGTGAAGCATATGCAATTACCTGATCCTTCTACATTAGGACGCAACCAAGTCCTTTCAATGAAGCATCACTGTATATAACAGACTCACCATTCTTGGAATGTAGTTCCAAAACTAGAGCATTCACCAATCTTCTTTTCAATTCCTGAAAACAATCCTCTCATTATTTTGTCCAGATAAACTTAACACCCTTCCGAGTTAGCTTAGTCATTGGATTAGATAACCGTGGAAATTTTCTAACAAACCTTCGGTAATAGCCTGCCAAACCAAGGAAGCTACGAATCTTAGTTACATTTGTGGGTCTTGGACAGTCTTCCACAACTTTTGTTTTTGCAGGATCAACAGTTATCCCATCTTTAGAAACAATGTGACCAAGGAAAGAAATTTTTTGCAACCAAAACTCACACTTGCTGAATTTCTGTGACAACCGGGTCCTGATGATAGCACATCCACCCTTCCTTAATAAGGCCGTCAGGTCCTTGCCCACCAGGTACCCTCAGTTGCCCCACAGACACGTGGGGCCCACCCCAGGGTCCACCCACATGCCTGAACGGGTCATCTGACTAATATGATAGTCCCCACAGGCCAACACATGTTCTTTCCAGTGTGCTTTGTCCTCACTCACACACACCCTAAGACACTTCCCAGGAGTTCACCCATCCTGATCACCACTCTAGGCCAAGCACGCTTAACTGCGGAGTTCTAATCAGGGAGGCTCCTGAAAAGGAAGGTGCACCTTGTTGACATGAGTCATGTCATTTAGTCATTTAACCCTTTATCATTTGGGGATGTTACAATCACCCCCCCCCCTTTAGAGCACCACGCCCTCGTTGTGGGCCCTACATCTCAACCCAGGCAGTGCACCGCACTTAAGGCTGGGTTCCTCCTATGATACCAAATGTGACAACCGGGTCCTGATGATAGCACATCCACCCTGCCTTAATAAGGCCGTCGGGTCCTTGCCCACCAGGTACCCTCAGTTGCCCCACAGACACGTGGGGCCCAACCCAAGGTCCACCCACATGCCTGAACGGGTCATCTGACTAATATGATAGTCCCCACAGGCCAACACATGTCTTTTCCAGTGTGCTTTGTCCTCACTCACACACACCCTAAGAAACTTCCCAGGAGGTCACCCATCCTGATCACTACTCTAGGCCAAGCACGCTTAACTGCGGAGTTCTAATCAGGGAGGCTCCTGAAAAGGAAGGTGCACCTTGTTGACATGAGTCTTGTCATTTAGTCATTTAACCCTTTATCATTTGGGGATGTTACAATTTCCCATACAATTTCTTTTCTTTTATGGGTTGAAAGATAACCCTTAAATGTCTTTCATGCTCCTCTTTACTTTTAGAGAACACCAAAAAATCATCAATGAAAACCACTAAAAACTTATCCAAGAACTCATGGAAAATTGTATTCATTAAGTCCATGAATACAGCAGGTGCATTGGTTATCCCAAAAGGCATTACTACAAATTCATAATGGCCATATCTTGTACGGAACGCGGTCTTCGGAACATCTGCTTCCTTTACCTTCAGCAGATGGTACCCCGATCTGAAGTCAATCTTTGAAAAATACTGAGCTCCCTGGAGCTGATCAAACAAATCATCGATATGAGGCAAAGGATATTTGTTCTTAACAGTGATGTTATTCAAGGCTCTATAATCAATGCAAAGTCTCATTGAACCATCTTTATTTTTAACAAATAAAACAGGAGCACCCCATGGTTATGTGCTAGGTCGAATGAAACCTTTCTCTAATAAATCTTGCAATTGCTCATTCAACTCTAAAAGTTCAATTTGAGCCATTCGATAAGGGGGTTTTGAAATTGGCTTAGCATTAGGAACTAAGTCAACAGTAAACTCAACTTCCCAATCTAGTATTATTCTAGGCAACTCTTCAGGAAAAACATCAGGATACTCATTTACCACTGGCACATCATTAATCTGAACAGTTCCTTTATTTTCAACGATGTGTGAAAGGTAACATTCATTTCCATCTTTTACATGTTTCTCAGCCTCTTGATAAGTTATCAACAGTAAGGGTTCATTATTGTATACAAACTGAAAGTCTTTCTGAAAAGAAACTTTTTTAGCTCTACAGTCAATCTTATTATGGTAAATAGAGAGCCAATCCATACCCAAGACAACATCAAACTCTACTAGAGGTAGAAAAATAAGGTTTGCAAGTAGGTTTTTTCCGCAGATAAGGATATGAAGATTCGTATAAATTCTTTTTTCCTCAACATTCCCCCCAGGTGTTTTTACCAAAAGTTCAGGAGTCATTTCTTGAGATGGTATTCCCATTTTACTAGAAAAGGTTTCAGAGATGAAAGAATTTGTAGACCCCGAATCAAACAACACACTGGCATAATCTGAAAAAATAAACAAAGTACCTGATACAACTTCATTTGATGGCCCGACATCTACTGAAGTATTTTCAAAGGATTTCACCACCCCTTTCTGCTTGTAGTCTAACTGCTTCCCATCACTCAAGCTCTTTGTCGGATACTCGTTTTCATAGTGACCCATCTCATTACACTTATTACATTTCACTAACTGTAAATCAAATTTGGTCTTACCTTCACCTTGATCCTTTTCAGTGCAATCACGAGCCTTATTTCCCATCTTAACACATCGGTAGCACTTTCCAGAATTCAGAAGACATTCCCCATCATGACCTTTGCCACATTTATCACAAACTAGAAACTTAGTTTTCTTACCATCATACTTTTTTGAATAATTCTTACCTTTCTCCTGCCACCTCGGTCTCTTCTTCTGTTGGTTGTTATAGAACACTTGATCATCGGAAAACTCCATTTCCACCTTCTCAGCACATCGAACAAGCTTTTCATAACTTTTAAACTCACAAGAAGCCAATGCCCTTCGATATTTTGGCTTTAATCCTGAGTAAAAATGATTGATTTTACTATCAAGGTCTCGGATAAAATTTGGAGCATACCTTGCCAATCGAGTGAACCTTTCTTCTTAGGTAGCCACTGAGTCTTCCTCTTTCCTCAATTCCAAGAATTTCTTTTCCATCCTAAGTCGAACAGCCTTAGGAAAATACTTCTCAAGAAACATACCTTTGAATTTATCCCACTCAAGAGCATCAATCTCATCGGCGTCCCTGATATTTTTAACCATAGACCACCACTGATCTGCCTCACCCTCCAAACGGTAAATAGCAAGACTAACCTTTTGATTGTCTGAACACCACATGACATCGAAAAGCTTCTCCAGTGCTTTAATCCACCCTTCAGCTAACACAGGGCCAAATGATCCTCTGAATGATGGGGGATGTTGCCTCATGAAATGTTCCACCACTGACATGTTCCTCTACGGTTGATCTGGCTGATCTTGTGCATGGATACCACCACCATTTATCGCTTGAGTCAACTGCTCCATTCATGCAACAAACTGTTCAGTTCCAATTCCGACCATCTCAGGATGCTGATTCGGAAGGTTATTTCCTTCGGTATGCCTTCCTAGAACTGCTTCCCTGTTTCCTTGGTGGAAAACCATTCTGAACAAACATGTCTTAGATGAAGCAACATGGTAATCTTCAAATACTATATCACTTCAATTTGACCATAAAAAAAATATTTTTGGATAATCATTTAATAGAATTCTAACTCCTAAAGTTATCTAAACCGACCTCTGATACCAACTATAAGGCCCCAGCCTTAAACCTTACTTAATCTTGAGTTATTACAATATTACACATTGAGGATCTTTTCGGGTTTAGAGTTTTAGAGAATTAGATCATAAAACTTGCATTACATTCCACATATAAACAAAGTGGTTATATAAAGATAGTATTATTCTTTCCCATCAATGGAAACATATTTAAAATAAAACATGGATTCTTTCTTGACACTTCCTTGACACTATCATCATATCATGTACCGTTCCCTTTACCTGTGAAAAACATTTCAAAAAAACATGGGATGATCATAAAAAGATCAGTAAGGGATATAAAAATATATAGAAAGGAAACATGGGTACATATATACATAAGAATGAAATCATACTTTACCCATAAAATATAAGCACTTCAACATACCTCATCAAATCATGAATAAATCATAGAAATCATAAGACATAAAGGTAACATGAGGCATTCATAACATTCTTACGTAGGGAGTAACCCTCTTGGTTACGTTTGGAATACCCATCAAAGTATATTCCCTAAATATCTTCGGATAAACCTTAACGTTTCACTCCTTCACGTTACCCAATGCATTGGAGAGCTATATCGGGCTCACCCTCCCTTAGTTTATCACGGAACCACTCGTCTTCATAATAATGCCCAAGAACCTCAACATAATCGTATCACATAAAATATGAATAAATGAAACATAACATTTCCACCTTTCAATCACAAGATATCAATACAACACATTGATATAAAAACATTATGAAAACCATTTTCAATACCAAAATAAAAGAAAATTAAAACATGGTATTTATTTTTCTTTTAAAAAGAAGGTATGGCTTGTAGAGGAAGCCGAAACTGAAATAACGGTCACGGCGGCGGAGAAGTCGTTGTCACCGCATATGTACGACAAAAACACTCCCTTTTTTCGTTTAGTAAAACGCTTCATATAAAAAGATTCTTTTTGGATAAACGTAAAAGTCAAAAGTGTTTATACTGCATATAAAAGAAGGTTGTGTATAAACAAAATATGCCTCAATGAAAGGAGATTGAGACGAAGTCCCATACCTCGGGTCCGACTTGACTCGATCGTTCTTTAATGTCTTGAATAATAAACTTGAGTTAATTTCTACTTGATTAAGAACCTGTTTCATGTTCATTATTCATTTTATATCACTTATTGTCATGTTATAAACATTATGTAACCATTTAAGTTAATAATGTTTGTTTTGTCGATATTTGGTTCTTAAGTCGAAAGTGGACTTCTTACAATTACATGTTGTTCGTGTGGTCAAAGGTTCTTTATATCCAGAATGACATTCCTGATTTGGATAGAATATATATCATATATATCCAGCATATAGATGTATTTATAAAATTACATAATCATTTAGAGGTATGAAATGAAATGCATCATTCATGGAGACGGTAAGCCGCACGTACGCATGAACGCTACTTTCATTTCAATTTTGTATTTTATAGAATGGAATCATAATTATATAAAGTTATATTATAATTACAGTATAATATCATATATAATATCATAGTTCCATCCTTTATATGTCCCATATATGGCATTTAACGAATCAAATCACTTTGAGGGGGCGGTAGTCCGCACTTTCTTAAATGAAGATATCGCGTTTACCCATAATGGAAACCATAAAGGTATGCCCAAAAATGAAAAATACAGAAGCTTAAGGAAAACATAAACATATTATATATCATATATAAATATAGTGACATCTTAATGGCCACCTTTTAAGGTGTTAAATGAATGTTGAACAATCATCGTTTCGGGAGGCATAAATTCACCATCCACGGAAACAGTATGTCCTTTAACCATTAGATGTAGGTGTGTGTAAGTGTAGCTCGAATCATTCTTATAAAAACATCCTAGTATATTGAAGATACTGGATTTGTTACAAAAGAAAAGAATAAATATAGTTTAGGGGGTTGGAGAAGCAAAATCAAACAAAAGGACTCAAAAGAAGATATTACCTTAAAATTGGGTAACTCTCTTAGATTTGAGATCAAAGGCTTCCTTGGGAAGACTTCTTCCCAAAGTGAGGCTTCAAGGAGTAATAGAGGGATGTGGAGAGCCAAAATGGGCAGGGGTTGTCTGAGACAAAGGCTTTGTAAGTGTGGGTAAGGAGGTAGAGGTGGGGGCCTTTTATAAGAGGAGAGGAGGGGCACTCTTGGAAAGTAAAGATAAGTTACTTTATTTTAAAATGCTTTTCAAATTAAAAAGGTCCCACATTGATATAATTCGAGGATAAGGTGATAAGGGTTCGAAATCCACTCATAAAATTGGTTTTGGCCATGTGTAGGTCTTAGATTTTACATTATCTTTCCATTTTATTTAAATCGTTAAATAATGAGGTCATCGCTCCATCATCATGATGTCATAAATAATTTAATTTATTTAATGTCTAAAAATTATAAAAAAATACTATGATGTAGGAAATCGTTTTACCTTTCTAATGAATATTTATAGTCAAAATATGACTTGTATAAACTCATGTAAACATTGTTTTAGTAAAATAACTCATGTTTGTGTCATTTTTACTTTAACATTAAATAAAAAGTTATTTATGTCATTTCCCATCCAAAGTGGCTCCATGGGGTCCCCAAGTTTACCCATGGCTTGTCTTGGTCGTCCATGACACATCCAATAAGGGTAGGACATGTGTCTTGGTCATTTTATTTTATTAAAACATTATTCTTACCTTAAACTACACTAATTACCTCTAATCGCGATTAAAAACTTAATAAGTTACTATTCACCAAAAAAAAATTATAATCTCATTGAACCACATTTTACTTCTTAATGACAACCATGTATGTCGGATTTTTGAAATTCAAAACACAAAGATGGAAAATTTTCATTTAAACGAAAAATCAGTTTTTATAAGTACCACTTAGTGGTTTCACTATTCATCAAAAATTGAAGTTTTTCAGAAAATTACCAAATATTCACCCTCAGCTATATTTGATACTCTGAATTCACAAATGATGTCTATTTTACAAAATTAAAATCATATAAGTTACATTAATTAATTTGAATAAATAATTCCCGTTGTCATGACAAATAGCGTGTTTTTATGAAACAATAAGTATCAAAAGATTGACACTTGTTTAAGTCCAATTTCAAAGTGAAATTGATTCAAACGACCACCATTGGATTAAATGGTAAAAATATATTCTAATTTCACTTTAAACCAAATTCAAAATATAATCTAATCATATAAATAAATTAGATTAAAAAGCAGTTTTGATGTAAAATGCAGTATTTTTCACTATTCATTAAAAAATGAACATTGTCAGAAAAATACCAAAAATTCACACAAAGTAAATTTTGATGTCCCAATCATAAAGAATAAGTTTATTTTGACAAACATATCTTATAAAATTGTCAAAAGATAGCTTTAAAAATGGTTTTCCATCAAAAGGCAGTAAAACAATCTTTTAAAAAATATTAGTGTATTCCTTGCTTAAGATTGTATTTATTTTCATTTTAAGCCTCTAAAACACTATCTAATAAATTAATAGACATAGATAAAAATATCTATTATTCATTATTTACTTGGGATGTTACATTATACTAGGTTTCATGGGAATATTTAAACATTTAATTAAAGAAGATTATATGATATTATTTAAGCTAGATCATCCAATAAAATTATGAAATTTGTTAGGGTAATTTTATAATTTTATTTTTACTCTTAATTACCCAATTCTCCCTTTTCTGTGGTAATTAAAAACAATGACTGAAGTTACTATTCATAATGTACAAAAACAAAAGATACCAATTTACAAAATTTGGACCTTCTGGTCCCAAACATGGAATCCATTTTTTTAAATTCAAAATATAGAATTTGTAGTAGTTAATTTAAAATTAATTCCCATTGTGAAAATGATAAAACATGTTTTCTAAAAAGTAATAACCATCAAACGATTAACATGTGTTTATATGTAATTTAAATTTAAAATTACTTCCAATGAACAAAATTGAATTAAATGGTAAAAATATATTTTATTTATAGTTTAAAACTTTTCAATAATATAATTATACCATATAATTTATCTCCAAGGAAAAGGTTTTTTCCAATTAAAATTTAGCATATTTTTATTATTCATCAAAAAATGATAGTTTTCATAAAAATATAAAAATTTCATCGAAATTAAATTTTTTTGTATCTATTCTTAATAAAAATTTATTTTTTCAAAATTCACATATAAAATTGTCATTAACTAAATTTAAAAAGGGTTACCCATAAAAAGGTGACAAAACTACATTTTTTGAAAAATAATTCTTTTATAAAAAATATTGAATTTGTTCTTATATCATATCTAGAAAACATAAAAGATAAATTTAAAACATTACATTGGATATATATCATATATTTTATATTAAATAAAAATCCATAAAGAGTTATTTGATTTTATAAACACAATTATTCTCTTTTTAAATGGGTTTTCATAAAAACACATCCATTATATTCAATTGCTTTTTATTTCTATTTCTTTTAAATTTGGTAACTAATGAATCATTTTTTAAACTTGTATAAATAATATTTTTATAATTCAGTTTATAATATTCATACCAATATTCCAATGGTATGGTTATAATAGTAACCTTTAAAAAATAATATTTAGTAATTCATTTAAGCTCAATGTATCCAATCATGTATGTAATTAAACATCGTGTTTATTTATTAAAATTTAGGATTGAAAATCTTTCCCCCATTTTGGAAGTTGCATCATCACAATTTTAAAATTGGCCATGGATACATCATTGAAAATCCCCATCTGAAAAAGTGTCAGTAAAAATTTCACTTTAAAAGAACGAAAGTGAAGTACATAGGTCACCTGAGATTACACATATTATGATTCCATATATGAAAACTTGGATATAAATGAAAAAATAACTCTCATAGACTAATAGAGAGTGATATAGAACTTGATCATAGAAATATAACCACTACAATACCATAAATTTGTGGTCGGGTAAAAGTTTGTTAACAAAATCACATGTATAACATTTTTTCTTCCAGATCATTTTTATATAGTTGAAGAATTGTATTAATACCTAGACTTTGATCATAAGGAAATATAATTACATAAAAAGTATAGTTTCATCCTTTAATGAATTTCCACCACACAATTATATTTTTATCCAAATGACAAGTATTCTGGGTAAGTTAACTTATATAGAATCACATAATCCACAAAACATTAACACTCGTTTTCTCCTATATTTAGACATTTAACATAAAAAAATATAGTTCATGATATGAAAATTCCAAAAAAAGTAAACCTTATATGACAAAAAACTACCTCAATCCCTAAAATTCAACAAACAATTCCCAATGTTCAACAAAGACTATTCAACAAAACATTGTCCTTAAAATTCATCAAAATAATAAAAACTAAGATTGAAACCCCAAATTCAAGAGGATTTAATCACAAAATCTACTAATATAAATTTTTACATCTATCTCCAAATAACTTCAACCACTCTTTATGTCTCATACCAAAAATTAATTAACCATTTAACATGATACCCAAGATAGGATAATCATTTCCAAATTCCCATAAGTCCAAAATTACTAATTCAACAATTAATCCTCAAGAAAAACTCCATATTATTCTATTTAACATAATCATATAATGTCCCCAAAATAGTGAACAACTTCCAAAATAACATTTATCACGTAATCCTCAAATCATTTTCCAATCCCATGGTTATCTATTTGATAAAATATATGCCTCCAAAATCAACTTATTAATATTGCATCAACTTGTTTATCTAAATATAATGAATTCATTCTAACCATGGACTTCATGTCGGTCAGTGGAAGGAAATAAAGGCCTCTCGCAATTCGGTTGTGGGTTCGATACCTGTAGTCGTGTCTGATGTGATGGTTTGTCACACGTTCTATGTGTTGTCCCTTTTTCTAAAGCTATATACTTCATATAACATTTCCAAAATATGATAACATCCTAAAAAATAACAAGATTATGTTTCAACCTCAATTTTTATCTCATACCTTTCATTTGACATTCAAAAAGTAATAACTCAGAACTACCTGAAAAAAATTCCTCAAAAAATACTACTAATTTCCTTGAAATTCTATAACTTAAGTCTCAAAAGGGGTTATAAGAATAAAAAATTATGATCAATCAAAAACTTATAAACCCATAAGAAGACATCCTAACCTCTAAAGTTGTCTAAAACCATCTCTGATACCCAATATAAGGAACTTACCTTAAACATAACTTATTCTAGTGACTTTTGACTAGAACATATCTTTATTCATTCCTAAAGATTAATTAGGGATAGAGTTTTAGAGAATTTGGAAAAATTATTACATAATCATTTAATATTACATAGTAGATAAGTCTACACGCCATCCATTTTTTTTCATAAAATAAAAACTATCAAAATGAAAAATCATTTCTTTTCAAGAAAAATCATCAAATACTTTCATCATAGCATATTCATTGTCCTTGCCAATCTTAAGTCCTATGAAAAGTATTTAAAAAATTGGGATGAGCATAAAAAAGATCGGTAACATAAATCAAGTGAAATACTTTACATGTGATCTTGTGAGATATAAATAATAACCTGAGGACTTTCATAAAGGAATGAGAAAGACGAATATCATAACAATAAGAACATGGATCATAACTTGAAAATGATGCTACAAATTTTAATTTAGACATTTATAAAAATATCACCAAGGTCCATCCCCATGGTTTCATATCACCAAAGACCATCTCCATGGTTTTGTAAAAATAACAAAGGTTATTCACCCTAGTATCGTAAAAATTACCAATGTTATTCACTAAGGTATTGTAAAAATTACCAAGGTTATTCACCATGGTATCATAAAACATGTCATCTTTAGAGATTAATTTAATTATCCATTTCAATGGAGATCTGTCTGAGTGCCTCATTAATATGTATTTATTTTCATGTGATCCACAGTGATCCCTATCAGACATTTTATAAATAAACCAAAAGGAATAAAAGGAATGGATTTCATTTCAAAATCATGGCATTTAAAAAATCTCATAATTATGTCATAATTATGTCTTATATAACCCAAAAAAGGGAATGAGGGTTTTATATATGTCAATTACTGAATCAAATAATTAATTTTTATGCCTTGATGAATACCTCTTAAAATAAAATAGGTTTGGATATTCACATAAAATAAATAAAATAATTTATTGAGGATAAAACGTGAGTTTTTTAGATGAACATTCTGTAGCATAACGGTTATACGACATGGTTTTAAAAATCATTAAAAAGAGATGGGACAAAGGTATAACATCCATAATTGAATCATAAAACAATATAGGGACAGAATAAAACTGAAATAAGAACACGGTGTGGAATCTTTAAAATACATACCACATAAAAGAGAAATTGAAAGGTAAAGAGAAGTAGAGAATTCCATTACCCTGAAGATCATCTTCAAAAACTTTAAGATAGGGACCTTGGGGGCTTGAGAACATCTTATGAGGACTCCTTGTGAGGTAGAACTACCAGAAATACGTGGATAATGATTTCAGAATGAATGTAAATGAAGTAATGGGTGGGTATTTGTAGAAAAAGTGAGGGAATATTTTCTCAATTTCTAAGGACACCACATTAGTGCTATTTAAAAATCAAGGGCTTTCCCATGGTATTTTCCCATGGTATTGGATGTTTGGGAAACCTCATATTAAATTTTAATCTATAAGAGTTGGCCAGAATATTATATTACACATTAAATTTTTATGACATAGTTATGATGTCATTAAACTTACTTATAAATCAATACTGTATTTTTAGTACTCACCGAAAATACAATTGTTTTAGAAAAATCCCAAAAATTCACCCTAAACATTTTTCAATGTGAAGAATCCAAAAGTGAAATACATTTTGCAAAAATTAATATCATTTTAAAGTAAATTAAATAAAAAAATACTAATATTTAACTAATAATTTTTAAAACATTTATTTACATATACTATGATATAATTATATCACATTACCACTTAAGATGGAAAAAAAATATTTATACTTCTATAGGAGAGGTTAGTATTCCATTGGTAAAATTACCACTAATAAGGGTCAAATTACTAGTCCAAAGGGTAAAGTTACTATTCACTAAAAATTTATTTTGATCTTATTAAACAACATTTTCACCCTGATTACAACCATGTATGTCCGATTTTTGAAAATAGTTTCACAGAAAAAGTTATTTAATAATAAAATTCTTTACTATTCATAAAAAGACACTATTAATTAAATTTTATTCATCAAAAAACAATATTTATAAAATATTATTCATTAAATACTAAAAAAAAAATTCTTCTTAGAAAACATCAAGAAAATTAGCCTAGGTTAATTTTGACACTATTTTGTAATTGATTTTTGTTAAAGTCATAAAAAATTCAATTATTAAAAAGACTACATTTCCTCAATGATAAAATGTCATAATCATCCAAAAAATTCTTAGATGACTTAAAATTTTCATATTAAACTTATTTTTATATTTATAATATCATTTATTGGAATTGATCATTACTAAGTTAATCACTATATCATCATTTTTTCATAAATAAATTTATTTATGTAGTGTATAAATATTATTAATAAAATACTGTTATGTAGGAAATATTTTTATATTTCTAATGGATATTTATCGATAAATATATCACATATATAAAACCATATTAAAAATTTAATACTTATTAAAAACATGAGTGTGAGAGAAGCTTTAAACTAGCTTCCTTGGGAAGATTTGACCTTTTAATTAAATAAGTAACCATGAGAAACATTAAACTGGATTCAATATTAAGCATTGTAAATTTAATGAAAGACACTTCTATGATAAGCTTGAAAATGGCTTCCATTATATGTTTAATTATTGTCATTTAACCAAATTATATGCGAAGCTTGATAATATCTTCCATGGGAGCTTTATACATTTAATTAATCAAGATTCTATAAGAAGCTTTGTACCATCTTACAAGGGAACCTTTATCAATTTAATTAATGAATATTCATTTATAATCTTTAAACTATATCATCCAATAAAATTATGAAATGTTCTTGGAAAATTTTATAATTATTTACCCTTAATTACTCGATTTACCTTTTACAATGGTAATTAAAAATAATTACTTAAGTTACTATTCATAATGTAAAAAAATAAAAGATACCAATTTACACAATTTGGAATTTCTTATTCCAAATATGGAATCCATTTTTTCAAAATCAAAACATATAATATAAAGTAATTAATTTAAAATTAAATTCCTTTCTCAAAAAGGTAAAACTAGTTTTTTAAAAAGTAATAACCATCAAAAGATTGATGTGTGTTTATATCTAATTTCAATTTAAAATTACATACAATGACCAAAATTTGATTAAATGATAAAAATATGTCTAATTTATATATTAAAACCATTCAATGATATAATTTAACAATATAAGTTATCACGATGGAAAAAGTTGTTTACAATTAAAAAATTAACGAATTTTTTCTATTCCTCAAAATATAATAGTTATCAGAAAAAAATAAAAAATTCCGACCAAGTAATTTTTGAAGTCCATATTCTAATGAAGTTGTTTATTTTTTCAAATATAATATATAAAAGTTAAAATAACTAAATTTAAGAAGGGATTTCCATCAAAAGGAGTTAAAACTACATTTTTAGAAAAATACTTCTTTTTTTTATATTGAATTTATTCGTTTATCATATCTTGAAACATATAAGATGAATTTTAAAAATTAAATTTAATATATAAAATATATTCTTCAATAAATAAAAATCCATAATGAGTGATATGATTTTATAAACACAATTATTCTCCTTTTAAAATAGGTTTTGAAGAAAACACATCCTTTAAATTCAGTTGGTTTTTTTTCATTTCAAATAAATTTGATTACAAATGATTCATTATTTAAACATGTGTAAATAATTTTTTTATAATTTACTTGATACTATACATTCCCACCATTCCAACAAATAGGTTATAATGGTAACATTTAAATAATAATATTTTTTTGTTCATTTAAAATCAATGTAGCGTATCATGTATGTTATTAAACATAGTGTCCCTTTCATAATACTCAGGATGTAATAGTGTCTAATTGAGAGGTAATTTATTTTTATTTTTTCATCTTAGGTAAGCCTTTATTTATAAATCTTTATATAGTTAATTATTTTTCATTCATTTAATTTTACTCATGCCTCAATAATTTGAAATCACAAGCAAAAATTAAATCCTAACCAAAAGGCTGTACTTCTGAAGGTAACCCAAAAGTGGAGTGTATTACCTTTTATTCTTGATACATTAATGTTATTGAGAGAAGATTCAATCGATCTAGATCTATTTACTAGATCCTAACTAAATATTAATAAAATAATAAATCAATATTCATACAAAAAATGGGTTCTCAAGTTTGGAGGACCTAAAATATTACACTAAAAGAATTTGGATTATTTAAATCATATAGATTTGTGCTTCTAAAAATATACCTTTAAGATTAATTCATTAAAGAGATATGGATACTAAAAAATAGGTTCATGAGAAGTCGAACATGAAATAAGATAGGTATAACAAAATATTTTAATAAAGAGATTTTAAAATGGTATTCACTTCACGTATGTTCATATATATTTCAATTACTCTAAATATCCGATTGGAATATATATTCTGTGAATGTTATAATTTATATAGATTTTTTTCAATTTTTAATATTCATAATCATACAAATTTTTTAGACCATTTTATGTTTTTTCTTACTGTACTATAATGTAAGCTAGGAAATTCTATGCTTACAATGTGAATGTTTGAGGATTTCATAAAGTTAATCAGGAAAATGGTTTAAAAACACAAAATAGTGGTATATTTATAATTTCCAATATTTATTACTATAAATATTTTTCTGATATTATTGTATCAAACAACTTCTATAAATGTACAGTTGTTTTATTCAAATTTCAGTTAGATAATATTAAAAAGGATATTAAAATAGATCGTTTCAATTCACTTTTGTGAAATTCTCTCACTTGTTGGTTATTAAAAACCATGAAGAACATGATTATTATATCTTCACATCTTTAGATAAAATATTATATTGTTTAAATGTTATAGTGTATGAATTTTTTAGTTTAGTTATGCACAATAAAGAAAGATAATTTTATGAGATGGGTAATGAAGTAGAAGAAAAAACATTTTTTATTGAATCCAATCAATGAAAAAAATTGAATTGTTTCATATGATAATATTGAGAATATTAATCTTGAAAGTGTTGATAAAATTTAAGAATTAATGATGGATCTGGATAAAAATATTATTGAAGTAGAAAATGACTTTATGTATATTCATCCATAAACCTATTTTCAATCTATATATTAAATGAATTATTTTAGTAAATTTCATATAATATCACAATAAAATTTATATTTATGTATGAATTTTTAGTTTCGAATAACTAAGTGTCATTATTGTTTTAAAATATATGTTATAATATATTTTTTAATTTTTAAAATTATAATAATAATGAGGAAAAAAGGATTGAGTGACATGAATTGATTGATAGTGGATAGTCCACTATCCATCATCACATTATCGCTTGTTCCCTATCATCCCTCATAGATTATATCTGGTAGGCCCTCTAGCTCCATGTCAATGATATAATTGATTACATTTGGATATCTTTATATGGAATATATAACACTCTCTATCTCTCATTATATATTTTTTCACATATACTATTGATTTATTAGTCAGTGTAAGAAAATTTCATGCATTAAGGGAGAAAGTTGTTACACTAGTTACCTTTTGAGGATGATTCTGGGTTATATATAAAAAAATTAACATTAAATAACATAACACAATTTTCTTACTAATAAGAAATTTTTCTCTAAAAATATAAAAGAAATAATTTTAAAGAGTCATATACTGATAGCTTATAAGGGTAGATTCTAAATGGTTTAATTGTAGTTAAACCCTTTGATTGTTTTGGGTTCACACATAGGTTCCTGAGTGGTGATTCAATCAAATCTTTGGAATGTTGGATTTTGAGCTATTGACCCTTCCCATTGAATATTTATATTATATACATATGTCTCTATCTTGAAAAAATTATGTATTGGATTCTTATATAGAGGTAATTTTATTACATTTTCTATCATAGATTTAATTGAATATCATTATTAATTGAATTGTTATAATTTTAATTAATATATTTTATAGATGTTTTTTCATTTTCCTAGGGGTGATGTTATTCCACATTAATGGATATTAAAAAATCTAGGAAATCAATAGTGATTTCAAAATTGATATTATGGAATTAGTTAATGATACGTCATTAAATATTCTAAAGAAGCATTATAATGTAACAGAAGGTGTACCTCGAGAGTAGTGGGATGTCTTTATCGATACTCATCACGAGGAGAAGTATAATGTATTGAATAATGTATTTTAATATTAATATCCTTTTATATATGTGTAAAACTATTATTAAATTAATAGTTATCAATTATATGAAGTCTCCATGGAAACTGAATTGAGTAGGGAAAAATATATCATTCATAAAACATCTAGTTTGAAGAGATTCTCAAGAAAAAGATCTAATATTGTAATATTTTAAATAATTTCAATATTTTTATGATTTTCTTAATTTTTTTAAAAATTAAACTATTAGTTTATCTCTTTTCCAAATAGAACAAAAGCTATAATGACAGGTTAGTCAGAAAAAAGTTTGGTATGATTTCAATATCAAAAATGATATTAGTTATACAAATGATCTTTACAAAGACATTGGGGGTATAAATATTTATTCCTTGTTATTTTTTCATTATTGAAAATCTATTTTATAGTTATAGATTTTTGAGTATTGTTCATATTATTTTCAACCTAAAGGTATTTCTCTTATTAGTAGTATTTGTAATATCATTACATTAAATTTTAATATTTCATGACTTAATGTGTAATTATTTGTGAAATATAGAAATAAGTTGGATTTTTTTTGTAAATATATAATACATTGTATTCATATGGTATTGGATTATAGGTAAAAACAATGTTTTGGGATGAAAACCCCAAACATTCAACCTTTGTCTTGTAGGATGATCATTTTGGTCAAGTCCTCGAGAATGTTTTTCACAGTTTCATGTGCATGATGGATTCTAGACCATTTTTATCTCTAGTATTTGGATGTTAACTAGGGTCATTTTATATAACAAATACTATTTCAGGTTATAATTATTCTCTTCCACAAGAAGCTCAAAGATAATTTGTTGTGATGAAAAACACAATTCCAGATCAAGACAATGTTTTAGAGGAATTTGGTATTCATATAAAAATTCATGCCACAGTGATCTCTAATATACAAATATAATTAGTTGGATTATATTATAAGACTCATGGACTTGTCTTGGGTGAGATTTCACTAATGGTTTGATAGAGTCAGGTTGAAGATTACACAATTTATTAATCATATGTAATAAAAATTTTAATTTATTTTTTGTTGAAATATAAATATAAATTATAATTTAATTTTCATATAAATTATAATATTGGTGCCAGAAGAAGGGTGTACAGATAGATAAAAGGATAAAGATGTAAATTTCTATCCCTCATTAAGAGGTGGTCATGGGGAATTAATTTGAACTCCCTCTTGATGTTGTTGTAGTATAACTGATCATGGTACTTATAACTTATAAAGAATGTGAATGTGACTTATAGGATATATTTCATATGTGTATTATTTTTCTCAATGTTACATGGTTAGATAATACGTGTCAATATAGTTTACTTATAACAATAACACCATGGAGCTGATTTTGATGGATCCTTTGAAGTCATTTTATAGAAGACTTTTGTTTGACATTTTCTGGGTAGAGGTGGATGATTCATCAAAATATAAACATAACAGAATTTTTATTTTGAACCGCCTCTTTTTAGGACATCCTAAAAATGTTTTTTTTTTTAAATTTGGGTTTATTTAGTGTGATAAATTTTATCATTTTAATTACATGATTGTTGTGTATATTATGTGTTTAGTCGGTGAGGATTAACATTACTTTTTATGATTCCTTGATAATTTCATATAATTAATAAGATTTAAATGGTTATAATTATTGGATTATTTAATTTTAGTAAGACTCTTTTTGGTCTATAAATCAAAAAGTGATCAATGTTATATTATAGTTTAGTTGAATCTTAGTGTCCTTTTATCATCCTAATTTTAGGTACATATTAAATTGCATTGATTTTGGAGATCTTTTAATGGAATTTGGTTAATGATTAAGTGGTTTTGTGAGACTTTATGAATTTTCAAAATACTTTATGGTATTATGATTTACTAGTTCTTGTGGCGTTGAAATAGTTCACGAGATCATGAATAAGTGAAAGAATTATGGTCTAAGAAATGACATAAGGTGCTAGTGGTTAATTTTCCTTGTTGACGTTAATTTTGTTTTGGTATTATTTTTTGAATATGGGTGTGATGAATCATGTTTATAATAGTTTTTTTAAATATTTAATCGTAATTTTACTATTACAAATGAATTTAATTACATAATTATGTTTTTAATGAATTATTGGTTTTGATTTAGACATGTATTATTCATTAATAATGTTTTTGAGTAACAGTTGGATGCTATTGATCCATTGTGTTGAATTATAATATTTGATTTTATTGAACTATTTGTTTTATGGTTTATATGTAAATCTCTTATTTTTTTCTATATTTTGATTGTATAAGGGGGTTGTCATCCTAATTTACTATTTGGAACTTAATTAAATAATAGTGGTATAAACAAATGCTTTATTTTTGTATGTATATAGTGTTATTTTAATCCAATGCTAAATTTTTAATTTATATAGAAGCATTATAAATAACAATAAAAAAATTAACCATATATAAGAGGTTTAAAACAACATGAATAGAACATTTCATGAGGATTTAATAAACTCATAGTGAAATTTTATGGAACTTCATGAAAAGTTTCCAAACATGTTATTTTGTGGTGATTTTTAGAAACCATTTTAAAATTATTTGAATGTGGTTTCAGTAGATACTGAAAACTTCATCGCTAAACGGCTATTTTCTTGTTGTAAAAGTCCCTAAACATACCCCCATTTTTTATGATTTTAGTATTTAAGATATGATATAAGGTATTTTAAATAATGGTTGATCGACCATGAAAATTAAATATATTATTTTATTTAATCTCCATGAAGTGAATTTGTTTTAAGGGAAATAGTGGACACTTTCACAGCAGTATAATTCATGGACCACTTATTTATGGGGGATTCATATTGATGTACAAATATACATGAAACTTTAAGGAATTTTAATTAGGAAAAAAGTAAGGACATAATGGAACTATAGATGGTGTGACTTTCATCATCATCGGTTTTGACTGGGTTCTCCAATGATAATTACTATAAATTAGAATTCCTGATAAATATTTCTCTAAGAAGAGAGGATATCATTTTAGTTATTGAAGGATTGAGGTTTGACGTAGAACATGAATAACTTCTGAATATCTTATATGAGCTTCTCAGTCTAGTTAAGAGGGGTGAGTCTTGTAGGATTTGATTAGGATTTGGACTGGCCACGGAAGTTTTAGGGTATAGGGAGATTTTGAGCTATGAGGACACCCATGGTGTTATATATTTATTGGGTAAAATGAGAGGAGATTAATATAGTTATAATTTACATAGTGGATTTCAATATGAGTGGTTTGAGGATGTGAATGGATTCATATTATTTTTGACTATGTGATTGGAATACTGTTGAGGAGTTTATGTTTGACTGGCTAAGTGAGTAATGAGGAGTGCCTTGAGATGTGGGGCTAATAACGAGTTACTAATGTCCAACTAACTAGGAAGGGAACTTGTGGGGGAGGGTGTGTTTCCCTTTTTAATTATATTATATGAGGTATACAGATGAAATTTGTTTCTCCGATCATTTTTTATATAAAACGAGCAATTCCTAGATATGAAATTTATCAATCCATATTGTTATATAATAAGAAGTATCGTTGGGAGAAGATTCTCCCACATATGTTTATATGATATGACATTCCTCAATGTAATGCCACTTATCTCCAGAATATTTATGTGAAATTATAGGTGGCATCTCTTTATCCTATTATATATAGGATTCAATATATTTTAATATTAGTTCTTTATTCCCCAGGTGTGTTATATTTGAGATTTTGTGGTAGGACACTTTTTCACCTGAGTATTTTTCATCTGAGACCTTGGTGGGGTAACTCTTCTAATATATTTTGTGATATAAGATTCTGCGGTGGGCTACTCCACCCCCCCCCCCTGAGTGTTATTTATCTAAGATCCAGGGTGGGTTTCACTTTTACATGACATGTTATTTGAGATCTTGGGTATACCACTTCCCCTTATGTGATTTTATATGAGGTCTGATTGGTGCTAATGTTCTCCTAGAAAGTATTCAATGAGATGACCATACTGGTGATCTATTCCCATAAGTGATCATGTATATTTTTTTTATTCTGTAGCGGGAGTTATTCTCCCTTTATGTCTACATGAGTCACATAGAGACGTCAAAAACTATTTGATGTCGGTACAGTTGATCCTTAGTGTCACCTTAGTACCCAAGTATCAATAAAATTTATTTTTTTATATTCATCAATAATTTATTATTCTGAGATAGTCATATGTTCTAAAACTATATTTACTTGTTATGCTAGAGACACCATTTTTGGCATCCTACTAAATTTTATCACACCTTTACTTAGTGGAAATGGAACTCAAGTATTCATGTAGGCCTCGGTGTCTATATGTTCATGTAAGAAAATGGCCTAGTATTAGATGATTGATTAGCATCATATTGACCTGGATTTTTATTTTGGGATGAAATGAGTCCAAGGGATGGTATTTGATTGTCTATTTTATTCGTTTTGTTTATTTTTTTTATATGTTATTGGCATAATAAGAGATCTATTAGGATGAATGCTTATATACTCCACTTCATTTTAATAAAATAGATATGTTTCATTAATTATATGTGCTTTAATTTATTATTCTATATGTTGATTGGTTATTTTATATATTTTTCACTATGATATTAGGGTATATTATCCCACTAACAACACCTTAGACCATCACAACTTGTTGAAAACCTATCTCGTAAGGGGAGGTGTGCCTGAGCTCATGTGACTCCCTGGGCCTGGAAACTCTAGAGTTGTCCAGGGATGACAGGACATCACAATTTTATATAAGATCATATTTTTATTTCCATTTATATTTAGGTATATTTTATGTAGGGATCTGTATTGTGTTGGATCTTATGATAGACCTTGGAATACTGTGTCACAACACAATTTCAGTGGAATATTCAGGTTACCATTGATAATGGAGCACTATTTCCAGTTTCTGATATTATAGATAATATATTTATTCATTATGGTTTATATATTTGATATTGTTATTATGGTTTTGGATCCAGTCCAATAGTGGAAAAAGGAATTTTAATATACATCATATTAATCATGTGGGATTCACGTAAAAGTTTTTGTGCTTTTATGTGATTGATTTCAATGATGTTAAACGTTTTAGAGATTTAATGATGTAATAATAACTTATATAGTGTATTTTATATAAAATATTTATTTAAATATTCTAAAATAAACCATAGTATGTTCTTTTGGATTATTGGTCATGTGGATCATTGAGAGTGATTCTCTCTGATGATGGATATATAGTCCCCGATTATAAGGGGTGTATAGTGGCCTCTACTGTATTAATATAGTCACTAGATTACATCATGATGAACACATTATTGGTTATTGGGATCTGGGTTTAGTTAACTAAAGTGCAAATAAAAACCAATATGGTGTCTTCAATGAAGTATTTTTTGTGAAATTATACACAACTGAACAATATAATAAGGATTCTTGTCAATATATTTCATTATAGAGTGTTTCTATCATACACCATTTCATGAGATCATGATCCTCCAATAGTATCCTGGTATATGGATGCCCAGTGAGAACCAATACCCTTAAATGGGATGATGGATTGACATGATATTCTTGATATGTATATGTGAAAACAATGGAGTTGGTGTTTTCCATGATATTTCTCTTTTTATATTTGATATAGTAGCAGAAGTTTTTCTCCGTGAGTTTTGGCCTATGTGAGACATGTTTATGGGCTAGTTTGGAGGACATTGATCTTTATGATGTGGCTTAGAATATTTTTGAGTTTGGTGTTATGATAGGATAATAGGATGCTGTATTATTATTGTTAGATATGGTAATGATATATGGATTTATCTTAGTAAAGGGGATATTCCAACCTTTTTGATGAACTAGTGATTAAAATCATGAGTATATTCTTCATTTTATAATATTAAATCTTATGAGGTATTGTTTTCAATATGATATAGAAATGTGGGGTTCCATGTCATTTTGATGTGAAGAACTCAAATTTCTTATGGTATAATGGTTAATATTGTTGGGTAGTATCAAGCGGATGAATCAATCCATTTATTTCTAGTCAAATCATCAGTGAGATAATGATTTTTGTAATGGTGGATAGACTACATGGAGGCACTTTTGGTTTTGGAAATATTATAGGGTGGTAGGAGACTGTGTTATGGGACTGAAAATGAGTCTAATTGTAGGCTTATTTGAAGATAGCATAGAGGATTCTTTTGGCTATATGAGACTCGTATAAATTGGTCCATGTATGTCTTTTTAGTGATGTTAGCCTACGTTCAATGATGTGTGGCTCATAAGAGTGTGAGCTGGGTTAGGTGATCTGGTCATGTGGGTGAATACACCCATTGGTTAGTGATGATATAGAGGTAGATAAGTGAGTGGTTTAGTGTGGGAAAAGTACATATAGATTCAATAAGATACTCATTGGACTGGTATCCCAGAGATCTATAGTGAGAGAATTCACCTCTATGTCAAGATGGTGACATCAGGGATGGATGGTGTCAGTCAGTGATAGAAAAGGACGATAGTGGCTAAGGAGAATCCATATATTTGTGATGAAAAAAAAAATAAAGTTTTCACCTGAGGTATATTTTAAGGTAATCCACATGGTATGGGAATGAATCACTAGAAATTAGATAATGAAACTCTCATTTGGGATAATTTTTTATAATTTTTGAATATAACATTATGGGGAGCTCACAATGAATAGTGATTGGTGTTTTGAGTATATTCTTAGGTATGAGCTAAATGGACACATCCAGAAATTAAAGGTGGTAATGATTTGTCATGGACCTTATATATTGGAAATTTGGATAAGTATAGTAATGGTAACTATACTCTTATGTTAGGTAGTGTTCTATCATCCACAGAGGTATGGACCTAATGTTGGATGTGTCATGAATGCAATGTTAGATGTTTTTCATGTTTTGACATTGAGAATATTATGGATTTGGTGAGGTTCAATGATGAGTCAAACTAGAGATGCATTATATCTGGTGGGTGAATAATGATGGTGGGTTTGATATTTTTGGATTAAAATATAAAACATTACCAGATATCAGGTATAAACATCAGAGTTAGCATTTGGATGGTATTAGAATGACTATAGTGAAATTGTGGTGTTGGGAATGGTTGATTTTATAGTGCATCAGTGGTTAATGATTGGAAATTTCTTGAATGGTCATCCAGTGGTAGACCGATAAATGTTTTTTCATGAAATTGGGTGTTTAAAGATGGAAACATCAATTAGTGTGTTGATGAACCACGAGTAATGTCTCTTCATTAGGTGATTTTAATGATGGGCATCACTATATCTCATAATCAACTATATGAACTTAACCTTATGGTGGGAAAAATCATAGTATTTTTGGTGAATTAGTGAATAAATACTCAGTATCATGAGATATATGGGTTATACTGAGTATTGTAATGTTTTCGATGAAGGAGAAAAGTTGGTAGCTTAGGTTTTTTTACATCACTCTTCATGTTTTGAGTTGCGTAATAAAGATTTGTTTGCTGGTCCAGAATAGAATGGAGGAGTTAGTGACGACTTGATAACCATGGCTGGTAGGGGATAATATTTTAAAGTCCAAAAAGAATTATCATGGATTAGTGGTTCTCTAATGATGAGTTTTTTATGAGTCGTATCATTATTGGTTTTGAATTTCAAAGGGAAATAGAATTTTTAGTCCTGCAGTAGGGGATGTTCTATAAATCAGGATTTGGATTGGAATTTCAATAGTTGGAGTATCGCAAGATGAATTTTTTAGATTTAGATAATGCCACCATATGTTTCTTAAATTTTAGGGAAGAGGGTAAGGTAATTATATTGGAGTTGAAACACTGAAAATGTGGGTTTTTATGTTCATAAGGTGACTATAAGGTTATGGAAAAACATAAATAAATTCATGTGAAACTGTATAGGTAGATTTTACCATAAGGCTGGGGAATAATTTTTTGAATGGATGATGTAAAGAATAATGGGAAACCATGCATAGTGTTGTAACAAATTAGAGTGCACTGCATGGTTCAGAGATGATTTGGTAAACTATGTAGATAAACCAAGCATGGTGATGTGTATCACGATAATGTGATCCACATTGTTAGAACATTTTTTAAGCTACCATGAAACGAAAAAATGTGATCGCATTTATTTTCAAAAATAATGGTGATTTTACCATTAAAAACCCTCAGTTTATTAATCCCATCCACCCATCCTCTATCCTCCCTCTCGCATAGATAAACCATGAAAAATAAAAAGAGATCCCCCCTATTTCTTCAGTTACACTTGGTTATGTGTGGTTTATTGGGAGATTATGTATAGATTGAGGTAAGTATGACCCTTTGTGTCGTCCGATTATTATTTCCTTACACTAAAAAAATTGAATTATTCATTAGTGATAGATATTTATCCATCATGAGTATTAGATGCCCTGATGTGATGAATGTACGTCATTGTATAATATTTCATTTGAGGTAAGCCACTACCATAAATTATTTTTGGCCTTTCATAAAATTGGAATTTAATTAATGAATTAAAAGATATTAGATGTAAATGACTTCGATCAGTATGGTGTCAAAATTATTTCATAGACCTTTTATGGGATGTAGGTTTTTAGTGTGAAAAGATAGCCCAAGTAGGTTTAAAACAATTATTCTTATTTAGATTAAATTAAATATGTAATTATAAAAAAAATTAATGATATTCTATAATATTATAGGATGAGATAGTATCACATATGAAAATTGGATCTTAGATGAGGCTTAGATGATCTTAGGTGATCACAGAGATCTGCTCAAAGAGTATAACTCTATATGTGGTATGTGGTCCTTGAGAATACCCCTATAGTTATGCTTTTAATATGTAACATGTGATATGTGATTTCACCACTTATTATAGATTCACATTAAATATGAAATAATTTTTTTTATTAATTTCTATGAGAAGAACAAGTGTGATGTGCCATAGTTAACCCTTGAACACTGGTTAAACACAACGACCACCGATGGGTAATGGATATATTATAAATCGATGTTAAGAGGTAAATGAACCCTGAAGGGGTATCAATTAAAATAAATTATAATATGTAGTGTTATTATAGATGGGGTGACTATGATTCTTTATGTTTCAAATTATTTTCTTCAATTAAACCTATGAAAAATAGGATTTCTTATTAACTTTGTCTCTAAGGGGTGAGAATTTCGACTGGGCTATAGAAGGCCCAAGGTGTGACTTAGAGCTAAAATGAGTTTTTATGGCCTATTTTAGGTTATAAATGAAGTCTATTTTACTGATGCCTATTGGATTGTATTATTTTTTGGACTATCCTCCTCTCAGACCCATGATGTTGGATACAACTAGGTGTTCATGCGAAAAGATTAAGATCAGTTTGAAGGGTCTAGTGGATTCTCGTATGTGCCAGATGATGTTTCTGATGGATTCATATTTTTTATTACATGGATAGAGTATTATTTTTGAGATTATTCTTGAGTTGCTTGATGGAAAAAAAGGTGTTCCTCAGATTGAGTGACTAGTTCTCTGGTGATGAGCTGGTGAGCTTGTGGGATTGGATTAATTTCTTATTTTTATTATATTATATTATTTATTCCAATGAGATTCAATCCCCCCTCATGTTTATATGACATGAGGTATTCCTTGGTGGGTTGAATTTCCCATTATATGGTCACATGAAATGAGTTATTTATAGGTGAGATACTTCTCACCCTAGATGTGTAAATGAAATGATATGTTTTCATTGAAAACTTCTTCACCCCTGATGATTATATGAGATTCCAAGTGGTGCCTCTTTAACCCCATAATTTTTTATATATGGGATATTTAATAGTGGTAAATTGTTCTTGTAAGTGTGTTATATATAATATTCCAAGGTGGTCCACTATTCCCAATGATTGGTATTCAATTAGAAATAATATGGGGCCACTAACTATCTTAATTATGTGATATTTGATTATGAGGGGTGACTCACTTCCACCAGAGTGTTATTTATCTATTGTCTATTGTGGGATACACTTCCTCCAACTGTGTTATCTATTATTTGGTGAGGACTAGTTTCGCATCAGATTTATTATATGAGATCTGGGTGGGGTCACTCCTCCCCTTATCAGTATCATACAAGATGATTCATGTGGGATGATCTTCCCCTAATTGATCATTTATACATTTTCAATTCTAGGGGGGGAGGTCACCCCCCCCCCCATATAAATATGCAACATGTTCATAGGAATCTGATATTGTCTAAAACATGTCTGGTTGATCCCAAGTGTCACCTTAGATCTCGATGATCGATGTTATTTATTATAATATGTCTAAATATTATTTATTATTCTGATCATATCACATATGATGCTCAATATTTTCTAGTTATGTTTAGGACACTATTGGAGGTGGGATAATGAGTTTTATACACACACATCTTGTGCGACCATGACACTCTCATACCCAAGAGGACATAATTGTTTCAGATTTAGATTAGAAAGAATCCCATTATTTCATGATCAATGTGAATTTGTGTATTATTCATGATTCCACTATAATATGTAAACTCCACATCAAAAACATATTACATATTTCACATCATACAATAAAATAATTTATATCCATGGTTGAATTTTAAAAATCATTATTTTTACAATTTTCATAAAAGTTAAATTTATCATATTTGAAATACTATTTTCAATGAAACGTATTTTTAATATATGAATAAATTAATAAACTCACGTAAATTAATTATTAATTGGTTATAAATGGATATAAAACAATTTAGTTGTAGAGAGAGTAATTTTTAAAATAGTTAATAATGAGTAATGTATTTTATCATAGTATATTAATTTACTCACTACCAACAAATTATTTTTATGAAATATATTATGAAGATATACAATTAAATATATTAAAATTCATATAATTTCAAGGAATAAGAATAATATTTTTAGTCTTAAAAATAAATTTCCCCTGAAATTATATTTTCCCCTGCACTATCTGTTCTTATATTAAAATTAATTTTTCATCACATTTAGAGATTGAGTATAATATAATGGTTTTAATATTCTTAGTCATCATACTAAAATTACAGAATATGGATAATTTAATTCTTAGTCAATAAAATAGTTTACCAAGGTACAATTTAGTCACTACATTAAATGCTAAAAATAGGTAAAATTGTTAAATTAAGGAATAAGGAAAAAATGTCAAAAAAACACATATCTTTAAATGCATGGATAATGTATTTTATAATATCATACTCTATAATTTTAAATTTTTGATCCACATTCCTTGAATATTACATTCCTATTACTTTTATATATGATAAATTATAAATATTTCACGCCACTTATCTGTAAAAGTACCTCTAATATACCCACAACAACCCATGCCATTCATTGAAATTTAATATTTATACAGTCCCACGTTCTCCATCTGAAAATCCTCTCTCACATTTGAGGACCTATATTCTCATAAAAAATTCCCAAACCCCTCATTTATAAGGGGATTGTTAAGTGGAGATTCAAGTATACAATTTATGTTTTATCTCCTCTATAATCATTCTTCTATATTATCCTCATCTACCTCTACATGAATATGATTTATCAATTTAATTATTTGTTTTTAAAATAATTAAGCATATTTAAATGTGATATTTTAACTATGTAATTATATGTTCTCACTCATTTAGTCATTATAACATGTTCTTGTTTGAGTCGGTTTTTCCGCCAATATTAGTGAAATTTTAACATTTACCTCGTGAATGACTATAAAAACCGAAATAATTGTAAAATTATATAATAATTATTAAATTAATATATTTTATAAGTGCATAATTTTAACCTTAAAATTTATATTAACCAAATAATTTAATTATTTTGTGAGTTCTATTATGAGGATCAGAAGGGCATCTGGCCTACACTGGGGGTGAATCAGGGATGTTAAACTTCAATCCAATACTAAAATTATATCAATTTTTACCTCTTGTATTATTTAATTATTGGATATATCTCTATTTATATCTCTTACGATCATTTATTGTGCACCTTTAAATAGTAAAGAAATATAAAAAGAACAAAATGATAATTTGATGTGGTTTCCCCCCTTATATATGACTACATCCTTAGTTCGGAGTGATTATTATCCAACTGACATAAAACTTCAATCATATTATAAAAGAATTAATGATCAATTTTATAGCCTTGAACTTGTTTATCCTAACACCAAGTAGGTATAAAGTTTTCAACATATTATATGTATGTAAATTCTAGAAAAATGTTGGTTTCAACCACTACCACATCAAATAAGATTATGAATAAAAACTACACTCATTTCTATATAGAAATATGATATCCATCTTCAGTCACATCAGTCAAACAGCCTATCTTTTTTTTAGACTTACATAGTACCATGTTATATAATTGATCTCTAAAATATCTAGATCTAATATTATGAACTGATATATGATGCTTATTTTCTTGTTTTCCTTTTCTTCTTCAATGAACTATGGATGTGATTTCTATACAAAAATAGGACTTCTCTTCACCTTGGATTCACTAGATGAATAATTTTATGCATAATTAAATCTTATTAAATCTATAATACACAAATATGAATTAATTTACTGTATCAGTACTCCCTCCCTCTCTCTCATATGTTTTCCTTCATCCTACAATAATTATATATAGAATATCAAAATGTTTACTCTCTATCAATATCCCTAAACATAATGACACTATAAATCTAAACCCTCAATTGTCTTACAATAAAATATATTTATATATTATAAATTATGTTTAATATTTCTACCATGAAGACTAAAAATAAATCAAATCTCTATGATATTAGGAAATGTAGAGGACTTTTGTGAAATATAAAATTACGTCTTATTTGTCTATAGATTTTAAATCTAATTTAAACCACCAATTTTTCATGTATTTAAAGATTCAAACCTATATGCGATCGTGTAGAACTATGAATATGAAATGGTTCCATTATTAATCATATCTAATTCTCCTTTATCTTTCAATATTGATATCCTATAAAAATTAACACCAAATATGAACCACAATGTAGTCAACATCAACATTTTCCTTTGAAATACTTCTCTTGTAAAATAATCATCACCATAACATAGTGATAATCTTCTTTCTATTTGGAATATATATGATGTAAAGAAGTCTCACTATACCATTCACCATGGTTGTGGTCTTCTCACCACATTATTGGTTCTTCTCATCTTCTCAACATGTTTTTGTAACCTAGAATCAAAATGAACATCTAATCATTTTGGTATTACCAAATTTTACAATAGAACATATTTATAACCATATTTATTTCATCACACACCCACGGTATAAAAACTTATCCTAGAACACACGAATTCTTTCTTTATATTCTCATCTTTAGATAAAACTCACTATGTCCAGAACTATCTATATATCAATGAGAAACCTTTTGAATCAAACATACATAAGCATGATCCTAATTTCTCATCCTCACATTGAGCATCATCATTACATAGATGTTGATCCTTACATGGAATCATCCATAAAATGAACTCATCCTTACATTGATCATCTTTATATTACACCATACTTACGTTGACCACATCCTTACATCAACTATCCTTACATCACAACATACTTATTTCAACCTCAACCTTATATCGATCATCCTTATATCACTATATCCTTATGTCAACCTCATATTATTATACTTATTTGTTATTCCTTACAATCCGATATTTATTATAGATTCATGTAGAACCTTTACAGTATTGAACTTGTATAGACATCTAAAAATATTTAATAACTCCTTCATAGAAATCTACATGCACTGTGATAATGTATCTTTATATCTTCATTAGGATTAATAGAGGGATATCATGTTTCATCAAAATTAGTCATGCTAAAAAACCATGGTGTGAGAAATAATACTATAAGAATGTCTCTATATTTTAAATAAATGGATAGTGTTAGGCATGAAATGATGCCACTTAGATTTCCAATACATGTGAATACCTTTTTATTAGCATGGGAACATCTTAAGGCTAGTAATGATGCTTGAGGGGAGACATTTCTCTCTCATAACTCACCAAACAGACCAATAGAAGATTATTTTTAAAACCCTTCTCCCATATTTTCTCACATATGTTCACTAACCCATGTCGAATTAATTCATTCTTATAACACTTGTACAAGATATAATGGAGCTTGATTTAATGATATTTTAAGGATGCAGTTGATCTAGTTCCTATTTATTTATTAGTTTGGAGAATTTTTGGATTCTTTGATATAAATTCCATCAAAAGAAGATATTCATCCAACCAGGAAAACCTCCTACATTATACTATATATATTTTTCTTGGGCTTATTATAATGCTGATGTATCTTCTAAAATAAACATGAATAGGATTTTGGATATAGAATTCCAAGAAACAATATCTTTATTTAGTAATTATATTTTCCATTATGTGAATGCATATCATAAAATTTGATGGAAAAACATCATTTTTATTTTCCTATTCCACACAACAAGTGATGGTAGGATGTTGTATTTATAAATCACCCCAAATCATATATTATTTATTTTTAACTCTATTATTTTTATAATTAATCATGGGTACTTCAACATCCTTATAATGTACTATTTTTCTTTATATATCAACACATGTTGGACAAAATATTACCCAAAAAAGTGGGACAAATAATACCGCCATTTTTATTTATTTTCAATATAAACTAGAAAATGGTATGTCAATATGTTGTTCATTACTTTTAGATATATTATTTTTTTCTCTCCCCTTTATCATTTATGTTTTCATCTTATTGACTTAACCTTATTCATGATGAATACAATATATTGAAGAAGATATGATGATATCACTTCATTCTTAGCAATGTTTCATCAATATTTACACTCTACATCAACATGGAAAATACCCAGTGTATTAAACAAGAGGGCATGATTTTGATAAGAAATCTATCCATTTGAAAAAAATTTGTACTACATGAAACTCAATACCTTAACTCATTACAGGGATTTACATATGTCTCTATGATGAATATAAAAAATTCATATTTATAACATTATTATTTTTGTAATTACAACATGGTATCCCATACTCATCTCAGTACACATGTTATAAAATTTCAGGTACCTATAGTAGGATTTTTTATTCCAAAAAAACATATAAATTGACCACAATTCATCATTTATGACATTGATAAAGTTAATTTCTCCCCCATAACATGAGTATTAGTTATATAGTAACATATATTTATAGAATAATAATTCACGCCTTTTCAAGGAAAATTTTGTAATGAACATTCAAGAAATTGCCGATTTATATAGATTGATTGATTCTGATAGCTTCTCAGATAAATCCCCCAAAAGGGATTCATTTTATTTGTTTCATAAATTTAAAGAAAAAATGAAATGTTTTTTAGGAGTCTAAATTATAAATCATACCAAATATCCACTCCTTAAATTTTGGAATAATTATTGAGACTTTATGTTTCTTCATTTTTTCTCCATTTGATAATAAACATCCCCTTAAATTCCCTACATGTTTATCACAAAAATATAAAAAAATATAAAAAAATAACATGGAACCATTTAATATCATTAATATGTATAAAAGATAATAATTTCATCTCAACCATGAGAATATTTCCTTTTCATATCTTATTTCATAAAATTTATTCACATTAGATACTCTGTATTTTGTATAAGTCTTTTGAAGCATGGATTATTTCTTTGATTCATTATGTGGGATATTATTTTTAACATGAGACATCAAGATACATATATATCCTGATTCATTATTCCTTTTATTAAATATACCTTCTTGAGTTGGTGTGACTATTATCAAATCATTTGAGTTGTTTTATTCTGTCTTACACCTCACAAACATTTCTTTATGAGATATAAGGCACTCGACTTTTGAAAAATTCTCATAAAACATGACTTATTATTTAAATGGTTATTTTTCATTCCCTTTGTCACTTAATTATAATAATGATTATTCCAAATATATTTCTCTTTCCATATCAACTGTTCATATTATATGATATTCTTTAAGAAAGTGCTATGATTTTTTTGAAATCCCATATGGAATCCTAGAAGAACCATTCAACAGATCATTTCTTTTATTATTTTCATGAAATAACTTTCAATTCATATCCATATATATTATATCAGAAAAAATTTAAATGTATTTGTTATTGGAATCAAACGTGTGACCTTTTTTCCTAGAATAATTATATTTTAAATTTTCATGTGGCATTCATCTTGTGTTTATTCCCAAGGATGACTAATTTCCCATCTTTACTAATATTTTGGGAGGGTCTTAATAAATAATTTTCATAGGATTCCATCCCAAGGATAGTGTCTCATCATTTATCATCTATTAGGGGTTTTTACCTATATTAGTTCTCAACACTTGCTTAAATGAATACACCTCACTTATATGAACATAATTTATTCAAAACCCATAAAGATTTATAAATCCATTTTTATTATATATATTATTATTTTTTCACATGTGGTTCTTTTCTCAACTATGTACTTCTCCCACTTAGTATATTATATCCTTGTATATAAAAATTTGTAAATACTTCCAATAGTGAAATGCATTATGACCAAACTTACTACTGCACTAGAAATGGCCTAAAAATCATGATCCCCTTTTATGCATTGCATGATGTCTTGTTTATAAAAAAAATTTAACATTATATTTTTTATCCTTCATCTAAAGTGGTTGAGAATATTTAGTAGAATAACTCCTCATATACCTTCTCCTAATCACCCTGGATGTAGGTGTGTATTCATACTCATTTCTCTTTATCCACTCTTTAAAGTTTTTTTGATTAATATGATACTATGAGAAAAAATAGTTTTAGATAAATATTTATTTATATATGTAGATAGTAAATTTTATCTTTTATCTTTTATATATTGATCATTAGATGATATCAATATATGTTTTCCATCAGTTAGAGATCCCTTTTCATGAGAAACTTCTTTTTTATTTAATGTTCCATCAACTCTCTTCTCAATTTAATATAGAGTACAATGTTAAGTTTCTTCCGAAATATTTATTTTGACTTAAAGATCCATAAATCTCATATTGAGAATTTATTTACCACTATTGGTTTTCTAAATTATATCTTCAAAAGTATTTTTCAACACTTTTATGTTATCTTAATTAATATTATTCTTTTATTGAATCAAATTTTAAATATTTTAAATCCTTTTGGATTTAATATTAATTTGAGAATTCCTGGCATCAGTGATACCTTTTTGATATTTCACCAACACATGGAAATTGTTTCTATAAATTCATTGTAAACAACCTTATTTAGGATTACATTAAACCTATCTTCTCAAAATTTAGAGCATTATTCTTCCAGATCTATGATTATACAGTATATATCATTTCATTTCTTCGTGGGATCAACATTCATAATCACATTTTTTGATATAGTTTCCTCTATTTAAAAAATTTTTCTTCAAGGTGGAAAATAACCATTTCCATGCATCTAAAATAGACATAAATAGAACTGTATATATCATTTGGCTAATTATTGAGTATTTCTTTTAATGAATTAATTGACTTTCCATTTGAATCATTAAGTATGTGTTCTTTCCCACTTATGATTGGATCATAAAAAGATGAGTATAATAAAAAAGCATATGTAACCTCATTATAAGGATGATTTTACCATTTCATGGATAAAAACTTAAAAACCTCATAATAAGTTTTTGTAACTACAAAATCATTATCAATACTTGATCTTTCATCATTTTTGTTAAAATATAATAAAATAGATTTCACTTCCCCATTGGATAAGGGGGAAATTATTTTTAAATTATTAACTCTTCTTCCTTTTTTTCATCAAATTCATAGAGTGAATAAAATTTTGGTCTATAGTTGGTACAATTCCTCTTTTATTTATTCCATTTCTCCTTTGGAAGAGAACATCACAAAATTGAAACTATTCAGATAATAGAGAATCTAATTTTATATGTGGCTAGGATCAGATACCAATTGTTTAGATAATAAAGTGATTTGTCCAAAACTAAGAGGGCTGTTGAAACAAATTTGATATAATTATATCCAATTTAAATTTATTTTCATATATTAAATATTCCATTATTATTTATTGAATCTATCTCCCTTTTATCTCACTTCTGATCGGTTCACATGCACATATAAATAGAAGAGAAACAAAAATATAAGAAAATAATTTAATGATTTAGTTCACCTCCTTATAAAAGGCAACATCTATAATTTATGGTGTTTTTAAATCAAATTTCAAAAAAAAATTATTATTGTAAAATAAATCATGCAAAATATTATGTTATTGATCTTATTTTCCTACTACAGAGTATGTACAATGAAGGAAGTATCTTGTAGGTATGTATCTTTTTATAGAAGGTATGTATTATTCTAATCCTCGTAAAAATTTAAACATTAATTAATGAAATATTATTTTATACATATAAATATGATATCTTTAATTATTTTCAATAGTCATACGGGCTTGATCACTTTCATTATACTTTTATAGAATAATGTTGTATGCTGGATCTCTCAAATATTTAGCCTGAATATTATCAATTAATATATTATTATCTTTTTATTTTTGTATTCTTATTCTTCTATGAACTATATATGTGGTATTCATGAAACAAATATAATAATATTCCCCTACACTTCACTAGATTAATAGAGGTATGAATAATCATATCTCTTTAAATATTTGAAAAAATATATATTACAATGTATTGGATTGGTTATCTGTCAATTACACTCACCTTTCGTTCAATCTATAACAACTATATATGAAGTATTAAATTTTTTGTTCTCTATCAATACCCCCATACTTCAAGATTCCATAAGTATCATATAATAATTCACATAAAATCTTGATTCATTAAATCTCATCATGTTTGTTTCCCTTCTATTTATTAATTTCATAAAATAATTCAAATGTATAAGATATTATGAATGATAATTTTCTTATCCTTAATTTTAATTCCTTTTTGATTCATCCATAAAATCTATGACAATTATATATATTTCATATCTATTTATATCATCATATCTTAATGTGATCATCCAACAACAAAACCAAAACATGGTTCCTTCATTTGTGATGTGGACTTCTCCTTTTTTAATTCTCATAATGTAATCCTATCAAAACACTGATGAAACAATATACCATGGTATGGTAAATATTACCTTTTATATGGGAATATTCTCTTGTAAAAAACTTATCACCATAGGAATGTGATATAATTATTCTCATTTTATAGCTATAAAATGTGAAACATTCTTTCTATACTATCATGGTTGTGCTCTTCTCACCATTGTCATGGTTCTTCCTATAATCTGAATATGTTTTAATAAACTAGAATCTTGATGACCTCCCAATCATCTTTATAGTTTTATCATCAATAGAATATAATTTTTGTCTTCCAATTTATTTCATCATCTGCTCAGGGTGTGGAAAACGATTGTGGAAAAAATTGTTCTATCATTATATTATCCACATCAATGAAAACTCAAAGTCTAGAATATACCATATGCAAGCGGTGGACATTATATTGAGGTTAATCCATAAATTATATATTTATCTTGAGAATGTGTTGTGATATTGATATAAAATGTTATTTTATTTAATTTAATAGTGAACCACATTATCTGAGACATTTAGTACCGGACAACATTAAAAGGGAAGTGTTATTAATTGAATAGAAAATGGGAAGTAGAATGTCTATATATACAATTTTTGTGGATATGAGAGGGTTTTCATGTAATGATGTAGCCAATGTGAGATAGAACAACAAAAGAGGTTCCACCCTTACGACTTACTAGATTCCCATTAAGATGAAGAAATAGAGGTGAAGACGATGGTGTGTGATGATGGCGTGTGAATAAATCCATGTTATAAATTCATGTATTAAAAGTATTATTGGTTTTCGATATCAAGTGGTATGTCCCAAATTTAATGATTAGAGGTACAATGAAATGTATGTTCATGAGTCTGTAAAAATTATACACATCATAAAATCCTTTGGGTGATGTATAAAATTCCTTCGGGTGATAAAAGGTTTTCAAATGAGTATTCTGGTATGTATGGAATCTGATTATACTACAACAATGGTCTTTTCACTAATGATTGGTATTAAAAAATATGATCAGGGACATAATATGATTGTGATAGAGCCATGAAGACACGTCATGATGGAGATTTGTTGAAGGTGGAGTCAACCAAGATAGACCTGTTAAAGGTGAAATTTCCAATTATAGAGCTTATGATCATGACTGCAATGATGACGAGGTCAATGATACTGGAGTTAATGAATGTGGAGTCAACGATGATGATATATTCATATTTTTTTTCAATGTAGATATTTTATGGATATTGAAATAATATATTAATTTGAGTTATTTAATAGTGAATCACTTTATGTATTACATTTAAAGGTGGACCACATTTAATGGGAAAGAATATTTATTGGATAGAAAATGGGAAGAAAATTGTTTATACAAACAACTATTATCGAGGGAAAAGGGTATTTTCACCAAGATGTAGCCTATCTGAGAGATAATTATAAAGGAGGTTCCACATTTGTGGTTTCCCATTCACCGATGAAGGTGAAAAATAAAAGGTAAAGATGACAGCATGTGATGGTGGTGAGAGAATTATCAATGATGGCATATAAAGAGATCCCTGATCGAGAGACATATATTGAAATTATTTTTGGTTTTAGAGATTAAATGGTTTGTCCTAGTTGTGATGATCAGTGGTACATCAAAATTGTATGTTCATGAGTTTTAAAAAAATCATTGATGTGTAAAAATCCTTCAGGTGATGTGTAGAATTCCATAAGGTTATAAAAGAACTTCGGGTGAATCTTTTGTTGTGTTTTACATCTTCTTCCACAATGAAATTAGGATCTAACAAAAAAATGACCCTTTCTATGAAATATAATTTTGATTTAAAATTTTCATTTCATATTTTATTTCTCGGTAATTATATTTGATTGTTAATGGTTTGTATTTTTTGAATTATATAACTTGTGTTGTTGAATTTCTATTGATGTTTTTATTATTACACTTGAGGAAAAACATTTTTTAGATTAAATTAAGGGGATCAACTAATTTTTTTAATCTATTTAGTTCTATTTTATGGATCATTTCATAGGTTATCCTTGAATATTACACATACTGGGGGTATTAACCTTATTTTTTGGATCGTTCCAACTGTTGGGAGAGATCATTTTTTTGTTGACACCCTATGTGTCTTACCAATATGTGGTCCTAGATCGTTCAATAGTGAATTCTCATACTAGTTCCTCATATCTAAGTAGTGTCTAACTAGATGATTTTAGCACTAGTGGACATTGAGGGAAACTGTGAAGACCATGCATTTTTCAGCTAGGTTGTGGGATTTGTGAGTCCAAAACTAGAAGGATGTTCATCCGCTATTCATGTGTGTGTCTTCTAGATCTAGTGGTGTTTTTCCATTATTGTAGGACCCAAAGAGGTAAAAATCATGTCAAATCTATGTGTGTTTCTACATTTCAAATTCTTGTCTTCGACTCGTGATCATTTAGCCTTGATTCTTAAATTTAATTTCAAATATTTTTTTTTATTTTTATGGTTAAATATTAGTTTCTCGGGCCTTTGTGTCTTTCTATTATTCTTCATTGTTGATTCTTTGACCTTTGATTCTTATTATTAATTTTAATCTTTTTTAAAAAACTCAATTTTAATTTGAGAAATGTGTGTATTCACATATGGAAATTTATTTCTGATATTTCTTGGTTCTTTTTTATTGAATTATTGTTGTGGTCAGAATTATTATATTATATTTAGGGAGAGTTAATTGAAATCTTGAATGTTTTAAATGGATCTATTAGGGTGTATTTAAAATAACCACTACAATGTGTCACTATTTTATAATTACGTTAATTCATTTTAATATATTCCTAATGAATGAAATTCCAATTTTGAACCTTTTGTTCCTTATTTATCAGTTTTGATGAAATAAACTAAAAATAAAAATCATTTTTAAATTTCGGATGTTGATGAACCTAAATACCTAATAACTACATAGATATTAATTGGAGGCTATATCTTGGGTATATAATTCCATGAAATAAGGTGGTGTCAGAGAAAATTGGTTTTAAATTATTTTATGTTAAAAAATTAAATTTATTTGTATTTGATATCAAATGATTTTATAATGGATTTTACCTATTTCACAATACTTTGATTGTTTTGTTTAGTTAGTTCATTATATCTCATATGATGTAATTTTAATATGTCTTTTATAGTTTTGTTCCATTCCATTCCTTGATTTCTGTTCCATACTAATCCTTATAGATTCATTTTGGTAGTTGATATATGTGTGTGTCCCTAGTTTTGTGGTAGGATAGGTTCTTTGTGAGGCTGGTTTATGTTTGATAGCTAGTTAGCAGTAAGTTATAATAAGGATATTATGACTCTAATGTCTACCCTTTACCTAATATATATGCTTATGTTTGATCAGTGGTGTTCTTCCAAATCATATATGATTGTTTGATCCAAATATAGACATTTATATAGTTCACGGTTTAGACATGGGTAGATTGTGGGTGTAGTTTCATTGTTTTTGTCATGGATAATGACCAATTTTCATGTATTTTATGTTTGAACATGTTTAGTTGAAATTTTTGGATTCCTCGGAACTATGTGTCGTTAGTATGTATATACTTAGATATTTGGTCCTAATGTAGATTGTTTCATATAAGTTTCTAGTTGTCTCGTTGTCTTTGTTCTCACATCCTTGAGGTTTCCCAGGATGTTGGCAATGCTTGAATGTGTCCTTTCAGTTTCCCTTTTGTTTGAGGATATTTCATTTTGGGTTTTTATTTAGTAGGTCATGTCCTTAGGTGGTGATTCTAAATACATATTTCAATGATGGGTACTTCTATTTTTATTTCTATTCTGCAAGAACATATTAGCTAGTTTGGCGAACTCTTATATCATATGATTTGATTGTCTGTGATTTCTTCATTGGAATCATCTCATAGATAGAATAAGAAAATTATAGATATCTGATCTATTTATTCTTAGATATGGTAAGTTTCTGATCATGTTTAACAGCTATTTAGGATACCATTCAATTCATGTTCCATGTGTCATTTTGATATAGGTTGGGAGATAGTTTGTTTTCCTTACCTATAATGGATTCCTCCTTAGGATATGATACATAATTTAATGGTAATAGGTACAAGAACATCTCCAATTTTATATTCAAAGTATGTATTTTTGTGAAATATAACATTCATTTAAATTATTCTATTCATGTTTTATTTCTTAGGGGTTATATACTCAGTTTTTATTTTTGGAATTATATAACTGGTGTTGTTGAATTTCTATTTATTTTTAATTATAAATATTGATATTAACTGATTCGATTCAATAAAAGGTCTCTTCTATTATGTTTATACGTTTATTTATTTTTTTCTTTATTTGTCCATAGGGTCTCCTTATAGTTACTCTTATTGGAGTTATTAACCTTTTTTGCAGGATATTTACATATTTTGGGAAAGAGAATTATATGTTTCTTCCTATGTTGTTGTCATGGATCTATACACAGGGGCCTCCCACCCCAGTTCAATGTCTATGAGTAGTGTATATTTGGATAATTTTAAAACCAATGGAGACTAAGAGAAAAAGATCAGACTAATAAAAATATTCATCCATTTTGTGGGTTGTTTGATTATATAACTCTAAGTTTATTCATTATCTATTTTTGTGTACACCTTCTAGATATGGTTGTGTTATTTCCATTCCCATAAGACCAAAATATATCTGAATCATGTTAAATAGGTGTGACTTTTTTAAATTTTCACAATCTTTTTCCTAAAGGTTATAATCACTAAACCTTTCTTCTTAAATTTCAATATGAATATATTTTGTTTTGTATGGTTAAATAGAAGGTGTTCGGGCCATTTTGTTTCATATTTTTTCTTAATTGTTCCTATTTTTTCCTTAATTGATGCTTTCTATTGAGTTTCTTCTCCAAATTTTCTATTAAAAAATGTGCATATGTACATCTAGAAATTTAATTCTCATTAATCTGTGTTATTTTTTATTGAATCATTGTTGGATTAATAATTATTTTATTCTGTTTAATGATAATTGATTGGAAGCATTAATTTAATAAGTTACACTTCCCATGTATCTTTGAATTGTCAAATTCCTTATGTGACTCATATTCACTATTGTTAATTTATATTCATGTAAGAAACTGAAAATTAACATTTTTTTCAATTTTGAGATTTTGATGAACCTAAATACTCCATAATTCATAGGTTATTTCATGGTTACCACATCTCACATTGTGGATTTCCATTCATCACTTACGTTTCATCAACCTTACATCGACCTCATCACTATTTCAACAATATTCATATCACACAATCTTTACATTGATCTTATCTTTACATAAACCAACCTAATATCTCATTATCTATACATTGAATTCATACTTACACTGACCATCCGTACATCACCCTATAGTCACATTTATCTCATCCTTATTTTGACCATCATTATTTCAAACTCATCCATGCATTGAACATCCTTAGGTTTCACCATTATTATGTCAAAATCATCCTAATATACTAACTTTTTTCATCATTTTGATCCACTATTTTTTATGAATTTAAGTAGAGCTGTCACTGCCACCCACTTTTTTATTATGAATGCATGTATACCCCTCACTATATTCATCATACTGGATGCATGCATGATATTTAATAGATCGTTGAAAACTATTTCACAACCTTCAAAATGCACCATGACACTATAACTTAGGCTCCTCATTTTCCTCAATGGTGAGATATCATGGTGCATTAAGAGTAGTTGAGGCACAAAATTGATGTCTGAGGAATATGATTACGGATTTATGTCTATATTTTAAATTGATGAACAATGCTCCGAATCTATTGAACCCACTTCGATTTCCAATATAGATGCAAACACCTTTATTAGACTAAAATCATCATATGACCATCAATGAAGTCTGATGGTAGTAAGTGCTCTCCCACAACACATCAAGTTGACAAATATGTATTGATGCAAAGGTCCTTTCACCAGCCTACTCTCTCATTCATACCTATAGCGACCAATGTTGGATCAATACATATTTACACTAAATGTGTAAGTAAAAGTCAATATTTCTCCCATGGTCCTCAAGTATGTGGTTGAGTGTGTTCATATAGATTTCTTAAGTTATCCATTTTTTGAATTAACAAATAAAAATGACATTGAAAAATGATATTATGTTATCTAACCATTCGTATAACATCATCTTATATTATTTTTTCACGACCATTCATATAAGGTTGGAACTTCAAAAATATTCTTAAACAAGGTTTTGGATGTTTAAAATAATGTAACAGTGTGTTTCATGAAACCATAAGTTTATTGGATTGTTTTTATGAAAATAATTATGGAATGATGGAGGTAATTATTTTCATATTTTTGTGGATCTATTCTCAAAGAATATGATGCATATGAAGTTGTGTTTTATGAACTTACATAGAAATATGTATGAATTTTCAAGAGTAACATGGTTATGTATATATATTATTAAGATCTAATTTTCTTTATATATAAATTGAAAGGATAATAAGTTATATGGAGGTGTGTTGCATTAAAATAGAATTTAAAATTGGATGATGTAAATAAAATAAAATTAACATTTTATAAATAGCATGAAAAATAGATAATACGTTCATTGAAGAAAATAATTCTTGAAATGGATGCAGTGTCCATAAAGAAAAATTGCGTACTGAAATGTCTTTATCTTCACAACTATGAGGGATGATATAGAGGATTCTGGTAGTATGAGGATTCATTTTTCTTTCATATTATCAAATATTAGAATATTTAATAAATTAATATTGAGTATTTTTATGGTGTTCTAAATTGAAATTTCCATAAGGAAATATATCTATATTTGAAAGACCATATTGTATAAATTGTTCAATAATGTGTGTATGAGTAAAATGGGTCACACATAAGTCTAGATTCAATTTTGTTTTCTATCATCTTATGTGTATATAAACAAAGATGATGAATGAAATATCACTATATCATAAGAAATATTTGATGTATTTCTAGGTTTTCCCATTTGAGGGGTATCCATGACATAGAGGAGAGCCACACTACATGGGGGAGTCATGTGTTCTAGGGAGATGAAGCTACCCATGTTTTAATGAATCATCATGCACCATAGATTTCAGCATGTGAGAGATGTTCAAACATGAATAGACTACAACTGATACTATAATTCTCAAAATTTCAATTACCTACTTTTTTGGACATTTAGAAATCCTAAAATTGAATTATACAATGATATTAATAAGTTCATAATGGTTATTTTTGAGTATTTTTTTAAATAAAATATATAAGTAATTTTAAGAATCAAGAATAGAGTGAAAGTGGAGGATGGAAATATGGTAATAATATTCATTTAAAATGGAAAATATTAGGGAAATATGTTTTAAAAGATTGTATTAATTTGGAAATTGGATATAAAATTGATAGATGTAAACATTCTATATAATAATAGAGACATCATTTGACCTCCATAATTATGTATATGTATATATACTTCTTAAATTAGTTTTTGAATTAGGGTTTTATACTAATATTGGAGTTTAAATAAATAGTAGCTGAAGTAATGTTTCTATATATATTTTTGAATAAATAAAATTAAGAACAGAGTTCCACATCTATATATCAGGTTAATCAAAGAAAAAATGAATAATATAGGGGATCACTATATTATTGTATCTATTTTTTACTAACATGAAAGTAGAGATAGGATAATGATATATTTGTTTTAAAAAACGTTTTTCATAGATATATGAAATATTTGAGGAAGTGATAAATAAGAGAGTTAAAGGATATTAAATAAACTGACATATCTGAGTTCTATATAAATAGAAATAGAATAATATGGAATTCTAGAGATATAGTCAAGATAGTTTTCATGATATCTTATAAGATGTTAAAGGAGGTGTGTTTTAGGAGTACAATTCCAATTTAATGAATTATCACTATCAGAGAAGTGTAGGTGCTACTATGGTTTAAGGAAATTCATAAGATGGATGAGAATATTTCTAGAATCAAAGATGTAACCATTTTATACCATGAAAACCATGAAGAGACCCTGAAGTATATAAAAATTTATTGTTCACATTAGTTTGTGGAGTGAAGAGGATGGAGTGGACCTGTATTGATAGTGTGACCTTCTAAATCAATTTAATATCATTGTGAGTAGTATTCCTTTTTGTAATACCAAATCATTCTCAGTGTTTACTCCCTAGAATACCCCATTTAGTTGAACCAAGAAAAACCATGTTATTTTTGTTTCCATTACTTTATGAACATATTTATATTGTGTGATTTGAGTGATTATTTAGAAAAATTGTTTGAATAAATTTTCCTTCTAACATGGTAAAAATTCCATAATATAAGAATTATAAAAATGTTGAAATAAAAGTAAAAAATATTTTAATTCCCTCATTCACCCCCTCCACTCTCAGGGTCTCCTGAGGCCCAATACGTTGTATCAGAGCTAAAATGTTCAAAGATTATTCAACATAATTTATTTGGTTTGTGAATTGTTAAATTTTTTTTGGGGGGATTATATTTTGAAGTCTCTAATATTTTTTGGACCTCATTTCATTACATGAAAGATATAATTTTGAAATGGTTTTAAAAACATGTTGGTATCCCTTATCATGTTTTCTTGGATAAGATTATTTTACAAAGACAATATCGAATTATATATGAGTTGGATAAAATAATATTGAAGGTTTATGGCTGTACTATGATAGATTTGAAGGATACATTATAAAAATCCATATTCCTAAAAATTACTAACTGTATATATTTTAGACATTTATGTGGAACATGGAGAATATTGTGTCAAAACATGACAGTTTAATGAAGGATTTTATGTTATTTATTATGAAATGCCAAATTATATTAATGTTTTTAATTTTCAATGAATAAAATATGGGTGTAATTTGTCTAAAAAATATATTACTAAGAATAATTATATTAAGATGCTAAGTACTCCTCTCAAGCTAAATAATAGTTTTTATTTATGTATATCAAATTATTACCCCATTCAATATGCTGCTTGAAAATCTAATGATATAGATTTTATATCCAATGATTGTTACGAGGATGAAGAAACCACTTCTTTTGATAAATTTGTAGGTTGTTTGTGTAAGAAACATGAGTAAACTCTTTCCAAGAAAAATTAATTTCAATATACTAAATATGGAAAATGGATGATTTTCAAGAAGATAATGAAAGGCTTATAATATAGGGTATAACACCTACAGAATCCATCATGAATGTGGTAAATAAGATAATTTATCAATCTAATATGATTTATGCTAATGTATATTAAATGCAGGTAAGCATAGAAAATGAGAAACAAAATGAAGCCTCTTTGGATGTTCTCAAAATCGAGTATGAAATGAAATTATATATTATTAACACTAAAAAATATATCAGATTAAAATTTTAAATTATCAATTAATGTTAGGGGTTTAGAATTAAAAATATCGAGGAATAGTTTTGTGAATTGAATAAGAATTATTTTTCATAGTGTAGTGAGAATAACATTAATATGTATTCAAGGAAAATTCAGGACCGATCTAATGGAATTGGTGAATGTTTTCCTCAAAGAATGTTTTATGTATAATTCTATTTCTATTGGAAAAGACGATATACACTATGTATTCATTGACGGTAAAATGTTCAATAGTAGTGGAATACATGCTGTCATGTCACCCCTATCAATATAATAACATCTCAAAATTTATGGTTATTTTAAAGGTATTTTATATATTTCAACTTTGGCCATTTGGAATGGAACTGTAAAACCAGTAGAAATGAAATAAATAATGAAAAATAAAAAAATTAAGGGAAGAACGAAATAAATAGTTCAATTGAAACTAGATTTAGTAGGTGTTAGTATGATAAATTTAGTAGATGGTTTGGAAAGAAAAGAAGTATAAAGAATGTGATTTCAAAGAAAATCAAGAAACATGATAGATAAATTTTCTCAATCTTGGAAGGGGGAGACTATTCCTATTAAACTAGAGATTTATAAATGCCTTTAGAAAGGATTTCCTTGAGCTTGAAAAACTGTAGAAATTCACATAGATATCTTAGAAGACCAGAAGAATTATAAAATTAGAGTAGATTCACTTTCATTGGAAAAGAAGTTGGGAAATGAGTGAATTTATGATGCCTTAAAGGAGACTTTATCTAGTGTAATGTTTCTCACCAAAAAAGTTAATACCAAATTTTCAAAGAGGGATGTTTATATTCAAATATTTATAAAAAAATTGGGAATAAGGCTAGATTGAAATGGTTATTCTATTAATAACAACCACACTACTCAATTTGAGGAGGATGGGGGAACCCCACTCCCCTTATATTTAGTTTTTTAATTTATGATTGAATTTAGTGAATAAAATAGGATATGTTGTGTGGAATAGATTTAAAACTCATACACACAAGTAGAGGAATTAGAATAAAACAGGATAAACACACAAATTTAACATGTTTCGGTTTGGATGACTAATATCCATGGGGGAATGTAGAAATTTTTTCTTATTATAAAAAGGTAATACCCATATTTCAAATTCCCAAATTTATATTTTCCCACATAGAGTCACCAATATTTAAAGTTTTATATGAGAGAATAATCAAATGGACACTACTTTTTATCATATATAAGTCACCAATCTACTGAAATTTCCTCAAATATAACCATATATCATTGCTGGTTATCTCTAGTAGGAACCTACTATTGTTTTCAGTCCATATTGGTGGTCACCCAGCATTTTGGGTTGTGGTATTTTTCATCAATAATAAAAAATTTCCAACTTGATGATAAATATCACCAGTTTGATTCTCATAAAAAGATTTATACATCTACTACCTTCTCAATCCATGTATGCATATCAAAATGAAAATATGATGATCATGTTAAAATAATGTTGGAATTTGATCCATCTAGCTACCTTATTTCCCTTCATTGGAGGAAAAATATCCCATGTCTGATTCTAAAATAATGAACTCATTTTTATATTCATAACATACATCCACTGGTTCTATTATTTGTTGTCCAAGACATCTTGATAACTTTCTCAAACACCATCTTCAATTATTAAAAGATAACAGAAAACCAAGACAACATTAATGGAGGGTCTTTGTATAGTCCTTCATGTTTTACTAGTGTTGACACTATAACTGTATGTCATTACTCAACATGTAACAGTCTTAAAATTAGAATATTACAAAGAAAAATTTTCAATACCTTCCATGACAATGAGTGTGTCATAGATGAAACTTATGACTCAATATTCAATGGTTTTACAATAACCAAGCATATTCAATACTCTATGTACTATAAGTTACTTCTCTAATTCTAGTACATATCTTACATATGCAAGGCATTGAGTTGTAAAGTAATTCATCTTCAAGAGTATCATTCCAATACCTATCATGTGGAATGGTTGTTTATTTCTAATAATCCCCATACCATAATATAACTACATGAGGTGTGAAAACTAATCTCAATTCATGTACTTATGTAATGAAGATCCTGATTCAAGAATCCAAGATTCTGAATGGTAGAGAGTCATGGAAAATAGTGGAGTATTATTTTCAAAATCCTCAGTTTATTAAAAACATTCATCATTAGTTTCTTAATTTGTGGATAATACTTCTTCTAGTTCTCTTTTTATGATAGTATAGAACGCTAATATTTTGTTTGATGTCTATAAAAAACTCATCAAATAAATTTGATAATGATTTACCTCTTCTGTATCCTCTGGATTCCATTCCATATGATCTTCCTATATTTTTCATCAATACCTCTGATGCGGAATCCTAATGGTCATTCATGGCCTTGAGCTTGTACTAATTGTTAACTAAAACAATTGGTACATCAAGAATTTTTACATAATCCTTACAATAATATAATGTTGTAGTAAGGTGATCATAACTCTCTAGTAAATCGTTTTGGAACAAAATCTATTTATCTTTATTTCAAATTGATACATCCAAACTTTTCATATCTACTCATATTTTATTAAATCAATTAAGGTGCTCAACCATGTACATACCATCCTTGTATAAAAATATGAACAATTAATTTTTCAGGTAGAGTCAATTTTCATTTATTTTGGCTTTATACATGGTCTCCAAAATATTCCACAAGAATTTCATATATTTAGCTCACATCACACTATATTTTAGATCTTTATCCAAACAAATATGGATCATACAAAAGTATTGATGGTTGAGTCTCATTCAATCACTACTAGGGATGTCATCAGGACTCTCTTCCAAAGTGATATCTAACTCTTACTGAGTTTGAAAATTAAAAAACGTCACATTTCCATATGTTGAATTTATTTATCCTACTAAATTTCTCTAAATCAAACTTAGTTCTAGACACTATATACTATTAATCTAAAAATATATAATTTCAAATGAACCTAACTGCAAAATATATCCTATCATTTTAATTTTTTCCCAATCTCTCATTATTACTATAAAATAGTGAATATGGTATTACATACCCTGTTCTAGTAAATCTCCAGATTTTTCACCATGTTCTGATGAGGCACATGTCTTAATATTAGGGTATAAATAAACACCCATTTTCCAATTGTAAATTGAGAATATGTTAATACTCTCACACTTTTAGTCGTCTCCATTTACAACCTGAATAGGTGGGTTAATTTATACCCTATGGGAAAATGTGTCTCGATTACATCACAGTTGTTCAATTTAATGTCCCTATTAATGTATCCTTTTTTATTTCACATGGGAATTGGAATTCCATTATCTTAAGAAATTGGGATCAAATATTGATATGTATTTTGTCTCACCTACTCTAGATTTGAGGCCATTCTCTAGTGGACATCATTTTATTATCATTTCCACAAAATAAGATAATATTTAGGGTTTCAGGAAACATTTATAATGATTATGCAACAACATATACTCTCATTATATAGTAATTGTCTTATGTGATTAATACAAAATAGAGAGATTTAGTGTTTCAGTTATCTCATATCAATGAAGACAAACTATTCAGCATCTAAAAAAATACATTTTGGGAAATTTACCCTATAAACTATTACTTATGGTTGTTTGGTGATATTTTCAATAGGAAAATGCTTCAGTTATAGTTTACATTGTATAAGGTCTCCAAAAATATTTTTTTTATTTTTTCCCAACTGTATACTATAATGATTCTTCTTCAAAATTTGTATCATTACAAATTAAACAATATGAGTACCTGAAATCATGTATAAAAAATTGATGTGTTGCTAAAATTATACATTTGAATACATAGTTTTAGGGAGTTATATAAGTGGTGTGATTAGATAACAGACTGAGAAATGCAGCTATAGAAAGAAAGAATCCCCAAATACATAAAATATTAAGAGAAATATAGATATATTATTTTCTACCTATGAATCTATGAAATGCTGTTATTTAATGTGGTTAGAACATTTCCTAAATTTTGATGTTAGGAATTAAAAAAAATAATGATGTAATTATGGTCCAATATCTATCAAAAATGGAATAAAAGATTAGTGTTCATAAAAAACATGAAATATAACATTTTTGAGATCAAGTTTGAAGTTGATGGGATGAAGATGAATTTTTTGGGAGAGTTTAAAATTTTCATTGTTCTACTTTTAGTTCGTTATGTTGTTTTAATAAAAATAGTTTAATTGTTATATGTATGAATAATTAATATAAGAAGATACTATTTGATTGATTTTTTTCCAATTTTAAACTATTAATTCTCTTTATTATTTCTTTACTTATAATTTGGTGGATATGTGTTGCCAATATTGAGGACTACAAGGCAATTGATCCTACAAATCCCCTTCAAGAGATTTGTAGAATCATTCTCAAAATCACTACCAGGGAAGTCTACTGTAAATGATTCCAATTAATTAATCCATATAAATATGAAGATGTTGCAAATCTCTTGCATGATATTTTAAAAATCCGAACTATATGTCTCCAAGTGGGGATTCAAGTGTAGATGCTCCCCTTTGTTGAACCATAGATATTTTAGGGTATTTATCATCAAAGTTCAACATCTTGAATAGTAAAGGCTCTAGAGAATAAACAAAATTATTTATTAATTTTGTTGTCCTTATTATCCAAAAAATATTAAGGATGATGAAATCCCATATAGGGAAGTTGTAGTATTAGAACTAGAAATATCCACCTAGGGATTCAATTGTAGACTCTCTCACTTGAAGAACTAGTGATAGTAAGCTCTATATTTCTATAAAGTTTGAATTCTGCTTTAGTAAAAGGCCACACATGATGTAAAAAATTCATTATTATGTTTTTACCTTATAATAAAACAAAATTTAATGATGTTTCAAATCCTATAAAGTGGATTTTCATGTTCAAAACAAGAAATATATACCAGTTGATTGAACTGTATTTGTTTCCCATTAAAGAACTAGTGATACAGCACAATACTTTTCTACGATGTTAAATCTTTGGTCTCGTGAATGGAAGCACATAATGTATTAAATTATGGGTATAGGTTTATTTCCTTACAATGGAACAAATTTTAATGCAACTTCAAATCCAATGTAGAATATTCGCACCATGGGAACTACAGATATCCAAATGGGGATTCTAGTTTCTCTACAACAAAAGAGACTAATTGTAGTAGTTTTAACCACCGCCATATAGTTTCGAAATGATTTCCAAATCCCAATGCTAAAGTTGGCAACGACATGTACCACTCATTGCATCCAACCATTTAGCTGCAGTTTTTAGAAACCACCATATACTATTTGTTTAGAGGTAGTTTTATGGGTTTAAATGGTGGTTTTGGTTCCCAAAAAATGTTGATTGTATATATGTGGATTAAACCTCCTTCAGTGCCTCGTCATTTTCATAGAGTAAAAACCACCTCTAACCAAATTTATTCCTAATATAACAGTTTTCTAAACCACCATTAAACATTAATTTGACATATATAACAATGGTTTAAACCTCTACTATATATCTCTTTAAAAAATAGATGCACAATCTGCATCCCGAAAATAGCGGAAAAAACAATATAGTTGGAAATCTCCAAACCAAAATAGATCTAGAAGAATTTACATGTGTATATAGATATATATCAACATTTATTAGATGTTACAAAGATATAAATATAGAAAACATATTAATCCACAAATTAAAACCAAGGGATTCAATTAGATAAATCACTAAAAGTCCATAAGAAATAGAAAAAATAAAAAAACAAATCAAGACATTAAAACTTTTATATGAGAAAATTTTAAATTCAAAAAAATTATTAATTAATGAGAATTTAAATAAAACCCATGTAACTATTTTATCAAACATGTGGAATAATCCCATATCCTTTGAAACTAATTTGTAAAATCGTAAATTTTATCAATCACTATATAAAATCATTCAAAATAGCTAAAAATAAAATATTTAGAACCAAATGGGTATTTGGTTATAACAAGTGGTATTATAACCAATTGGCTTGGTGTCAGGTGGTAAATCATAAAACATTTAGTGAAATTGACAAGAAGATATTCAAACTGTGAAAAATGAAGTAATATTTTTAAAGGTCAAATTTGGAAGAATTTGTCATATCGTTATAGATATAGTGGAAACCAACACAAAAATAAACAAAAAAATTAATAAACAATGTGATATAATGAAGTAACTTATTCATCAAATGAAGTTAAGCATGGAAGAGGATAAAATACACATATCATCAATAGCTTCCCTTTGGGAAATGTGTATGGAATGGGTAAAGATTTTATATACTGAAAAGATTTATATATTTTAGAATTTAAAAGTCAAAATGATGAAGAATAACAGAATAATTAATAAGCTTGTGGGAGACCATTAGGATATATGAAATATGTAAAATATCAATAATTCTCATGGGGGGAAATTGGGTGGTAGTAATAAGTAAATTAATTTGGAATCGTGTAAAATGTTATACAAAATTTCATAGAACAATATCAATGGTTCTCAAATATGGGTTTGTAGTGTTAATTTTCTGGTTGATTTGGAAATACTATGAGTGTGTTTATAGAATAAAAAATGTTCAACAACAGAAGAATGACATGATATAACCATATATCAACTGATATAAGATTGGCATTGTATAATATTATTAGAAGATGTTATATTATTTCTAACACTTTTCATATATAAAATTATTGTAGAAATAAACAGGAACAAAACTCTAAGATAATATTCCCAGATTTTATGATTCCTACCTTAGAGTGTAATATGTCCCAAATAAAGATTTGATATATCTTAATAGTATCCAGCCATTTTCTTAGAATAATATCAGGATTTTTAAAGTGGAGTAAATCCTTAAAAAGTTAAATGGATATCATGTTGAAGAAACTAATTCATTCAAGAAGGAATATTTTTTTACATTATTATTAACTAGAAATTTAGTGTCATCTAAATTCAGTTTTCAGGTTTCTAAATTCTATTGAGTAGAATTATTTTTTGACCATCAGGTGTTTAATAAAAAAAATATTCCTTCTCAAGAAAATGTATTAAGAATCCATCATATTTTTAGTTAAATATTATCTCCAAATCCAAAGGTAACCCTAATCATTACCAGATGAACTTTCATCACCACCCTCTCCATCACCTTCATCACTTCCTCCTACTAGAACCAGCATGACAGTTATGTTTAAAATTAAATAGTGTGGTATATTTAAATTTAATCATAAAAAAAATAAATGTTTTTTATACTAAATCATTTGGATGTTTTGAGATTTACCTGACCACTAATATCCCTAAATGAAATATCAGTAGGGTTATATCCATTTATCTGGAAAAATAATTCAATAAACACTTTCTGCAGAGAATCAAACTTTTCATTTTATATGTTAAAATAAGCCCCCTTTTCTGGAATTTTGTTTTGCACTATTACAAAATCTATATGTCCATCTCGATGTTGGTAGTCACTATAACTAAGAGTAGATGCTGATGTAATCCCTGGTGGACTATCAAATACTCAGATGGTAATGGTCTCAAACCCATCCCACACACTCGACAAGGATTCTCTTTCTCAAGTACATGACCAACATGCTCATCCTAGGAGAGTTAGAAGGACGTCATGGGATTTAAATCTTGTAGTTCTGTTCGAGAGACTTAGTTCCCTAAACTCATTATCTACATTAAACAACGAAAAATAAAAAAATTAATATATGAGACTCATAAATGTTTCTTATAAATATTTAAAATAATGAAAATATTACGAGACTTGATATATTTTTGGAAAAAATCGTTCACCTAGAAGTCTGAGGGTTAGTTTTTTTAGTTTGAATTGATGCATTTTTTCATGAAACAATATGAAATAAGTAAAATATTATTTAATATTAATTTATTCAATTTCATCTCATTTTCATATTCATGTATATATGTAAAGTGGGTTTAATATAACACACACACACATATAAATATATATATATATTAATACTACGTGATTCTCTTGATGATGGATATAAAAAAAACTTACATTTCACTCTATGTACCCCTTTGGGTAAATTATCATAATTCTTCAATCACATCATCAAAATATCACTGAATTAATTCCATAATCTCCATTTAAAATCCTTCAATTTATTTCCAAAAGTTTTCAATGTTCACATTCATGCGATCAGATCAAAAATGGTAAAGTGGAAAAACAATTGTTCAATGAAATTCATTTTTAAAATATTATAATTTAATACCATAATTAAATCCTATAAATACATAATGTGTTAAAAATATATATATATATATATATATATATATATATATACATGTGAATAAAAAACACTATTTTTTCAATTCCAAGGCACATGCCATTAATCTGCAGAGGTAATTGGAATGGTAATTAGCTATGCTACCAACTAGCCTATACTATGGCCAAATAATATTTTGACACCATCATTGGGGTTCCCATAGTAGTCAAGTTGGACAAATATCTTCATTACATTGAAATTCGATGCATCTGAACTATTCATATTTCCCTTCGTAGAAATTTTTTTTGCATCTTTGATGAAAAAGTAGGTTCTAGTATAAAAATGTGCAATAAATTTATTCAAATTAAAATTTTTACCAAAAAATATCACCATAGATAAGACCTTTTAACTCACTAATGAAGTCGCTAAATTGGGATCCACTGTCATAGATGTTGATAGAATGCTAAAGGATGGTGTTCTAGATGTTGATGCAATAGAGGGTGTGAGAGACAGTTAAGGGGGGAAATGAAGGGAGTCTCAGATGTTGTAGGAAGAGAGATCAATGGATCATTATCTGTTGATGTGGTGAAGAAAATTTTGACATGAAGTCAACTAGTATTAGTGAGATTATTCATTTTTAGAATTCTAATCATTTAATCAAATAAAATTAACATCAGAACAAATATTTCAAAACAATCATGTAGACAAAAATTAAAAATGATAATAGATGCACAATGATGACCAAAAAACATGCATTGCTATGATAATGAATGACTTCATATATAACATAAGTGGTTGATAAATTAATTTATGAATACATGTAAAATCATTTTCCATTCAGTAATGTTAATATCTCGCTCCATCATTAATTCATGTACTTTATCAACCTTTGTAAGATTAATATTTTCAATATCATGATTGACAAATAATTTAGATTCTTACTGTTGATTCTATTCAATATCAAAGGAAAAATATTCCACTTCATCACTCATATCATACTAGTCTCTTTCTTTTATGATAAAAACTACAATCCAACCTTTATCCACGAAATATTCCTCATAATATACCATGTTCTCTTGAGATGATAAGATATATAGATCATGTAATTCATGGTCAACGACATCCATCAGGGGATATAAGCTCACATAAGTAAATTGTAGGGAATATTTTTTAACATCCATGGTAATATCGACCCAAATTCATTTAAATATAACAACTAAAAAATTTATGTGGTAGTTTAATTTGATAATATCAATCAAAATTCTATAGTATCCTAGTTTTCTAACCGTAAATATAACACTATTTTTTGTTTTCATCCACACTTCCCAATCGATTGTAGAAAATTTAAATCCATTCATATTGTAATGATCAAACTTTCTATCTTGTTTTAGAGGAACTCAAACCTAAAACATAAAATATTCTGGAAGCTCAGACCGAGTATCAGAATTCATAATATACACAAAGTAATATACAATATTAGATTTACAGAATATATTCTTAAAACTAATATAAGTATTGATTTCAATATTTATAAACTTACACTGTGTGAAAACCATTCTAGAAGAAAATTACTTATAGATTTTGTTATATCTTTCTCATTTCGTGTTCATCATCTCATTCAAATCTTCCTTTATATCTTGAGTAATTTAATAAATATAAATTCAATTTAACTATTTAGTAGCACATATCTTTGTTCTTGTATTAATTTAATTTCTGTCAGTGTAACATTTAAGCTCCTCCCAAATGATTATACAATAACAGGAAAGCTTTTTTATTTCCCAAATAGTTGATATTGAGTCTATGTTTCTTCCACACATCCTACTCAACTAAATTTTGTCCCAATATCATACAACTATATAGAACAAACGGAAAGACACCCCTCTATAAAATAGCCTTTAGAAATGTAGCCTTCAGGTTGAGATTTATTTTTCACGTATGATTTCAAATTCCCATGATATCTAAGAAAAAAAATTAATAAATAATAATTATATATTTAATTAAGTGCCAAAATGATTTACTTAAGGTGAAAAATTTATAAATAAAGTATCTATAAATTGGATACATCCATTGATATTGTATGGGTAATTCTAATTTAGTTTCCTCGACCAAATGCAATATTAAATTCACCATGACATTAAAAAATTGTGGTGGAAATATCATCTCAATTTCACAGTGTCTCAATAAAAATCTCTCATGATGGTCATGAAGCTTAGATGTTTTTAGAGTTTTCTCAAATATATTTTTGAAGAATGTATAAAAATGGAGTAAAACTTTAGTAAACACTTCATGTAATAATGTACACAATGCCAATCTACTATAAATAAATATTCCAATCCTGGCTTTTCAATCCATATAACCTACAATGATTCAAGTAAAAACACCAATATATATTACTTCAATACCTATCATATACCTTAAAATGTTTTAAAATTAAAAGGATTGTATCTTTATCCCTATTTTCATTATTTTTTTCCCAAATAATCTTTTCTATTACCATATGTCTGGAGATCATGATATATGTTCGTTTTTTTAAGTCCTTCCGAGGATTGAGATGCCCCTTTGATTTTATAGGGTCATTATGCAATGTGAAGATTTGTTTTTCAAAAATATTCATCATAATATTAATAAAATCAAAATTATACTACAAAAAATTAAATTTTTAATTAGAATTTCTAAAGAATATACTTTTTTTCTTCCATTATTATGTTCTGATTTCACTTGATGATGCACTTGAAAATCATAACCCACAATCATTTAAATGACACACCTTATAAAATTATATTGGAACATTACCAAGTTATGGTAATATTTCAGAACCTATCAACAACTTTTTAGGTGGTCTCTGATAAATAGAATTATTGAATTTTGACTTGTTCAACCAAAATCTATGAGATGCATCGAAAAATCATCAATTACACAAGAAGCACAATTCTATACTGTGAGATAGACATTTTGGCTCAAAATAAATGATACAAATAGAAAATCCAATCCCATGCAAGTGTTCCAAATAGATATGTTCCCATGTCTAGGGAAGTTACTAATGGTCCACATTAGAGCAACATTCCTTTTAAAAATTGTTTGAGAAGATACATCATAATTCTAAAAAACAATTCTCTATAAATCCTATAATTATTCAATTTGAGGCTGTAGGTAAGCTTCATTATCATTTCCAGACATTTTATTTTGAGTAATAATCATTGAAATGATGGAATATATCTATTTCATACACATTTATTGTGGAACATGGTATGAGATCAAATAAACTATACAAATTCTATAACTGGTTATCAAAGTCCCAAATGGGTTGAATACATTGACAACAAATCCCAATTACAAATTCCTAGGATCAGTTTAGATATATATTTGTAATTAATGAAATGAATTATATGATATTAATTCTCTTGTATGTCTCATTAACCCATCATTTTTATTATCTATAGAATAATACTTCAGGTTCTCGGTCGTTTTGATGATATGGATAATTTTTTGAATCAAGGATTTAAAAGATAAGTATTGAAAACCCCTTGCATGTGTGTTATTTTCCATATTCTTTATTGAAATGGGTTGATTCTGGCTTCAAACATCCCCCATTAACTTTCATCTAGAATACGAACATTTTTTACAGTCTTGTCTTCTTGAATCCTCTACCCAATAAAGCATATAATCATTGGGACAAGCATGTATTTTTCTATAATTCAAACCATCCTTGTTGAAATTTTTTCCATATCATAAAAATTCGTAGGGATATTAGATTCAAGAAATTAGTCACACAAAAATTCCAATATTATGTAAATCTCCTTATTTATAATTCCCAATATCCATTTGATATGGTACAAATTTTGAAAAAAAAACGTTCACAATATTTCAAACATCCATCATACAGCTCTTGATTTCCATCATCAAATAAACCATGAAATGTATTTTTCATCTTATTGAAGATCTCTCTTGAATTATTATCCATCGAATCAAGAAGTTAATATAATGATATTTTACAATCATGATATGGTGGTCCAATAGTCCAAAAAATCATTTGTCATGATTTTATTTGTAGAACCCTCAATGGGTTGTTCAGATATGTTTTGATGTTGATTTTTTTGTCCTACAATGACAAAATCATCGTTAATAAGGTTTTACATTTCATTGTCCATTGTCAATGAAGTTTGTATCTCATTATGTCAATTAAAACCAGTTCTCAAACTTTATGTAATGTTCGATTCTCCATTCCAGATCCAACACAAATATTGAACTGTGAATTTCATCAATATCAAGTCTTCATAATATTTATCTCTATTCAACCATCTTCCCAATTTACATTTAAGACATAGAAATTATATTCCCCCATAAATGGATTGAATGATAATTGAAAAATATAAAATATCTTCCAAAACCTTATCATACTGAGGTTTGTTCCTGGGTAATGTGGTCTAGCTTTTATCTATACATACCACAATGTTCCTACAATTTATTAAAAAATTAAAACGCATAAATATTATTATGAATGAAAATATATAAATATATGTGAGAAAACACATCCCAAGTAGTTATAAGAAGAGTTATACAAGTACTAAAAAATAAAAAATAAAAGAAAATGTAAATCAATCATGGAAATTCTTCACCTTCAATTGTCCAAGAAAGGATTGGCCTCGATCAGGGATCATGAACCATAGACACTAAGAATAAAAAAATGGAACACCCAAAACAAGGTTAGGACTTTTTGGGTTTTGTGAGTAGTGAATCCTATGGAAAAAAGTTACACTAAAACAATTATTAGTGTTTAAATAAATAATGTTATCAAGTGGAAGTCCATAGTTTATTTTTCATATACACCTTCTAAAACATGGTTGGTAGTTTCTAGATTTCTCCCACATACTCCCTGACGTAGCCTATCCATTGTTGCGACAAGGAGGAGACAGAATTAAAAAATTCACTAAATCTAATCTTATTTCAATGAAAACTATCTCGGATCTGCAATGACTCAGTTGGTTAGATGTATAACCATTAGCCCATCTTTACTGGGGTTACAAACCAGTTAAATAGATACACATATCCATTTGGTTATCATGGATCACACCTCATCCCCCACATCATAAACCCACAAACAGTATAGCTCATTATAATTTTATGGCTCAAAAACCATGTGGCTAAAAAGTCCTAATCATGGCCCAATTATTTGGTGGCCCAATGGCCCAAAGACCAATACCTACTATCCTTGAGCATGTTCTGTTCTATTTTATTATTCTCATTAGTACATATTTCTCTATATTATGTTCTATGTTTTATCAATGTGATGAAAATGCAAATAAAATGAGCTATTTTTATCAATGTTGTGAAAAATAGAGATAAATATAATTTTTTTTCAATGTTAGAAAACACGCTGCTAAATGTGAACCCCTTATTAATGATATTTTTTTCATTGATAAAGATTTTCCTTTATCAATTTTTTAGCTACCACTAATAAATGCTGACATTTACCAAAAATGATAAAGAGTACCATATAATAAAGATTATATATATTTATATAAAAATTACTGCATATATATTTATAAATACCATTTATATATATTTAAAATCATTTATACTTTTCATTATAATATATTAAAATTCATGTTTTCAAATTTATTGTATACATATATATTTATATTCAAATTTTTATGTTTAGATTTATATTCATAATATTTTATTATTTACAATATACATATATATTTATAATTATTTTTGTGTGTTGATATATATTTATATATATTATAATATAAATATATATACATATATAGGAACACACACACACACATATATATATAATATATATATATATATTAAAATCTCATTTGGACAGTATAAATAAATATATAAATATATTAACTATGGTTTATATCTATATTTATTATATATTTATATTCACATTATATAATTTAATAACAATAATCATATATATATAATTATATGTGTGTTTTCATAAATAAATATGTATATATATAAAAATATTATATATAAATAAAAAATAAATATATTTAAATTTTAATAAATATATAAAATATATAATTAAAAATATAATTCAATTTAAAATAAAATTATAATGTCAATATCATTCTCCAAGTTTATATATGATAATTAAATATTATAATATATTTTAAATAATAATATAAATATATAAATTAACACATTTATTTAAGATTATTTATACACAATATGTGTGTGTGTGTGTGTTTAATTGTTGGTGAAATAATGCAAATCCTTATTATTTCATGAAGAGATCACCATGTGAAAAAAAGAGAAAAAGTGAAAAATAACTGGGGTCAATATATATGTATGTATATAAAATATTAATTTTTGTGTTTGATATACATGGGAGTCCCCAAGTATTATAGATTTAACCTACCAATCACATAGATAGTTTTGGTTTTAAAATAAATGATGTTGTTAGAATATGAATGAACTGGTGTAATTGAATAGGATTATTTCACTTTTGCATCAAATAAAAAAACAAATAAATGGAGTAGTCCTTAAAAGAGAATAAATTGTATACAAATAGATGAAGTGAATAAATACAAAATTCAAAACGGATATCTATTAAACAACACTTGTCCCACTCCTCCAAGAAGCCTAACCAAAACAATCAAATAATGTTCAAGAATTCATCAACATAGTAATAAACGTACAAAATGAATGATTCTTAGAAATATTGAAAGTGAAAAAAAATGTATGGGACATATAGGTTCTGTATAGTCAAACAACTCTAAAAACTTTTCAATTTCAACCTAATAAATACACACTATAACATAAATTTTAACATAAGATATAAAATCATGGATACATATTCAATACCAAGCATCAAAGACACTTTCTTCCTCTGTCCATCTTCTTCTCACAGGGAGTTGGGTTCTAGATCAAAGGTTGGGGGGTATGAGCACTGATGTTGGGGGATGATTGATGATGATGGGGAGTCGCAGCGGGGTGAAGATGAGATGAGTAGCAGTAGTGAGGGTTTGGGGGAGAGAGGGGTCGGCACATTGGGCTTGCTCTTGGGGGCATAGTGAGGGACAAGGGGCGGAGAAGAGGGATGAAATTTGAGTGAGTAGGGGGAAGTGGGTCAATAGTGATAGATCAAAGGATAAGGGGATTGATAGAGAGATTTAGGGATTGGGAGGCTTCGAAGAGAGGGGTGGGGAGTGGGGGGAGTGGTTCAAGGGTTTTTGTGGAAGAAGTGTCATTTCTTAAAAAAAAATTAAAGTTTTAGTGGTGGTTATTTAAAAACCGCTACTTTTTTTATTTTTTTAGCGGTTGTTTCCTAAACCCATGTTAATAACTAATTTTGGTTTCATGTTCAGCCACTTACCTTTCAATAACTAGTGATATAGAATTGTACATTTATATGAATTTTGTACTTGGGTATAGTGAAAATCCCCACATGATGTACAAACTTGTTAGTTGAGGATTCTATTCCTGTAATCCATCAAAATACAATGCATATACAAATCCCTTATAGGGTATTCTCATCATTTAAATTGAATATATCCACCTATGGATTCTAGTGTATCCATTTCCATTTAACAGACCAATGATAGCACATGGTACTTTTATATGGTGTTTTAACTCTTGTATATTAAAAGGCACCACAGGATGTAAAATTTTGATTGTTATGGTTTGTTTCCTTATAATACAATAAAAATTAATAAAATTTTAGATAACCTATAGAGGATTATCATCCTAAGAATTGAAAATCTCCACCTGTAGATTATACAACAGTAGCTTCAATTTCAAGAACCAGTGATAGTGTATGAAACGTTTCATTGAAGTTGCAACTCTACTATAGTACAGGGCACCACATGATGTAAAAATGGTTTGTTAATGTTTTTTTCCTCATAATAAAACAAAATGTAATAATGGTGAGAATATTCTATATAGGATTTATAGCATCATAATTGGTAATTTCCACCTGGGGATTTTAATGTAACCTCTTCCCATTGAAGGACCAATGACACTACAAGATACTTTTATATGAATTTTGAAATATGTTATAGTATAAGACCCTACTTGATGTATTAATTTGACTATTATGGTTTTTATCCCCATAATCCATCATAATATAATGTCAATACAAATACCCTGTTGGGGATTTGCAACATCAGAACTAGAAATATCAACATAGGTATTCTTGTATTGTTGCTTCAATTTGAAGAATCCATAATAGTGCTTGGTGATTTTCTTTGAAGTTGAAACTATGGTATAGTAGAATTCCTCATATAATGTAGTAATTTTTTTGTTAAGGGTTATTCATTATAATAAAAAAATAAATTATTTTTTAAATCCTCTATATGTGATTTTCATGATTAAAACTAGAAATATTCTCTTGGGGATTCAATTATAGTTGATTCCCTTTGAATAAATAGTGATATTTCATTATAGTGATCTGTTTCATTGAAATATTTTTATATATGAAATTCCATCTATGATATAAAACATTGGTATTTTTATATAAACATGTTCATGTGGAAACAACTTCATGGTTCGGTGAAATATATTATTTTTCAAACATGACATCTCTTAAATGATTAGTAAAAAAGATTCACGCCCTACTCACCAAAACCCATAATACAACATTGAAAGAAACACCAATTCTTATTTTTTTTAATTTGACTTTGAAGGAAAAAGTCTCCTATATAAACACCAAACGTTCTAACGGTGTTGTGATTCACATATTCCAATTATATAATGTACAAACAAAGAAGCTAAATATTGAAGGACAAGAGACAGAATTTATTGAAGATAATATTCGTCAAATTTATGGAATATGTGATTGAACAATTGAAATAAGTGAATCTTATACTTAGAAACTGAAGAACACATAGAACATACTATGAATATTTAGTAACTGTGGAATGATTCTAACACATAATGAAATTAGGAATGCTATTACACAAGGGATACAAGACAAGGATGCAATAGACTATAATAAAAATACAGCATTATTATGACTTTACATATTTGAAACATTATTTCTTTTGTAAACTTGTAACTATATTGGATGGGGTTTTATACAATTTGTATACAATGAGTATGGAATCAAACAGTTAGCATGCTTGCGAGGTATTCATTAATGTCTTATGACATCTACAAAGTAATTTTTTTAAGATGGAAACATGATAAATAGTCATTGTCCCTTATTTTTTAAATAAAAAATAAAAAAACTAAAACATAAATTGTCAACAATATCTATTGCATCATCTTTTTGATGTTTATGGTTCTTGTTATTCATTCTCTCCAAAAATCATTTCATGCGATCTTCTCCTCTTTGAGTTGTCCTCCTTTGAAGATAAAAAGATTTTCCAACTGTATATCCATTACTACCTTCATTTTCACATGGAATAGGGGTATTGATGTTATCCATGTTCCTAGAAAATATTTTGAGGTCTAAATAGAAACCTCATAGATATTATTTTGTTTCGCATGCCATTGATACAAATTTCATTTCCATTTGATCTAGTTCTTTGTAACATTTTACATTAAATAAATTCTTATCAACATCTTTATCAATATGATCTTATTCACTAATATCATATTTTCATGATTATTTATCCTCCCCTTTAAAATTTAATGTTCTATAGTAGATCTCACATCAAGCCTCTCAAAAATATTTTAAAATATGGAAACACAAGATTCCAACCACTTGAAATTTTCTTCAACACTTTACCATTCTAGCATGCTTATTGTATGAAATCAAAAACTCACTTCCATACCCCAGCATGGAAAAAACATATGAGTATGGGTCTTTAATTTCAAGAGATTATTTAAGAAACATTCTTCAACAATTTTATATTCATTCTGAAATAGATCAAAAAAATTTGGAGTGTATCTATATTTAGATTTTCAAACCAATGCATCGAAAAGGAACACCATTGGTGGATGTTTTTCCTTACTTTGGAATTAAGAGTTTATTTATAGATATATATAATTTTCAACCACTTTCTTAAATTACATAAAACAATCACCAACACTCAATAAATGATGAAAATAATCTTTTAGGATGTCATTAAAACATTCACTTAATTACGTGTTACATATCTCTAATATTATTGTACTATTCATAAAAAAATGAGCCCATTTTTATCTCAAAGTATATATAACATCCAACAAAAATGATTTACCTTCACCAAATTTGATAATAAGATTCATCCACAATACCTAAAAATCGACTGCATTATGGTACTCAAACATGCACTTCCTCAAATAATTAAGGAAACATGAACCATATTTCATAAAACTAGCTATGTGTTTTATAAAATTTTACATTAGATTCCTTGTACATAGTCCATGATGTGTATTCAAAATTACCATGGATATTTCATTGTAAATATCTGCATCTTGATCAGTAAATAGAGACAATGGACTCTTCATTATGTGCACATCAATAAATTTATGAAATAACCATGAAAAAGAACTATTTGTTTCATTGTACAAAAACACCATACCAAAAAATAGATTCATGGGAATGATTAAATCCAAAAAAATAGCTAGAATTTTGAAATTTATATCTAAACTAAATTTTATATCGAACACAAAAACATCTCCAAAATATTCAAAAGCAATCCTTATTTTAGTGTCATCTCAAAAAATATTTGAAATATTCTCAACCATGAAATAGTTAATGACATTTAAAAATGAATTATTTTCATGGCATTTTAATTCCAAATACATTAGCTGTTGAGCAATGTATTGTTTTCAAACAATTCAAAATAATGTTTTTTAAAGGGGGAGATTATTTTAAATAATACTCTGTCTCTTTATGATGATTTTGATGCTCACAAATACCCTTAATTATTTACTAATTATTTCGTTGAGTATTTTGCAGGAATTTATTTTATTTATTTATTTCATATAATGAGATTTCATACTTCATTTATTCCGAGATCAATTTTGGCGCGTTCTGGAATCACTGTAGCGCGAGATCAGTTTTAGCGCGTACTGGAATCACTGTTCATACCCTACGTTGATGAACGTAACGTATGGATGAAAAGTTTACTTTTTATGTTAAAAGAAACGTATGGTTAAGGAACCTTACGTTATTTTGAAACGTATGGTTAATGAACCTTACGTTGTTGAAAAGTATGGAAGAAGAACATTACGTTTGGAAGGAACCTTACGTTTTTGTTGTTGGTCAAGTATGGAAGAGAAACCATACGTTAGTTTTCAGTGTTGAGTTTGTTTCTCAAAAGTATGGATCATCAACCTTACTTTTATAATCAACCGTACGTTAGTTTTCAGTGTTGAGTTTGTTTCTCAAAAGTATGGATCATCAACCTTACTTTTATAATCAACCGTATGTTCATTGGAGAGTTGAAGCAAGACAAAGTATGGATGATCAACCCTACGTTTGAATGCTAAAGAGAAAGTATGTACGTTCTGAACCTTACATTCTGAACCTTACGTTCTGAACCTTACGTTTGTGAACCCTATGTTTGGAGCTACGTCATCAACCCTACGTTTGGCGTCGGGATATTTTTGACAGACGATATTTCCTTTTGCATTGGTCAAACAGGCGGATTATTAAGCGGATTTCGAGCCGATTCTTAAGTACGACTTTGACTGAATCAAAGACAATTTTCAACGGATTAATGATTGATTTAAACGGAGCTTTTTATGCCGATTCTTCAGGGGAGTTACAACGGCTCTGTTATTTCATTTATTTTTTTTATATCGCGAATCTAAAGGAGATTTTCATGGATCTATTTATGCGGAAGATTTTCTCAGATTTGAATATATATGTTCTATCTTGGAAACTTAGGATATATATATACACAGGAAAGTGTATGAAATATATAGATTGATCTTTTAACGAGAAATAAACAGATACTGTGTGAAGGCGTTCTTTTCTGGTGATCGAGAAGAAGTGTAAAACCTTTATTACCGAAGGAAGATCTTGATAGCAGATTCACGTGTTCTACATCAATTATCTGTTGTGAATCTACTGTTGCTGAAGTTGTAAAGTTTCTTGTAATATCTATTGCAACTGGATCGACTCAGAACTGTTTTGATTACAGATCTTTATTTTCTGAAGACGACGATCTATCTACTGTCAATTGCTTTCTGTTGCAATTGTGAATAACAACTGGAGAAGTGTTTTCTTTATCGAAACCCTTTTTATTTTTGAGTAATCAGCTTCTCGTTCTAAGCTGTGTGGGTTCGTGTTTGAACCAGGAAGGCTGTGTTTGCCTGAAACTTGTAAAGGTGTCAACTGCCTGTACTCAGTTGTGAACAGGTCTGTGGAAACGAGGACCAGATAGTGAAAATCGCCAAGCTCATGGATTTGAGCGTTGGTGGAGTGGACTAGGGGCCTTCTGTTCCCCGAACCACTATACATCCGTGTGTTCATGCTTTTACTTTTTCCGTTGCATATTTAATCGTGCTAAAGCATAGTGGACAGAATTTGTCTAAATTGAAGAGATTGTAATAATTTTAAAAAGACACAATTCACCCCCCCCCCTCTTGTGTGTAATCCGTAGATTCAGATCCAACAATTGGTATCAAAGGAGGAGCTTCTTATTTTTAAAGTCTTGTCAAGCTAGAAGTATTTAAAGATTATACATAGTGTATCATGGCTGATACGAGAGAGGGAATGTCAATGGTCAGAGCACCTTACTTTAATGGAGATAATTATGGCTGCTGGAAATCACGTATGATTATTTATCTGAAAAATCTTGGTTACAAAGTCTATTCAAAGATTCTGACTCCCTATGAAATTCCAGAAAATCCCGATACATGGAGTGCTGCTACAGAGGCTGAGTATGACATGAATTCAAAAGCTATGAATTCAATCATCTGTGGTCTAGGACCGGATGAATTTAACAGAGTATCTCAATGCCCGACTGCATATGAAATGTGGCAAACAATAGCTGTTGCTTATGAAGGAACAGATAATGTAAGACAGATGAGATATGCAACTGCTAAATTAAAATTCGATACTTTCAGAATGATTGAAGGAGAGAGCATCACTCAGATTAATGGAAGATTGAAAAAAATTGTCAATAATATAACAGCTCTAGGAGAACCAATCAAGCAGGCTGATCAAGCGTTAAAGGTACTGAGAGTACTTCCTACTCGATGGAATGGAATCTATGCAGCAATCGGACAATCAACTTCTGTTAAAGATCTAACTATGAGAGAGCTGATTGGTACATTGATGATGTACGAGGCTGAAATGCAAGATGAGGTAAATGAGCATAAAGTCTACATAAAAAGGGAAAATACTGCTTTGAAAGTGACTTCTCAACAAAAGGATAGAAAGATGAAGAACAGAGAAGTAAGTGCTAAATCAGAAAGCTCTGATTCTTCAAATTCGGATGAAGAACTGGCTCAGCTAGCCAGAAAATTCCGAAAGTTCTACAGTAAGAAGAAAGACTTCAAGAAATCCTTCAAGAAGGATAGCAAGGAAGTGAGATGTTATGAATGCAAAAAGATGGGACATATCAGACCGGATTGCCCAAAATTGAAAGATGCAAAGAAGAAGAAATTCTTCAAAATAGATGATTATGAGCAGAAAGACAAGAAAGATATGAAAGCTACTTGGAGTGTTTCTGAAGACTCAAGTAATTCTTCTGAATCAAGCTCAGAGAAGGAGGAAGCCAATTTAAAAGCAAATATGTGTTTCATGGCTGAAACTGATGAGGTACACTCATACTACTCCTTTGACTCAAATAATGAATCAAACTCTGAAACAAGCTTCTCAAATAAAAAACTTGCAGCTTACTGCAATATGCTTGAAGAAAGGTATCACTCATTATTTAAAAAATATAAATCTATAAAGAACTTGCATAAAGCTATTCAGATGAGAGAAATACTTTGCTAAAACAACATAAGGAATTAATTGACAAATACAACTCTACTGACTCAAATAAAATTAATTTTGAATCGAAAATAAAAACTCTACAGGATGAAGTAGAATCTTATAAAAAGGCTGCATTAGTTTTTACAAAAGGAGAAAACACCTGAAATGAGATACTTGGAAAAACTTTAATTAAAAAGGAAAGGTTTGGAATTGGAAGTAAAGGAGAAAAACCTAAGTTATACAAAAAAAATTTTGTTCCTAGCACTAAACAGGTTATTTGTAACTTCTGTGGAACAAAAGGTCATATAGCTAAAAACTGTTTTCTAAGACAACCTCAAATATGTGGAATTAAGAAAGCTTATATTTCCAATGATCTATATGATTCAATCAATTTTAAGAAAACAAAGCAAATCTGGATACCCAGATCACTGATTGCTAACACTCCTGGACCCAACAAAATATGGGTACCAAAGCAATTTGTTTGAATGTCTTTGCAGGTAGCAGGTCACCAAAGAAAGAAAGAAATATGGTATATGGACAGTGGCTGCTCAAGACACATGAGTGGAACTTCAGCTAATTTCTCTTCTCTTACTCGAAAGGAAGGAGGACTTGTCACCTTTGGTGACAATGCCAAAGGAAAGATTATTGGTATTGGAACAGTTGGAGATCCAAAGACAGTCTCAATCAACAAAGTACTTTATGTACAAGGGTTAAAACACAATCTGATAAGTATCTCTCAACTCTGTGACGATGGATACACTGTTGATTTTACTAATAATAGTTGTACTGTTTCTAAAGATAAACTGTTTAAGTTTAGAGCACCCAGAACTGATAATGTTTATACTTTGGATTTGTATTCCTTGTGTAAACAACAAGTAAACTACTTAACTGCTAATATAAGTGAATCCTGGATCTGGAATAGAAGACTTGGTCATTGAAATATATATGCTTTACATAAATTATCTAAGAAACATCTAGTTTCTGATTTGCCTAGTCTCAAATTTTAAAATGACAGATTCTGTGATGCATGTCAGCTTGGCAAGCAACACAAATCATCATTCAAATCTATTAATAACGTTGCTACAACTAAACCTCTAGAACTTATCCATATGGATTTGTTTGGACCTTCAAGAGTAGCAAGTTTAGCTGGTAAATTATATGTTTATGTATTAGTTGATGATTATTCTAGATTTACTTGGATTTTCTTTTTGAAATTTAAAAGTGAAGCTTTTAGTTTATTTGAAGGTTTTTGTAAATCTATTCAAAATGAAAAAGGTTTTAATATAATCTCATTGAGAAGTGATCATGGTGGAGAATTTGAGAACCAGTAATTTAATTCCTTTTGCTCAAACATGGGTATTAAACACACCTTCTCTGCTCCAAGAACACCTCAACAGAATGGGATTGTAGAAAGAAGAAATAGAACTATTCAAGAAATGGCTAGAACTATGTTAAATGAATATAGCCTACCTATATATTTCTGGGCAGAAGCTGTTAATACAGCTTGTTATATAATGAATAGAATTTTAATAAGACCTGTTTTGAAAAAGACACCCTATGAACTATGGAATAACAGAAAACCTAAAGTAAATTACTTTAAAGTTTTTGGATGCAAGGTTTACATCTTGAATACCAAAGATAATCTTGGTAAATTTGATCCAAAATCTGATAAAGGTATTTTCTTAGGATATTCTGCAACCTCCAAAGCTTATAGAGTCTATAATAAAAAGTCAAGGATTGTTGAAGAATCAGTTCATGTGAAATTTGATGAATCTGATCCTTTTGAGAAAAGGATAGAACAAATAGATGAACCTGATTCTAATGAAAACATGAGACCTGAGAATTTAAAGAATGATTTTGAAAATGATATAAAAGAAATTCAGTCCAGTTCAGAAGAACATGACACTGAAGAACCTTTGAATATAATGCCTAGACAGTCTAGAACTTTAAAGAATCACCCTTTAGAATCTGTGATAGGTGACTTAGAGACTGGTATTCAAACTAGAAGAAACCTTGGAAACATAGTTGAATTCTCTGCTTTCCTATCCCAACAAGAACCTAAGACCATAGAAGAAGCCTTAGATGATGAGAGCTGGGTAATAGCAATGCAGGATGAATTGAACCAGTTCAAGAGAAATAAGGTTTGGGAGTTAGTTGAAAGACCACATGATTATCCAGTAATAGGAACTAAATGGGTCTTTAGGAATAAACAGGATGATCAAGGGATAATAACTAGAAATAAATCAAGATTAGTAGCTAAAGGATATAATCAAGAAGAAGGAATATATTATGATGGGACCTTTGCACCTGTAGCCAGGTTAGAAGCCATTAGAATCCTTTTAGCCTATACATCTTATATGAATTTTAAATTATTTCAGATGGATGTTAAATCTGCCTTTTTAAATGGTTATTTAATGGAGGAAGTTTATGTTGAGCAACCTCCTGGTTTTGAAAATTCTCAAAAACCAGATTCTGTTTTCAAACTTACTAAAGCTCTTTATGGCCTTAAACAATCACCTAGAGCTTGGTATGAAAGACTAAGTTCTTTTCTTTTGAAAAATGATTTTACTGTTGGACTGGAAGATCCAACACTCTTTAAGAAAATTGTGAAAAATAATGTTTTGTTGGTTCAAATTTATGTTGATGATGTAATTTTTGGATCAACCAATAAAATTCTTTGTCATGAATTTTCAGAATTAATGCAAAAAGAATTTGAAATGAGTATGATGGGAGAATTAAATTTCTTTTTGGGTCTTCAAATCTTTCAAAAAGATTTTGGAAATGTTTTAAATCAATGAAAATACATTACTGATTTACTTAAGAAATTTGGACTTGAAAACAGCAAGCCATTTACAACTCCTATGTGTACTAATATAAAACTTGATTTGGATGAAACTGGAAAATCAGTGGACAACAAGTTATATAGAGGTATGATTGGTAGTTTGTTATATCTTACTGCTAGTAGACCAGATATAATGTATTCAGTATGTCATTGTGCTCGATTTCAATCAAATCCCAAAGAATCCAATTTAACTGCTGTTAAAAGAATTTTTAGATATTTAAAAGGTACTATTTATCAATCTCTACTTTATCCAAAAACCTCTGATTTTAATTTAATTTCATATTCAGATGCTGAATTTGGAAGCTGTAGATTAGATAGGAAGAGTACTTCAGGAACATGTCACTTTTTAGGGAAGTCTTTAGTATCATGGTCTAGTAAGAAACAACACTCAGTTGCCCTGTCAACAGCCGAGGCAGAATATGTGTCTGCAGGTAGTTGCTGTGCACCGGTGTTGTGGATGAAAAACACTCTTATGGACTTTGGATTAAATTTCAATAATACACCTATTTTATGTGATAATACTAGTGCAATTAATATTTCAAAAAATCCTATTAGTCATTCTAGAACTAAGCACATTGATATAAGACATCACTTTTTAAGAGATCATGTGTTTAAAAAGGTTATATTTTTAGAATTTTTAAATACAGAAAATCAATTAGCAGATATTTTTACTAAACCACTTCCCACGGCAAGGTTTGAATTTATTAAGGGGGAGTTAGGTTTATTTAATTTTAAATAGTTTTTTTTAATCTTATTCTGTTTTCGAATTCTGCTTAATTTCTGTTTCCCGCTATAAGTAATTTTATTTTGTTTTAAATAAAAGTAATGATTAGTGATTACACGGGAATCAAGGCTGTCAGAACCGTTTCACCTTCTAAACTGCTTCACCTTTTTCGGAAACCCTTTCGAAAACCTAAAACCGCACATCTACTCCAAAACCCTTTTCTGAATCTTCAAACCCTAAACATACGAACCTTCAGAAATCGTTGTTGGAATGGCAAAGACTAAGCATCCAGATGAAGCCGAGAGCAGTGCTGCAAAGAAACCTAAGGTAGTTAGTCGGAAAATACTGCTAGGTAAAGTCATAGATTTAGAATGGCTGTTTGAAACTAATTTACTGTTGAAGCAAGCGTTGTCGTTTCAAAGCCTTGAGCAAGCTTTTAATAGTGAAAATTCTGAGTTTCTATATGAGGCAGAAATGAAAAATTTATTTAGAACTGTTCAGTTTAGCCTTGGAGATACAAAGGATAGTTTATTGGCTCAAGTAGAGGATAAGGACTTTTCAATATCATCTGTAGAGATAAGTCAAATTCTTAACTGCCCTCATGAAGGAGTTTTTCATTTCGATTTACGGAATATTGGAGATTCTGTACATAAGTCTGAAGACATTATGTCTTTTCTGTTTGGAACCAGAGTGATAAAGAAGATGTTTATTAAGGATTTGGAGCCCGATCAGAAAATTTTGGTAAAATTTGTTCAGACTGTTTTAGCACCAAGAATGGCTGAGATGGAGAAAATCCTATACCCGAAAATGTACATAATGTATCTTCTGATGTGTGATATTATGTTTAATTTTCCTCGGTTTATGATAAGATATCTGAGTTACTACTGTCAGAGTGAAGCAAGAATGACCTTTTTCCCTTATGGAAGGTTCATTTCTTTGTTTTTGTTTAAAAGAGGAATGATCAGATTGGTAGATGCTGGGGTGAAATGTCACCACAGTAATGTTTTTAATGCTGGAACTTTGAGGAAAGTAGGATACTTCTGGAGCACAATTAAAGGAAAACTCTTACCTGTTGGAGCTGAGGAAAACTCGGAGAGTGCTCAGGCTCCACCGGCTAAGTCCAAGGAGGGACTAGCAGAATCAAGAGTTAGTACAGTGGCAAGGAGAATTCGTTTTGAGATGGAGGAAGTTGAGGAAGAGAGTAGTCAAGAAGGACTTTAATCTAGAAGGAAGAGGTCAATTGATGAAGAAATTATCTCTCCTGCCTTGAAATCCTCTGAACTGTTATTTTCATATTCATTTGTGAGAGAAGCTGTTGTGGCGCAGACTGCACCAATAGAGGAACCAGCAGCTCAAACAGAAACTCAAAAAGAACCTCAATCTGCTGCTGTGGCTATTGAAAAAGTAATTCAACAAGAACAACTTATGGAGGCAGTGCCTGGTGAAGAAGTGGCCCGACCTCAAGATTTACATGAAAATATTGTTCTTGACCAATCAGTAGAAGTCAGAGAGACTACTGTTCGTGATGAACATACTTCTGAAGCTAATACAGAGGTACTTCAGGAAGATTTTTCAGTGGAAGAGTTTCAGGCTTCAAAAGATAGTTCAGTGGATCAACCTTGTCAGGACAAGGACAAAGAACAGTCAGATGCAGATTCCTTACCACTTGCCCTGCTTCATCAATCTAATTCTGGACATGAGAATCGAGCACAGGGTGCCCCTGATTCGACAAAAGAAGAAGTTGTTGAGTTGTACAAGCGTATCTCTCAGTTAGAATCTGAGAATGTTAGTCTCAGAAATTCTCTGAACTTAGAGCAGTTGAAGTTTCAGAAGCTGAAAGAATGTACTGTTTCAAGACAGGAAGTAGATTTGTTTAAGACTGATATGTTACATGCTGTTGATCAGTTAAATTCAGAGATGGTAAAGAAAGATGATTTGTCTGAGTTGAAGATTTACATGGAGAATAAATTTGAGTCTGTTGCAAACAGTGTTGTGAGTGGATCAGGCTCTTCACCTGATTTGATTCGGAAATTTCAAGCAATTACTGTAGCAATGAGCAATATGAGTGACAGATTACACGATCTTCAGTGTAATAGTGCCCCTTTTTCAGTTTTGCTAGAAAATCAGAGATTTTTAGTGGATCAGTTGACATCTGGAGAGCAACCGATTAGGATTCTTTTGAATCAGTTTTCAGAAAAACTGTCTCTTTTTGTTGAAAAAGAAGAAAGAATGCATGAGTTTTTCAGAGTTAATTTGATTGAAGATATTCATATGACTCAAGAGAACAGAGATCTTATCATCATGTTAGGAGATGGGATGATGAAGAGGCTCAGAGAACAGTTTACAGAGATAAAGACCGTGATTCAAAGGAGATAGACACCTTTTTTCCTTGTCTTGTCTATGAACCTTGATTCCTCTGTATATCACAATCATTTATATATATAACAGCTTGTGAATGAAAATTCTTTTCTTACTTCTTTTTTGTTTTGTTGTTTATTGATTTATGATTGAGTTAGCCAGTATAACAAATTCACTTATTCATACACAGTTAATTATAGCATTTACTTATAGTTCAGTGCAATATTGAATGTGTTCAAATCCGTAATTTTTCATTCTTTTTGATATCACAAAAAGGGGGAGAATTTGGATAAACACAACATTTAAATTCATTTGTTTCCTATGAAGAAATTTGGATATATGGGAGAATTTGGATATATACGACATTTATCTTTTATCTATTTTTAGCTGAAAATTTATTTTTATGGGGGAGAAATTTTATTATAGTTAAATATTGTTTTAATCCTTTCAAAATTCTAAAATTTTATAAAACTAATTTTTCAATAAAGATTGCAATTAAATTAGTTCTATTATTTTATGGGTTTTGTGATCATCAAAAGGGGGGATATTGTTGAGCAATGTATTGTTTTCAAACAATTCAGAATAATGTTTTTTAAAGGGGGAGATTATTTTAAATAATACTCTTTCTCTTTATGATGATTTTGATGCTCACAAATACCCTTAATTATTTACTAATTATTTCGTTGAGTATTTTGCAGGAATTTATTTTATTTATTTATTTCATATAACGAGATTTCATACTTCATTTATTCCGAGATCAATTTTAGCGCGTTCTGGAATCACTGTAGCGCGAGATCAGTTTTAGCGCGTACTGGAATCACTGTTCATACCCTACGTTGATGAACGTAACTTATGGATGAAAAGTTTACTTTTTATGTTAAAAGAAACGTATGGTTAAGGAGCCTTACGTTATTTTGAAACATATGGTTAATGAACCTTACGTTGTTGAAAAGTATGGAAGAAGAACATTACGTTTGGAAGGAACCTTACGTTTTTGTTGTTGGTCAAGTATAGAAGAGAAACCGTACGTTAGTTTTCAGTGTTGAGTTTGTTTCTCAAAAGTATGGATCATCAACCTTACTTTTATAGTCAACCGTACATTAGTTTTCAGTGTTGAGTTTGTTTCTCAAAAGAATGGATCATCAACCTTTCTTTTATAATCAACCGTACGTTCTTTGGAGATTTGAAGCAAGACAAAGTATGGATGATCAACCCTACGTTTGAATGCTGAAGAGAAAATATGTACGTTCTGAACCTTACGTTCTGAACCTTACATTCTGAACCTTACGTTTGTGAACCCTACGTTTGGAGCTACGTCATCAACCCTACGTTTGGCGTTGGGATATTTTTGAAAGACGATATTTCCTTTTGCATTGGTCAAACAGGCGGATTATTAAGCGGATTTCGAGACGATTCTTAAGTACGACTTTGACTGAATCAAAGACGATTTTCAACGGATTAATGATTGATTTAAATGGAGCTTTTTATGCCGATTATTCAGGGGAGTTACAACGGCTCTGTTATTTCATTTATTTTTTTTATATCGCGAATCTAAAGGAGATTTTCATGGATCTATTTATGCGGAAGATTTTCTCAGATTTAAATATATATGTTCTATCTTGGAAACTTCGGATATATATATACACAGGAAAGTGTATGAAATATATAGATTGATCTTTTAACGAGTAAGAAACAGAGACTGTGTGAAGGCGTTCTTTTCTGGTGATCGAGAAGAAGTGTAAAACCTTTATTACCGAAGGAAGATTTTGATAGCAGATTCACGTGTTCTACATCGATTATCTGTTGTGAATCTACTGCTGCTGAAGTTGTGAAGTTTCTTGTTATATCTATTGCAACTGGATCGACTCAGAACTGTTTTGATTACAGATCTTTATTTTCTGAATACGACGATCTATCTACTGGCAATTGCTTTCTGTTTCAATTGTGAAGAACAACTGGAGAAGTGTTTTCTTTATCGAAACCCTTTTTATTTTTGAGTAATCAGCTTCTCGTTCTAAGCTGTGTGGGTTCGTGTTTGAACCAGGAAGGCTGTGTTTGCCTGAAACATGTAAAGGTGTCAACTGCCTGTACTCAGTTGTGAACATGTCTGTGGAAACGAGGACCAGATAGTGAAAATCGCCAAGCTCGTGGATTTGAGCGTTGGTGGAGTGGACTAGGGGCCTTCTGTTCCCCGAACCACTATACATCCGTGTGTTCATGATTTTACTTTTTCCGTTGCATATTTAATCGTGCTAAAGCATAGTGGAAAGAATTTGTCTAAATTGAAGAGATTTTAATAATTTTAAAAAGACACAATTCACCCCCCCCCCTCTTGTGTGTAATCCGTAGATTAAGATCCAACATTAGCATGACTACACTGTCCCCAACAATCAAATCACTTTGACATTTTTACCAATGAAAATTCATTTAGTCAGTACAGATATAAAATATATAATATTGACCATTGGAAATAGTCATCACCATTGACAAATATTCAACATACCTAAATCATACCAAATAATTAAATTATAGATACTTAGTATACTCTACATTAAGCTTTATCTAGGACCTTATAAAATGACAAGAATTAATAGAATTAAATGGATGATTATGAGAACCTCCAAAAAAATTACGCAAATATTTCCCATAGGAAAACATAATTATAGATGTCTAAGAGTGAAATATTTTCATTGTCTTTTGATGAAAATTTGTCATAAATACATTATGTTTAGCATTATTTTCGTTCCCTTCCTTAATACAGGTATGAAAAACTTAAGTGACTCTTATTTTTTCCTTTATACTTATTATTCCACACTATCTATTCACAATAAAACCAATTATTTTGATATAACCAAGACAAAATGAATGTGCATTACAAATATCATTGAAATTAATTCCTACTTTAGGTTCTATCTTCCAAACACACCATACACTATCCTCTACATCATTACAAAATTTAAACAATGTAGGTACCTAAAGATCAACATTAAATAGCCAGTCAAAATTGTGGCACAATAGATCCAATAGATACATATATAGTATATTGAAAAAAACCAAAAAAAATAAAAAAAACTTAAATATTTGTACTATTATCTATATAATTGGACAAAATCATGGTTTAATCATAACAAATAGAGCTCCATTTTTCACCTTATCGACCTACAATCCTACCATCTCTAATCATCTAGTGCATTGACTAAGCTACATCACTCATAGACTTCACTCACCTCCATCAGGTGTTGTTATATCTTTAACCATATTGGTCATGAATGTTATTATAGAATAGTATAAATTTCGTTGAACCCTAGGGTGGGAAACTTGTTAATCTGGCATGGTAGAATTTTATACAAACCTAACTGAGAAATATTTTCTGTCATCATATTTTTATATCCCTATAAATATTACTCTAAGATAGTGTACATGATAAGAAAGAGCACCAATTAAAATGAATCTCAACATCCAATGCCATGTTGTGATGAGGCACATGTCTCAATCGTTGGGTATAAATTTACATCTAGTTTCTAGAGGGAAATTGAGATTATGTTAATCCAATTTCACTATTGGTGGTCACCAACCTGATAAATTATCTTTAGATGAAACCAACTCTCATTTCTATTTATCTCTAGGCTGCAGCTACACTTTTTATTGGTCCATATTGGGGGTCACCTAGCATTTTGTGTGGTTGTATTTTTCATTAACATTCGATAAAAGAAAAAATCCAACTAGAGGATGTGATTAAAAAGAATATATGGTGGAAGTGAAAATATATTTGAATCATGCAATAGAGTATCATTTCAAATTTGGGTCTTTCAATATGTGTATATCCTTTTGAATCATAAAAACCTCATTAAAAAAAGAAGATATAATGCATGGGGTGTTCCCAAATAGGGAATGTTTGTTCAAGATAAATTTTGATGCATGATAAATTTCATTGTTAGATATGAAAATTGATCAATGTATATGTTTATTAGAGGGTATTTTTTGACTTTGTATTTTATCTATATTTAGGGATTTTAAGGTAGATAACCATGATGATGGAAGAATATGGAGGTTGTCTTTATAGTTTTATAGGAAATAGATTTAACTATTCTATCAACTTATAGAATGAAAATCTATATCTAATTATATATAATGGAACTATAAAGATCAATTGATAATCAGTATTAACTTGTTTATAATAATATTCAATTAAAAAATTATATGTGCAGATTCTGAATAAAATAGCATTAGAATATATATCTTTGAAAAAATAATGTTGGAATATCTCTGGAAATTTTCCTCATGAATAAAAATTGATATATCTATGTGAATATGAATTTACTCCAATATTAAAAAAGTTAAAGAAATTATAAGCCTAAATCTATCTCTATAATGGTTATAAATATTATTTCTTAATGAATATATGTTTAAATCTACTCATAACTATTAGAATATTTATTAATATGAAAAAATATCATATTCCATTTAATTTCATTTGAATTTCAAATCTGATATTTTTTAAAGATTTGACGAACCATCATTCTAAATTATCAAAATATTTCCTTTCAAAATTATTTTTATATGAAGGATTGTATTTTGATTTTTTCACCTATCTTGAGATGCATAAGGAAATAGAGTCTCAAGATATATATGATATATATTGTTGTGACATGAGTTATCTGATGTGATGATAAGGGGTAAGCATGTCACCGATAAGAGTTTATAATGAATTATGTGTGAGAACTTTGAAATAATAAAAATATAGAAGACATTAAGTCTTGTTTTCCAATATCAATCTTTTTTGGATGATTTTTAGTCCTCTAAATAGTGTTACAGACCTATTTGGGTTCATAAGAGTATTGATTTTCTTGTGATTATTATGTTTTCAAAATTATCTTATTAGTGATTATAAAAAACATTGATAGTTTAATAGAAATTATTGTTTCTTGTAGTATGTTCTGACAAAGTATGCTTTTAGTATTTGTTGAAATTTCTATGTCAATTAGTGTTTCACTCATCAAAGTTTGAACAGTGTTTAGATTTAGTATAGAAGTGGGTTTTATGTTTAAAGTAAAGATGGTATTCATATAAGGAGCAAGAGGTATGCATTAAGGGGAAACATGGTATCCCTAAAATAATAAATCAATGAAGGATATATATTAGTGTGTGATTCATTTAAAAATTTATTGCATTAATAATTTTAAGAAAGGCGAATAAAAAAAAGAAGTGATAACCCAATATAATGAAAGATTAAAAACAATTGTATTTTATTAATATAGGGGAGATGTAGAGGATTAATTTTATTAAATATATTCAAAAAAACTAAAAAGAGGGAATTTCAGATTCACAAATTTACTGTCTAGATATATTGAAACTAATTAAGCTATAACAGAGATAATTATTTGAGGATTTCTGTGGATCCATTCTTGAAGTATGTATTTAATAGGAAAATTTGGGTTATGAACATGAGATATTATATCTAAATGATGGAGAGTTTAAATTTTAATTAAGTATTGAGTATGAATCTATTCTGAACTTTTTCTGTAACTGCATGTCAATTTTCCGGGTTAGAGTTAATTGTTGAAGGGGATTTCGGTGTCCACTTGCAGGAAGCATGTGTATTGGGCTGAGAATTTTAAATTTAATCTCCCCATTTATGGAAATAATGATGTTGGGATGTTTTTTATAATGATGGTGGGGGTAGTTTTCATAGGCATCGAAGTAGTATTGATGCTCTTGCTACAGATAATGGTGTATTTTGTTAAAAATACTTTGTTGATGTGGTTGTATTGGGATCCAAAATCATGTTGAATATTATGATCCTATAGAAAATATAGTGTAGTTATAGATATCTATTTTAGATAAGTGCAGGGTATAGATCTCTCTATCGGTATGGAAGACAATTATAATTTTGATAGTCCTTATATAAAACAGATGGGATGGGATGAGGAGGCGGTTTCAGTTACTTACATTGGTCAGATGACTTCAATTGATGACTAAAGGGTATGTGGTGGCTAAACTAGAATCATTAATGTTTTGACCCAAAATGTTGTATTGCCTCCTCAGGTGGATGTTCAAAAACTACATTTTTTTATTTGACCTCACAAATCTATAGGTGATCATACCTCTGATGAGTAACTCTCTATTAATGAATATGATTCTCATAAGATGAATGATCAATAGTTAAAGTAGGATTTGAGGTATTTGACTATTCAAGGGTTCAAAGTTAAGAAAATTTTAGCAGATGAATATGGATTCAAATTTTTTATCCCTGGGAAATATAAAATATACGTTCTTAAATTGAAAACTAAATAGTTTGTATATTATTCTACTCAATTTTAGGTTGGAAATGGGAGGGTGAGGAAAATATACAAAATTCATATCAGGATTATCCATCTCATTTTATTGATCTAATGAAAATTTTATATTTCCCTCTTGGAAAGGCCTCATATGAGGTATTCACTAGTGCATGGGAAAAATTCTAGTATTATACCTCAAGAAGATTTGGAAGGAGAGAGACACATTGCAGGCATCATTAAGGAGGTGGCAGAATGGTATTTCATGCAACTTGATGTTACCTTCTATATGATGGATCTAAATGTATTTGGTTTTAATGTATATGAGGAAATGCATAAGTTGTTATCCATTAACTTTGTGGAGGACTTTGAGCTCATCCAAAGATGAAAATTCAGAATTTATATTAGAAATTCGTAATTTTCCCCAATTCATGTGTTACATTCGATTCATTATCAGGTGGGGATTGTGAAGTGCCACAAAGGGTCCAAATATGATGGAGAGGTCAACATCTAACCAGAAGTGGGAAATATCCTATGAATTTGGGATCTAGAATGAATTGAATGGAATTTCTCTTTCCTAGAACTCTATTTTGAGGCGGGCATCTATGCCATGTTTGGATTTTATTTTATGTCCCTTGTATGCTTTTATTTTAATAATAAAATTTTGGGTTATGGGTTTTTTTTAACCAAGGAAGTTGTGCCTTTTATTAGCATCTTTTAACCCTATTAAAGGTGGATCTTTATCACCACTATTCTTAGGGGTGATAAAATGTTTTAATATAAAATATTATTAAATTAAATAAAATTATTATATTTATATTCATAAAATTATGTTTATTTATATATGTTAATTAAAAAATGAATTTATATAATTAATGTGAATATTATATATTAATATATATTTTTTAAAAAATTCAAATATAAATATAATAGTTTATTTAAAATTATTAATAAAATCATAAATATATATATATATATAGTTATAGAATTATAATAAATATATTTTTTATATTTTTATTATATATACCTATATATTAATAAATATATAAATATATAATTATATAAATATATATATAATTATAAATAAATATCTATAAAAATATGTATTTATAATTATAATTATAAATATATATATATAGTTAAATAATTATAAATTTATAATAAATATATTTTTTATTTTATAAATATATATAATTATAAATATATATATAATTATGTATATATATATAATTATATATATATTTATAATTTTAAACCAATTTATATAAATATATTCATTTATAATTTTAAATATAAATAAATAAATACTTATTTGAATAATTAAAAAAATTATAATACTTTTATTTAACTAATAAATATATTTATTATGTTTATAATTACATATATTAATATATATAAGTATATATAATTATATAATTATATACATATATATTGATATAATTATATATAATTATATAAATATTTAAAAGAGGAGAAGCTGTGATGTTGTGAGAGCAGTGCTTCTGGAGATTTCATAGAGATTATGTCTTTGATTCATGATGGACTCACATTCACACTTCTTTTTCAATCTAGATGATGTCTTTCATGGACCTTTGAAGTCGACTGATCAAAATCAGGGCTCACCATCTATTTTATATGCCTCTACAAGTACTTCAGTGGGTGTAAATTCGAAGGATAATGTTTATCCATAAAAAGATAATCATGCTTCTTTTGAAGATAAGGTGAAGATTAACTGGTTCTTCACATATTCATGGAGTGTGAGTTCCTCTAAAATAAAAAAAATGTATCTTTGGAAGTCTTTGATGAAAATAAAAAGCTAATTGTAGAAAAGATTGTTGAATTAAAGCACTCTATTCTTACAAGGCAGACATTTTAGGGAAAGGAAAATCCTTGGAAGAATGAGGAGTTGAAGGAATTGAATCCTTCATATTTGAGGCATTGGTGGATGGAAGATAATCTTAATATTGAAAGGTTATTTTCATATATATATTCCCTCTTGATCATATCAAATCTCGAGAGTGGTTTTTTGGATTCATATATATTAAACAGGAAAAAATAAAGATCCAAGATTGGGATTTATTCTTCAAATTGGCCTTGATGAATAATTTTATCACTCTGACATAGATACATATTCATTGTCTTCCCTGGTTTTTTGGCTTCCTCAAATGTTGTGGGTCATTACTTATACATTATGGGTGCTAGTTTAATTGGACAAAGAAAATGAGAATGCTCTATTTGGAAGCGTTACTAGAGTTTTAGTAGAAATTGATCTTCAATAAACTCTTACATACTACGTTATTTTTCATTATTCTTATAGTATATTGTAAATCTCTATAGAGCTTTAAGTGAAACCATTATTTTTTTAAATGTGAAAATATTTTTCACTTGGAATCTGAATGTTGATGGAACCATAATTGTACTAATTATATGAAAAATGTAAATTCCATTGTAAATTTTAATTATAAAATGCCTCTTTTTGGATACATGAATGATTGGGTAAGCATGATCCCTGTTGGAAGTAGTGACACAATTAATGTTCATGGTAAATAACATTTTGTTTCCAATCTGAATGATCCTTCTAATGTGGCTGGTGGAGCTCAATCACTAGCGAAGTTTACCAAGGATCCCTCTATTCCTTTAGTCCTAATCATCCATCTCAAATGTATGAAGGATGTAAATGGTGTATTTAGCATTGTACATGGTTCTAAATGGGTTATAACACTTTTTTTTTGTTCTGGGGATGATCTTAATGCTCAGAAAAAGATCTATGATAAGTCTCAATTGTCTTCCACTGATGATAATGTCAACTCAGTGTACTTTCAAGTGGATATGTTCCTAAAATATTGACTTAGTATAAGTAATAAGTCTCTTGATATGTTGGGTTCATCAAATGTTCAACCCAAGAAGAATAAGAGTGCCTTAAAAAGACCTTATGCAAGTTGCACATTCTATTTTTCTAGAATATGATAAAGTACCTATTTCTTTAGCTAAATATAGAACTCATAATGATTTAACATCTAGAATTGCTTCAAATAAGAACTCATATATTGATTTGGATATAATAAATATGAAATATTTTGGAGATCATGACTCTATGACTTTTTTTCTTGGGAATTTTTCTTTGAGTGGCTACTCACTACTATATTGGAAGACTTGGGAGATGTATTGGGAACTAGTTAGAAAATTTTAGGTGGAGCTGATATTTTGGATATTTAATAAAATCTATTAATGTTACAACCTAAAAAAATTTATAAGCTTATATTTATTGATGAAAATGGTGTTGGAAATGATTATAATATCCCGATTGGAAAATATGTCATCCCACCTTTTTATTCCATAAATTTTCATTACATTGTATAAACAAATGATCTTTTAACTTTTAGTTTCTTTAGAAAAGGGTTCATACTAAAGGAAAACAAAATAAATTATTGTAAAACAATTGAAATATTTTTCAAAGTATTATCATAAGTACAAGTACAATATCTCATAACCTGGGGACATGTATCACCACAAAGGGGTGTGCATAAGGCTCAATAAGGGAATGCAAGGGAAAAAGTTTATAAGCGATCTTGAGAAATATCAATAAGAACATGAGGAATGTCATTATGGCATGAGAAATGGAAAATGAGTCATAGAATAATTAAAATAACATTAATAATAATATTAAAAAATTTCTACATCATTTAAATGATACATTCATAATCATATCATCATGGTTTGTCACTGAGGTGTCATATAAATTACCAAGGTTATTCACCTAAGTATCATAAAACATGTCATATCTAGAGATTAAATTATTTACACAATTAATTAGTGTACTATAAATGAGAAACCTTCATATGTATTAATTAATGTTATCTACATAGTTCATAAAAAATATCATAAATAAACTATGGAAAACAAAAGAAATTGGTTTCATATAAAATATCATAGCCTTTTAAAACGTGCCTAAAGGCAAGACCATTATGTCATTTTAACCCACAGAAAGGGAATGTGGGTTTCATGTATGTTAATAATAAAATAAAATAAATCATTCATTACATCTAGGTGAATAACATTATAAATTAAAGAGTTTTTTTATTCACACTGGAAATGAAAGATAATTTCTTGAGGATAAAATAGAAATTTTGAGAGGTAAATCCCACAGCATAACGAGTATAAAAAATGGTTTTAGAAAATTTATAAATGAAAAGTATTATGGGAATTCCATTAATATAATACACTAAGCGTCCAGATGAAGCCGAGAGCAGTGCTGCAAAGAAACCTAAGGTAGTTAGTCGGAAAATACTGCTAGGTAAAGTCATAGATTTAGAATGGCTGTTTGAAACTAATTTACTGTTGAAGCAAGCGTTGTCGTTTCAAAACCTTGAGCAAGCTTTTAATAGTGAAAATTCTGAGTTTCTATATGAGGCAGAAATGAAAAATTTATTTAGAACTGTTCAGTTTAGCCTTGGAGATACAAAGGATAGTTTATTGGCTCAAGTAGAGGATAAGGACTTTTCAATATCATCTGTAGAGATAAGTCAAATTCTTAACTGCCCTCAAGAAGGAGTTTTTCATTTCGATTTACGGAATATTGGAGATTATGTACATAAGTCTGAAGACATTATGTCTTTTCTGTTTGGAACCAGAGTGATAAAGAAGATGTTTATTAAGGATTTGGAGCCCGATCAGTAAATTTTGGTAAAATTTGTTCAGACTGGTTTAGCACCAAGAATGGCTGAGATGGAGAAAATCCTATACCCGGAAATGTACATAATGTATCTTCTGATGTGTGATATTATGTTTAATTTTCCTTGGTTTATGATAAGATATCTGAGTTACTACTGTCAGAGTGAAGCAAGAATGACCTTTTTCCCTTATGGAAGGTTCATGTCTTTGTTTTTGTTTAAAAGAGGAATGATCAGATTGGTAGATGCTGGGGTGAAATGTCACCACAGAAATGTTTTTAATGCTGGAACTTTGAGGAAAGTAGGATACTTCTAGAGCACAATTAAAGGAAAACTCTTACCTGTTGGAGCTGAGGAAAACTCAGAGAGTGCTCAGGCTCAACCGGCTAAGTCCAAGGAGGGACAAGCAGAATCAAGAGTTAGTACAGTGGCAAGGAGAATTCGTTTTGAGATGGAGGAAGTTGAGGAAGAGAGTAGTCAAGAAGGACTTCAATCTAGAAGGAAGAGGTCAATTGATGAAGAAATTATCTCTCCTGCCTTGAAATCCTCTGAACTGTTATTTTCTTATTCATTTGTGAGAGAAGCTGTTGTGGCGCAGACTGCACCAATAGAGGAACCAGCAGCTCAAACAGAAACTCAAAAAGAACCTCAATCTGCTGCTGTGGCTATTGAAAAAGTAATTCAACAAGAACAACTTATGGAGGCAGTGCCTGGTGAAGAAGTGGCCCGACCTCAAGATTTACATGAAAATATTGTTCTTGACCAATCAGTAGAAGTCAGAGAGACTACTGTTCGTGATGAACATACTTCTGAAGCTAATACAGAGGTACTTCAGGAAGATTTTTCAGTGGAAGAGTTTCAGGCTTCAAAAGATAGTTCAGTGGATCAACCTTGTCAGGACAAGGACAAAGAACAGTCAGATGCAGATTCCTTACCACTTGCCCTGCTTCATCAATCTAATTCTGGACATGAGAATCGAGCACAGGGTGCCCCTGATTCGACAAAAGAAGAAGTTGTTGAGTTGTACAAGCGTATCTCTCAGTTAGAATCTGAGAATGTTAGTCTCAGAAATTCTCTGAACTTAGAGCAGTTGAAGTTTCAGAAGCTGAAAGAATGTACTGTTTCAAGACAGGAAGTAGATTTGTTTAAGACTGATATGTTGCATGCTGTTGATCAGTTAAATTCAGAGATGGTAAAGAAAGATGATTTGTCTGAGTTGAAGATTTACATGGAGAATAAATTTGAGTCTGTTGCAAACAGTGTTGTGAGTGGATCAGGCTCTTCACCTGATTTGATTCGGAAATTTCAAGCAATTACTGTAGCAATGAGCAATATGAGTGACAGATTACACGATCTTCAGTGTAATAGTGCCCCTTTTTCAGTTTTGCTAGAAAATCAGAGATTTTTAGTGGATCAGTTGACATCTGGAGAGCAACCGATTAGGATTCTTTTGAATCAGTTTTCAGAAAAACTGTCTCTTTTTGTTGAAAAAGAAGAAAGAATGCATGAGTTTTTCAGAGTTAATTTGATTGAAGATATTCATATGACTCAAGAGAACATAGATCTTATCATCAAGTTAGGAGATGGGATGATGAAGAGGCTCAGAGAACAGTTTACAGAGATAAAGACCGCGATTCAAAGGAGATAGACACCTTTTTTCCTTGTCTTGTCTATGAACCTTGATTCCTCTGTATATCACAATCGTTTATATATATAACAGCTTGTGAATGAAAATTCTTTTCTTACTTCTTTTTTGTTTTGTTGTTTATTGATTTATGATTGAGTTAGCCAGTATAACAAATTTACTTATTCATACACAGTTAATTATAGCATTTACTTATAGTTCAGTGCAATATTGAATGTGTTCAAATCCGTAATTTTTCATTCTTTTTGATATCACAAAAAGGGGGAGAATTTGGATAAACACAACATTTAAATTCATTTGTTTCCTATGAAGAAATTTGGATATATGGGAGAATTTGGATATATACGACATTTATCTTTTATCAATTTTTAGCTGAAAATTTATTTTTATGGGGGAGAAATTTTATTATAGTTAAATATTGTTTTAATCCTTTCAAAATTCTAAAATTTTATAAAACTAATTTTTCAATAAAGATTGCAATTAAATTAGTTCTATTATTTTATGGGTTTTGTGATCATCAAAAAGGGGGATATTGTTGAGCAATGTATTGTTTTCAAACAATTCAAAATAATGTTTTTTAAAGGGGGAGATTATTTTAAATAATACTCTCTCTCTTTATGATGATTTTGATGCTCACAAATACCCTTAATTATTTACTAATTATTTCGTTGAGTATTTTGCAGGAATTTATTTTATTTATTTATTTCATATAACGAGATTTCATACTTCATTTATTCCGAGATCAATTTTAGCACGTTCTGGAATCACTGTAGCGTGAGATCAGTTTTAGCGCGTACTGGAATCACTGTTCATACCCTACGTTGATGAACGTAACTTATGGATGAAAAGTTTACTTTTTATGTTAAAAGAAACGTATGGTTAAGGAACCTTACGTTATTTTGAAACATATGGTTAATGAACCTTACGTTGTTGAAAAGTATGGAAGAAGAACATTACGTTTGGAAGGAACCTTACGTTTTTGTTGTTGGTCAAGTATGGAAGAGAAACCGTACGTTAGTTTTCAGTGTTGAGTTTGTTTCTCAAAAGTATGGATCATCAACCTTACTTTTATAGTCAACCGTACGTTAGTTTTCAGTGTTGAGTTTGTTTCTCAAAAGTATGGATCATCAACCTTTCTTTTATAATCAACCGTACGTTCTTTGGAGAGTTGAAGCAAGACAAAGTATGGATGATCAACCCTACGTTTGAATGCTGAAGAGAAAGTATGTACGTTCTGAACCTTACGTTCTGAACCTTACATTCTGAACCTTACGTTTGTGAACCCTACGTTTGGAGCTACGTCATCAACCCTACGTTTGGCGTTGGGATATTTTTGAAAGACGATATTTCCTTTTGCATTGGTCAAACAGGCGGATTATTAAGCGGATTTCGAGCCGATTCTTAAGTACGACTTTGACTGAATCAAAGACGATTTTCAACGGATTAATGATTGATTTAAACGGAGCTTTTTATGCCGATTATTCAGGGGAGTTACAACGGCTCTGTTATTTCATTTATTTTTTTTTATATCGCGAATCTAAAGAAGATTTTCATGGATCTATTTATGCGGAAGATTTTCTCAGATTTAAATATATATGTTCTATCTTGGAAACTTCGGATATATATATACACAGGAAAGTGTATGAAATATATAGATTGATCTTTTAACGAGTAAGAAACAGAGACTGTGTGAAGGCGTTCTTTTCTGGTGATCGAGAAGAAGTGTAAAACCTTTATTACCGAAGGAAGATTTTGATAGCAGATTCACGTGTTCTACATCGATTATCTGTTGTGAATCTACTGCTGCTGAAGTTGTGAAGTTTCTTGTAATATCTATTGCAACTGGATCGACTCAGAACTGTTTTGATTACAGATCTTTATTTTCTGAAGACGACGATCTATCTACTGGCAATTGCTTTCTGTTGCAATTGTGAAGAACAACTGGAGAAGTGTTTTCTTTATCGAAACCCTTTTTATTTTTGAGTAATCAGCTTCTCGTTCTAAGCTGTGTGGGTTCGTGTTTGAACCAGGAAGGCTGTGTTTGCCTGAAACTTGTAAAGGTGTCAACTGCCTGTACTCAGTTGTGAACAGGTCTGTGGAAACGAGGACCAGATAGTGAAAATCGCCAAGCTCGTGGATTTGAGCGTTGGTGGAGTGGACTAGGGGCCTTCTGTTCCCCGAACCACTATACATCCGTGTGTTCATGATTTTACTTTTTCCGTTGCATATTTAATCGTGCTAAAGCATAGTGGAAAGAATTTGTCTAAATTGAAGAGATTGTAATAATTTTAAAAAGACACAATTCACCCCCCCCCCCCTCTTGTGTGTAATCCGTAGATTCAGATCCAACATTAGCATGACTACACTGTCCCCAACAATCAAATCACTTTGACATTTTTACCAATGAAAATTCATTTAGTCAGTACAGATATAAAATATATAATATTGACCATTGGAAATAGTCATCACCATTGACAAATATTCAACATACCTAAATCATACCAAATAATTAAATTATAGATACTTAGTATACTCTACATTATGCTTTATCTAGGACCTTATAAAATGACAAGAATTAATAGAATTAAATGGATGATTATGAGAACCTCCAAAAAAATTACACAAATATTTCCCATAGGAAAACATAATTATAGATGTCTAAGAGTGAAATATTTTCATTGTCTTTTGATGAAAATTTGTCATAAATACATTATGTTTACCATTATTTTCGTTCCCTTCCTTAATACAGGTATGAAAAACTTAAGTGACTCTTATTTTTTCCTTTATACTTATTATTCCACACTATCTATTCACAATAAAACCAATTATTTTGATATAACCAAGACAAAATGAATGTGCATTACAAATATCATTGAAATTAATTCCTACTTTAGGTTCTATCTTCCAGACACACCATACACTATCCTCTACATCATTACAAAATTTAAACAATGTAGGTACCTAAAGATCTACATTAAATAGCCAGTCAAAATTGTGGCACAATAGATCCAATAGATACATATATAGTATATTGAAAAAAACCAAAAAAAATAAAAAAAAACTTAAATATTTGTACTATTATCTATATAATTGGACAAAATCATGGTTTAACAAATAGAGCTCCATTTTTCACCTTATCGACCTACAATCCTACCATCTCTAATCATCTAGTGCATTGACTAAGCTACATCACTCATAGACTTCACTCACCTCCATCAGGTGTTGTTATATCTTTAACCATATTGGTCATGAATGTTATTATAGAATAGTATAAATTTCGTTGAACCCTAGGGTGGGAAACTTGTTAATCTGGCATGGTAGAATTTTATACAAACCTAACTGAGAAATATTTTCTGTCATCATATTTTTATATCCCTATAAATATTACTCTAAGATAGTGTACATGATAAGAAAGAGCACCAATTAAAATGAATCTCAACATCCAATGCCATGTTGTGATGAGGCACATGTCTCAATCGTTGGGTATAAATTTACATCTAGTTTCTAGAGGGAAATTGAGATTATGTTAATCCAATTTCACTATTGGTGGTCACCAACCTGATAAATTATCTTTAGATGAAACCAACTCTCATTTCTATTTATCTCTAGGTTGCAGCTACACTTTTTATTGGTCCATATTGGGGGTCACCTAGCATTTTGTGTGGTTGTATTTTTCATTAACATTCGATAAAAGAAAAAATCCAACTAGAGGATGTGATTAAAAAGAATATATGGTGGAAGTGAAAATATATTTGAATCATGCAATAGAGTATCATTTCAAATTTGGGTCTTTCAATATGTGTATATCCTTTTGAATCATAAAAACCTCATTAAAAAAAGAAGATATAATGCATGGGGTGTTCCCAAATAGGGAATGTTTGTTCAAGATAAATTTTGATGCATGATAAATTTCATTGTTAGATATGAAAATTGATCAATGTATATGTTTATTAGAGGGTATTTTTTGACTTTGTATTTTATCTATATTTAGGGATTTTAAGGTAGATAACCATGATGATGGAAGAATATTGAGGTTGTCTTTATAGTTTTATAGGAAATAGATTTAACTATTCTATCAACTTATAGAATGAAAATCTATATCTAATTATAAATAATGGAACTATAAAGATCAATTGAGAATCAGTATTAACTTGTTTATAATAATATTCAATTAAAGAATTATATGTGCAGATTCTGAATAAAATAGCATTAGAATATATATCTTTGAAAAAATAATGTTGGAATATCTCCGGAAATTTTCCTCATGAATAAAAATTGATATATCTATGTGAATATGAATTTACTCCAATATTAAAAAAGTTAAAGAAATTATAAGCCTAAATCTATCTCTATAATGGTTATCAATATTATTTCTTAATGAATATATGTTTAAATCTACTCATAACTATTAGAATATTTATTAATATGAAAAAATATCATATTCCATTTAATTTCATTTGAATTTCAAATCTGATATTTTTTAAAGATTCGACGAACCATCATTCTAAATTATCAAAATATTTCCTTTCAAAATTATTTTTATATGAAGGATTGTATTTTGATTTTTTCACCTATCTTGAGATGCATAAGGAAATAGAGTCTCAAGATATATATGATATATATTGTTGTGACATGAGTTATCTGATGTGATGATAAGGGGTAAGCATGTCACCTATAAGAGTTTATAATGAATTATGTGTGAGAACTTTGAAATAATAAAAATATAGAAGACATTAAGTCTTGTTTTCCAATATCAATCTTTTTTGGATGATTTTTAGTCCTCTAAATAGTGTTACAGACCTATTTGGGTTCATAAGAGTATTGATTTTCTTGTGATTATTATGTTTTCAAAATTATCTTATTAGTGATTATAAAAAACATTGATAGTTTAATAGAAATTATTGTTTCTTGTAGTATGTTCTGACAAAGTATGCTTTTAGTATTTGTTGAAATTTCTATGTCAAGTAGTGTTTCACTCATCAAAGTTTGAACAGTGTTTAGATTTATTATAGAAGTGGGTTTTATGTTTAAAGTAAAGATGGTATTCATATAAGGAGCAAGAGGTATGCATTAAGGGGAAACATGGTATCCCTAAAATAATAAATCAATGAAGGATATATATTAGTGTGTGATTCATTTAAAAATTTGTTGCATTAATAATTTTAAGAAAGGCGAATAAAAAAAAGAAGTGATAACCCAATATAATGAAAGATTAAAAACAATTGTATTTTATTAATATAGGGGAGATGTAGAGGATTAATTTTATTAAATATATTCAAAAAAACTAAAAAGAGGGAATTTCAGATTCACAAATTTACTGTCTAGATATATTGAAACTAATTAAGCTATAACAGAGATAATTATTTGAGGATTTCTGTGGATCCATTCTTGAATTATGTATTTAATAGGAAAATTTGGGTTATGAACATGAGATATTATATCTAAATGATGGAGAGTTTAAATTTTAATTACGTATTGAGTATGAATCTATTCTGAACTTTTTCTGTAACTGCATGTCAATTTTCCGGGTTAGAGTTAATTGTTGAAGGGGATTTCGGTGTCCACTTGCAGGAAGCATGTGTATTGGGCTGAGAATTTTAAATTTAATCTCCCCATTTATGAAAATAATGATGTTGGGATGTTTTTTATAATGATGGTGGGGGTAGTTTTCATAGGCATCGAAGTAGTATTGATGCTCTTGCTACAGATAATGGTGTATTTTGTTAAAAATACTTTGTTGATGTGGTTGTATTGGGATCCAAAATCATGTTGAATATTATGATCCTATAGAAAATATAGTGTAGTTATAGATATCTATTTTAGATAAGTGCAGGGTATAGATCTCTCTATCGGTATGGAAGACAATTATAATTTTGATGGTCCTTATATAAAACAGATGGGATGGGATGAGGAGGCGGTTTCAGTTACTTACATTGGTCAGATGACTTCAATTGATGACTAAAGGGTATGTGGTGGCTAAACTAGAATCATTAATGTTTTGACCCAAAATGTTGTATTGTCTCCTCAGGTGGATGTTCAAAAACTACATTTTTTTATTTGACCTCACAAATCTATAGGTGATCATACCTCTGATGAGTAACTCTCTATTAATGAATATGATTCTCATAAGATGAATGATCAATAGTTAAAGTAGGATTTGAGGCATTTGACTATTCAAGGGTTCAAAGTTAAGAAAATTTTAGCAGATGAATATGGATTCAAATTTTTTATCCCTGGGAAATATAAAATATACGTTCTTAAATTGAAAACTAAATAGTTTGTATATTATTCTACTCAATTTTAGGTTGGAAATGGGAGGGTGAGGAAAATATACAAAATTTATATCAGGATTATCCATCTCATTTTATTGATCTAATGAAAATTTTATATTTCCCTCTTGGAAAGGCCTCATATGAGGTATTCACTCGTGCATGGGAAAAATTCTAGTATTATACCTCAAGAAGATTTGGAAGGAGAGAGACACATTGCAGGCATCATTAAGGAGGTGGCAGAATGGTATTTCATGAAACTTGATGTTACCTTCTATATGATGGATCTAAATGTATTTGGTTTTAATGTATATGAGGAAATGCATAAGTTGTTATCCATTAACTTTGTGGAGGACTTTGAGCTCATCCAAAGATGAAAATTCAGAATTTATATTAGAAATTCGTAATTTTCCCCAATTCATGTGTTACATTCGATTCATTATCAGGTGGGGATTGTGAAGTGCCATAAAGGGTCCAAATATGATGGAGAGGTTAACATCTAACCAGAAGTGGGAAATATCCTATGAATTTGGGATCTAGAATGAATTGAATGGAATTTCTCTTTCCTAGAACTCTATTTTGAGGCAGGCATCTATGCCATGTTTGGATTTTATTTTATGTCCCTTGTATGCTTTTATTTTAATAATAAAATTTCGGGTTATGGGTTTTTTTTAACCAAGGAAGTTGTGCCTTTTATTAGCATCTTTTAACCCTATTAAAGGTGGATCTTTATCACCACTATTCTTAGGGGTGATAAAATGTTTTAATATAAAATATTATTAAATTAAATAAAATTATTATATTTATATTCATAAAATTATGTTTATTTATATATGTTAATTAAAAAATGAATTTATATAATTAATGTGAATATTATATATTAATATATATTTTTTAAAAAATTCAAATATAAATATAATAGTTTATTTAAAATTATTAATAAAATCATAAATATATATATATATAGTTATAGAATTATAATAAATATATTTTTTATATTTTTATTATATATACCTATATATTAATAAATATATAAATATATAATTATATAAATATATATATAATTATAAATAAATATCTATAAAAATATGTATTTATAATTATAATTATAAATATATATATATAGTTAAATAATTATAAATTTATAATAAATATATTTTTTATTTTATAAATATATATAATTATAAATATATATATAATTATGTATATATATATAATTATATATATATTTATAATTTTAAACCAATTTATATAAATATATTCATTTATAATTTTAAATATAAATAAATAAATACTTATTTAAATAATTAAAAAAAAATTATAATACTTTTATTTAACTAATAAATATATTTATTATGTTTATAATTACATATATTAATATATATAATTATATATAATTATATAATTATATACATATATATTGATATAATTATATATAATTATATAAATATTTAAAAGAGGAGAAGCTGTGATGTTGTGAGAGCAGTGCTTCTGGAGATTTCATAGAGATTATGTCTTTGATTCATGATGGACTCACATTCACACTTCTTTTTCAATCTAGATGATGTCTTTCATGGACCTTTGAAGTCAACTGATCAAAATCAGGGCTCACCATCTATTTTATATGCCTCTACAAGTACTTCAGTGGGTGTAAATTCGAAGGATAAAGTTTATCCATAAAAAGATAATCATGCTTCTTTTGAAGATAAGGTGAAGATTAACTGGTTCTTCACATATTCATGGAGTGTGAGTTCCTCTAAAATAAAAAAAATGGATCTTTGGAAGTCTTTGATGAAAATAAAAAGCTAATTGTAGAAAAGATTGTTGAATTAAAGCACTCTATTCTTACAAGGCAGACATTTTAGGGAAAGGAAAATCCTTGGAAGAATGAGGAGTTGAAGGAATTGAATCCTTCATATTTGAGGCATTTGTGGATGGAAGATAATCTTAATATTGAAAGGTTATTTTCATATATATATTCCCTCTTGATCATATCAAATCTCGAGAGTGGTTATTTGGATTCATATCTATTAAACAGGAAAATATAAAGATCCAAGATTGGGATTTATTCTTCAAATTGGCCTTGATGAATAATTTTATCACTCTGACATAGATACATATTCATTGTCTTCCCTGGTTTTTTGGCTTCCTCAAATGTTGTGGGTCATTACTTATACATTATGGGTGCTAGTTTAATTGGACAAAGAAAATGAGAATGCTCTATTTGGAAGCTTTACTAGAGTTTTAGTAGAAATTGATCTTCAATAAACTCTTACATACTACGTTATTTTTCATTATTCTTATAGTATATTGTAAATCTCTATAGAGCTTTAAGTGAAACCATTATTTTTTTAAATGTGAAAATATTTTTCACTTGGAATCTGAATGTTGATGGAACCATAATTGTACTAATTATATGAAAAATGTAAATTCCATTGTAAATTTTAATTATAAAATGCCTCTTTTTGGATACATGAATGATTGGGTAAGCATGATCCATGTTGGAAGTAGTGACACAATTAATGTTCATGGTAAATAACATTTTGTTTCCAATCTGAATGATCCTTCTAATGTGGCTGGTGGAGCTCAATCACTAGCGAAGTTTACCAAGGATCCCTCTATTCCTTTAGTCCTAATCATCCATCTCAAATGTATGAAGGATGTAAATGGTGTATTTAGCATTGTACATGGTTCTAAATGGGTTATAACACTTTTTTTTTGTTCTGGGGATGATCTTAATGCTCAGAAAAAGATCTATGATAAGTCTCAATTGTCTTCCACTGATGATAATGTCAACTCAGTGTACTTTCAAGTGGATATGTTCCTAAAATATTGACTTAGTATAAGTAATAAGTCTCTTGATATGTTGGGTTCATCAAATGTTCAACCCAAAAAAAATAAGAGTGCCTTAAAAAGACCTTATGCAAGTTGCACATTCTATTTTTCTAGAATATGATAAAGTACCTATTTCTTTAGCTAAATATAGAACTCATAATGATTTAACATCTAGAATTTCTTCAAATAAGAACTCATATATTGATTTGGATATAATAAATATGAAATATTGTGGAGATCATGACTCTATGACTTTTTTTCTTGGGATTTTTTCTTTGAGTGGGTACTCACTACTATATTGGAAGACTTGGGCGATGTATTGGGAACCAGTTAGAAAATTTTAGGTGGAGCTGATATTTTGGATATTTAATAAAATCTATTAATGTTACAACCTAAAAAAATTTATAAGCTTATATTTATTTATGAAAATGGTGTTGGAAATGATTATAATATCCCGATTGGAAAATATGTCATCCCACCTTTTTATTCCATAAATTTTCATTACATTGTATAAACAAATGATCTTTTAACTTTTAGTTTCTTTAGAAAAGGGTTCATACTAAAGGAAAACAAAATAAATTATTGTAAAACAATTGAAATATTTTTCAAAGTATTATCATAAGTACAAGTACAATATCTCATAACCTGGGGACATGTATCACCACAAAGGGGTGTGCATAAGGCTCAATAAGGGAATGAAAGGGAAAAAGTTTATAAGCGATCTTGAGAAATATCAATAAGAACATGAGGAATGTCATTATGGCATGAGAAATGGAAAATGAGTCATAGAATAATTAAAATAACATTAATAATAATATTAAAAAACTTCTACATCATTTAAATGATACATTCATAATCATATCATCATGGTTTGTCACTGAGGTGTCATATAAATTACCAAGGTTATTCACCTAAGTATCATAAAACATGTCATATCTAGAGATTAAATTATTTACACAATTAATTAGTGTACTATAAATGAGAAACCTTCATATGTATTAATTAATGTTATCTACATAGTTCATAAAAAATATCATAAATAAACTATGGAAAACAAAAGAAATTGGTTTCATATAAAATATCATTGCCTTTTAAAACGTGCCTAAAGGCAAGACCATTATGTCATTTTAACCCACAGAAAGGGAATGTGGGTTTCATGTATGTTAATAATAAAATAAAATAAATCATTCATTACATCTAGGTGAATAACATTATAAATTAAAGAGTTTTTTATTCACACTGGAAATGAAAGATAATTTCTTGAGGATAAAATAGAAATTTTGAGAGGTAAATACCACAGCATAACGAGTATAAAAAATGGTTTTAGAAAATTTATAAATGAAAAGTATTATGGGAATTCCATTAATATAATACACTAATTACACTAATTTCATAACATAAAGTGTAAAAAAGAACTTGGTTTAGAAATTATATGACCTACCACATGAAAAAGTGAAACTGAAGGGATAGAAGTATAGATTTCTTTATCCTTGAAGAGTTGTTCCAAAAAAATGAGGATTGTGACTGTGAAAACTTGAGGAAACCTTTGGAGGACCCTTTCAGAGTTAAAAATACTATAGTTTCATAGAGTATGTATTGGAAGTGAAATGAAATGGATAAATTGGTGGGTATATGTATCAAAAGTGGGGGATTTGTTTATTAATTTCAAAATCTAGTCCTTGAAAACATTGATTGTTGAAAATGAAAAACCATGTGATTTCCCATGGTATTTGACCACGGTTATGGAAACATGGGTCATATTTTATGTTATTCTAATACAAAATATTCAATCATCATTTTAAATTACTTCATATGGCTTGGAAAAGTAATGTTTCCACATAAATAATTTATTTAAAATTATTGTTTCTATTTTAGACTTTGTAAAGTAAATTATAGGCTTCAAAATTGATTAAAATCTATTAAAATAATTGATATTGATAAAATTACATATTTCAGGTCTTGGATCTTGGTTAATTATTTATAAAATTATTATTACATAATTATAAATTCATTAGACATACAGAAAAAATGAAACTGTAATTTTTTTTCTATTCATGAGAAAATAGTGTATTTTAGAAAAAACTCATAAATTCACCCTAAAATAATTTTTAAGTGATGATTTAAAAATATTTCTCAAAATATTAAAATTTTATCATATTAATTTAAAAATTCTAATTTATGAAAAAAATAGTTGATTGTTAGTGGATAGTAAAATTTTTGGCACTAGGAAAAATTATTTTAACATTTATATTTAAATAATAGTTTTTTTATCATAATATTTCATTAAAATAAGTATTTTTTATTAATATATTATTTTATTATAAATATTTATATATGTTCTGAAAATTACAATTTCAATCCAGAAAAATCAATTTATCAAATTCTATCTCAATTTTATTAAGAAAAACTATTCTTAAAATAAAATTGATAGAATAACAATTTTTTTGATATAATGGAATTAGCCATTAAGTAACTAGGGTCTCTTGAAATTTCCCCTTATAAAACAAGCATATGACATAGGGGTAAGGTGTGTGATGGTTATAGATTCACGGGGCATATCAGATAACATCGTCAGAGTGGTAATTTCCACTATGTTAATCTTCTGTCATATGATATTTCGTTCAAGATTCACTTATTGTATCTCTACTTGGGCTTGTTCAATGGTGAACCCCAGTGGTGATACCTCCCTTCCATGATCTAAAAATGTACTTCATACGGAATGACTCTACTAAAAAATTCCATCAAATCTTCTTTTTTTATCAATTTGTCTTTGTCAAAATTTACTTTTAAGCACTAATTATAACATTCATATTATTATCAAGAGTACAGTTCCCAATAGACATATTTACCAATAGTTATATAAATGTCAAATATAGGTGGCCTAATTTTCCTTTATATTAAATTAAATATTAAATTGAAATGTTTTTGTTTTTTATAATATAATATAACCCACATTTCTTGGAAAGAAATATCATTCAAAAAGTCTCGGTCCTTTCATTCTTCCCACCTTATGAAATTTTGTCCCTAAATTTTTCAACATATTATCTTAGTTGAGAAAAGGTATGAGAACATAAGTCTTATTTTATTATATATTTTCGACATAGCTTCTTCATATATATGGTTCCTCCACAACACTTTCTTGTGGTGGGTAGTCATGTCACGTAGAACCATGTATCTACGTTCTAAGATCTCAAATGATTGCTCCTTATAAGATAGTTTATGTTCCAGTTGTATGACCTCGTGACTTAGTACTTGTGAGGGATCAGTTATGTACTAACTCAAGGGATATACATAAAATACATCATGAACTTGATCTATATTTGGTTGAACTTCAAGTTCATAAGCCACTACTTCTACGTGATCAAGGACTTCATAAGGACCAATGTACCTCAGGCTAAGCATCCCTTTCTTCCCAAATCACATGACTCTATTTAATGTTTATATTTGAAGGATAAATGTTTCACCAACATCAAACTCTATGTCCCTTCGATGATTGTCATCATTTCTCACCTACCATTTCTGAGCAAAGGTAATGTTTTTTTGGATGGAATTATCCTTTCCAATCATCTCTTGAACAACATCCGGCCCAAGAAGCTTTCTCTCACAAACTTCATACCAAAAAAATATGATTTATACATCACTTCCCCTACAGAGCTACATAGGGTCTGATTTGAATTCTCTAATATAGGTTGTTGTTGTATGAGAACTCAATTATTGAATTATTCTGATATCATCCACCTTTAAATTCCATAAAAAATGTTCTCACCAAGTCCCTAAGTGTCTGAATAGTTTTTTTCATATTTTCCATTAGTTTGGGGGTGATAGGCCATACTGAAATTCAATTTTATATTTAGAGCATGTTGAATAATTCTACATAATTTTGATGTGAATATTTTATCATGATCAGAAATGATAGAAAGTGGTACCCCAAGAAACCTCACCACATACTTTATGTAAATCATGGAATGTTTTTCAAGAGAGAAATATTACCAAGTTGTAATTAAATGTGTAGTCTTGGTGAGATGATCCACTATAACACATATTTCATTGCCTCCATTAGATTATTTTGGGATACCAGTTATAAAGTCCATAGGTTTATTTTATAACTTCCATGTTGGTATGGGTAGTGTCTAAAATACCCCTTTTTGAAGTTTCCACTCCGCCTTCACTTGTTGAAAAACCATGCACCTTTTAGTGTAGTAATAAGTATCTTTTTTCATGTTATCTCATCAATAGTGATCACGAGGGTCACTATACAATTTAGTGCTTCTAGGATTTATAGAGAATATAGATCAATGAGATTCATCTATCATCTCATTCTTTATTTTAAAAATATATGGGACACATAGCCTTGTATGAAATTTTAGTACACCTATACGATCAATTTTGAACTCAGAAACTTTCCATTATTCAAGTCCTCTATCTTTTATTGTAACAAGGTATATTATCATTGATCATTATTTATTTTCTATGATAACGATGGTTGAGAAATAATTTGGGATAGTGTTGATAATTTTTATTTCCTTATGATTCCCATGTGATGTTATACAAGGTATTTGACTAAAGGATCTACATGGGTACTCATCATTATCAACACAACAGAGTATTTCATACTTAATTAATTAGTGACATTGCTTTCTCTTTTGGGATGATACTTCACTGATCAATCATTGTCTTTAATAAGTTCCAAACATATCATGTTTCTCATATTCAATTCCTTTTACATAAAAATATACTTCAAACTTAAGTGGTCGGTGTATATATCTCATTTCTCCCTATAAAAATAGTTCCTCAATATCATTTGAGTAAAAAACAACTGCATCAAGATCCATGTCATGTGTAGGTTAATTCCTCACATGAGGCTTCAACATTCCAGCTACATAAGAAATCACTTTTTAATTTTTCATGAGTATTCACCCAAAACCTTTAATATATGAATCTCTGAAAATAACAAATCTATCTCCGATAGAGGGTAGAGTTAACATGGGTGTAGTAACTAATCTCTACTTATGCTCATGGAAACATTCTTCACACTCTTATCTGTAGGTAAACATCTCCCATTTTTTAGTTAACTTGGTTAGTAAATTTGAAGGTTGTGAAACGTTTTTCACAATCCACATATAATATAATTCTAAACTAAGGAAACTATGAATCTCTATTACTATTGTAAGATGAGTCCACTCCTCTACAACCTTTTTCTTAGAAAGATTAACTGATATTTCTTCATTGGTTAAAATGTTACACAAGAAAGAAACTTGTTGCAACAAATATTGAAATTTACTGAATATTCTAAGTGCCCTATCCTTCCTAAGAGTTTTAAATATAAACCTTAGATGATCCTCATGCTCTTGAGGACTTTTGGAATATATCATAATATTACGAATAAAAACTACCTAAAACTTATAAATGCAATCCTTAATGACTATATTCATCAAATCCATTAATATAATAGGTGTGTTTCTAGAAATGATGGGCATAAAAAACTCATAATGAACATGTAATGATCAGAAGAATTATTTGCAATATCTTATGTATTCACCATCAATTGTTCAAGATAGATCAAATATCAATCTTGTATAAGAAATGAACCCCACAAAGCTAGGCAAATAAATCATCAATCCATGGAAGAGGATACTTATTCTTCACTATGATCGTGTTATGTTCTTAATGATCAATTCATAGTGGCATTGATTTATCCTTATTCTTGACAAAGGGAACAGGTTCATACCAAGATACACACTTGGTTAGATAAACCACTTCTCCAATAGATCGTTGAGTTGTTTTTTAATTCCTAAAACTCTACATTTTCCATTGTATAAGGGATCATTGATATCATCATGGATCCAGGTATGAGTTCAATGGGGAACAATACCTCTCTTTTTAGAGGAGGTCTAGGTAACTCATTGAGAAATGTTTCAATGAATTCTTGAATGATTAGGAAATTTTCTATTCTAATAATTTCATTTACTTCTTACTCATCACTGATCATTTCCAAAAAAAGGCTATGGGGTGCTTATAGAAAATGTTCATTTTAAGATATATCTATTCAAAAATAAATATTGTTTTTACATTAATGAGTACTATGATTTCCTTTCTTCTATAGTTGATCTTAACATTATACTTTGAGAGCTAGTGCATCACTATTATAATGTCAAATTCAAATATGGTAATGACTACTATATTTTTTATGAGATTATACTCATTAAAGTGAATACTGTAGTTTCTATGACCTATTGATTATTGGGTAATATCACCAGGAGTATTGAAAAATTACACTAATTATATAGATTAATTGATTGATTTTGTATTCTTTTCAAACATGGAGAAAATTAAGGAATGTGTAAAACCTGAATCAGAAAATGTAATATCATTCTTTGAGAGAAGAATGAGAGTGCCTACCGCCAAATCAATTAAAGATTCAACTTCAGCCATCATGATAGAAAAATATTGACCTTTATATCCTCGCCTATGCTAAGGTTGATGATGATTCCCCTCTATTAACTTCTTATTTGGGCAATGATATGAAAAGTACCCAAGTTTTATAGACGTGAATCATTGGACTTTAGGTTGGGATTGCACCACCTTCCATTTGTTGTTAGTGTTGAGAATTTTAGGCTTCTCCCCACTATGATAGTTCCAAAACATGGACATCTCTTCTTAACTAGTAAAATTACCTTCTCCTAAGAAAACTGTTCATTGAAGGTTTCTTCCCATATTTGTTGAATGTGGGAAGTTTCACTTAATTTCCTACTCTTCCTTGATCAAAGTTCTTCCCTAATCATGGATCCATTAATATATTCATTTAATTTAATCTATGTGACCATTGTGTCTCTCAAAACTCTTGTTCAACATTCATATCACTCTTCAATATCTCTTCATATCTTTCATAGTCTCTATTAGATAGAGTATTCTATAAATGGGTTCTTAGTACACCAATGAATTTGTCAACCATTCCATTAGGATCCATGTAAAAGATAGAGTTTTAATGATAATGTCTTGTAAAGTTCATCTGATAGCATCCCACATATTTTTTTCCTTCTGATTTAGCTCTACAAATTCCATCCCTATTTTTTCCATCAAACAGGGGAAATGTTTTCTGAAAAATGTTCCACTAATCTCTTCACACTAAATAGAATCAATCACCCATCTTATATTTGTTTTTTTAATCAGTGTCCACCACAGATCAGCTTCTCCCTCTAAGTGATACATATCCAGGGTGACATTCCCTTCTTCCGAAGAATGAAGTAAAAAAATACCTTTTTTATAGATCTTATTCAGTTTTCATCAATCTATGAATCGGTAGATCCACTGAATTAATATAGTCAATGATGCATAAAGGACTCAATAGAAAGTGGTTCCCTTCTAGGTGGAAACGTTCTCTTGGATTGAATCAAGTTGTTTCTCATAACTCGAGCCAGTTAACTCATCATTCTCACGATTGTTTCCATTCTGGATTCCATTGGAGTTCCTTCAGTGAATGATCTATTATTCCCGCCATTTACGCGGTACCTCTTATTTGCCTCCATTTTATAAATAGAGAAAAACATAGTGAGAAACATGTTTCTTTTAATAATATTATAATTCTAAATGAATTTGTATGTCATAAAACATCATACTTAAATATTTAGTCATTATTTTTGGGTGTTACCTCTAGACACATATGTGTTGAAACAACATCCTCTTATTTATATCAAAATAGGGATTTATTTTCTCGAAAACTACAAACTTAATTTTTCATAAAAAGGATGCCTCTAAATATTTAAAAATTCTATAGGGATATTCTTAAAAATTTCAAGTCCTAATTTCTAGAAAAAACTAAACCATCATTTGATACCAACTATGGAATCCCACCTTTTATTATATAACTTTTCATTACATTGTACAAACATAGGATCTTGAAATTTTTATTTTCCTTGAAAAAAAGGTACATAATACATGAAAACATAAAAAAAATTATAATACACTTGAAAGGATTCATCAAAAATTAATAATAAGTACAACTGCTACATCTCATTATCAAGGGACATTTATCAAATTAAAGGGGTGAGCATAAGCCCTGTTAATGTAAATCAAGTGAAAGAATTTACATGTTATCATGAGGATAATAAATAATAACATGAGGAATATCATTAGAGTATGAGAAAGGGAACTTGATTCTCATAATAATAAAATGTATAATAATAATAAAATGAAAATATGGATATAACTATTAAATGAGCCATTGATAAACATATCACAATGGTTTTTCCCTGAGTTGTCAGGAAAAATACTTAGGTTATTCACTGTGGTATTGTAAAACATGTCATCCCTAGAGATTAAATTCATTAACCATTTTATTAGACCATTATTAAGGCCACCCGTCATATTTATTAATTAATGTGGCCATAATTGATTATAATAAAACATATCATAAAAAACCAATCAAAAATAAAATAAATAGGTTTCTTATTAAAGATAATAGTGTTTTAAAATGTGGTTAAAGATAAGATCACTATGTCTTTTTTAACCAATGGAAAGGAAATATAGGTTTTATGTATGGTAATACCCTCATACAACCAAAGGGTAAGGTGTGCGATAGTTATATATTCATAGGGTGACTCGACTCCCCTGAGTGATAATTTCCACTAACTTGAACTTCTCCCTTAGGCAATTTAATTCTAGCTTCACTTGTTCAAGGTCATCTTTGGATTGATGAAGGGTGAACCCTAGTGTTGATACCTGGCTACCATGTTCCAATAGATTGGATTTATACAACACAAATGTACTGGTTGAGGAAATAAACTATTCTTTCTATATCAAATATCCTTTTTCATGTTTTACTTAAAAGCACTAATTATAACATTAAATTATTATCAAAAGTATAGTTCTCAATGGTAATACTAACCAACGGTCATATAATGGTCAAATCCATATGGTCACATTTACCTTTATATACACTTCATTATTAAATAGTTATGGTTGTGTTTTTTTGTAATATAATATAACACACATATTCAAGAAGCAAATATCATTCAAAAATAATGGTTTGTTACATGAAAGATGAAAAAACTACATCTTGACCTCATTCTGTAAATGTTGGTTTAGTTGGTCCGGATTTCTCTGCATCTTCTACTGAGGGGGATGCATCATTTGAAATGAGGCATGATAGCATGCCTCGTATTGGGGAAGATGAAATAGTGATAATGCATGATATGCTTGGTAATTAAGAGTTTCCCAAGACATAGAAGAGATGTAGACATCCAGGTGGTCTGGGTGGCTTCTGAGGAAGGGGTGGTAAACAGATGAGTTCGATTGAAAATTGAAAATGGACATACCCATCCAAATTTTATGATCTTATGAAATCTTATTTCAACTATTTTGGGAATGATTCTGTCATGGAATGTGAAGTTTCAAGGAAAACAATTCAAGGCTGCTCTAGAGGATTATGAGGGGGAGTGACACCTTTAGGGCTTCATTGAAGATATAATTTTTTTTTTTTGGATTTAAAATAAGAAGTTATCTTCCCCAAAATAAGGCCTGATGTTTTTTGGATACATGAATTATCTTAGTCTAAAAATTGTATAGAACCATTAAATATTGTAGCAAGAATAACTATTGCCTGGATATTGAGGATAATTAAAGGAACTATAAGAGTAGCATAATTATAGAGGACTTCTCTGATTGTTCATTGAGTGATGTGTGTGTGTCGCCCCAACGGGCCATGTCATGGTGGTGGGGATTACAGCAAAAGTACAGAGGTCTAGATCCCAGAATGTTGGGTCCTAGAGGGATCATCATGAATTGATTTCATATTTTCTTTGTTATGGGCATTTCAAGCTTTGGCATGCCTTGCTTTATTTTTTGTACTTTATATTTTCTCTATTAAATTTTGTGGGTGTGGGTTGGTTTTCCAACATGTGGTAGATCATTTTTTGTTAAAAATATTTATATTTATATAAATATATTTATAAATAAATTTAAATAATTATAAATATATTAATTTATAATCAACATTATAAATAAATAAATAAATTTGGAAATTATTAGAAAATTAAATAAATATATTTATTATATTTAAAATTATGTTAACTTATGTATTAGTAAATATATTTAATTATATATATATATATATAAATAGAAATATATATTTTATTATATACAAATATTTATTTATTTATTTATTTATAACTATAATTATAAAGAAATATATATTTATTTATATATTTTTAAATAAGATTTAAATTACAATAAGTATATATATATTTAAGTAATATATAAATATTTTTTATAAAACTTTTAATAAAAAATGAACAATATTTTAATAATTTTTCATATATAAAATGACCAAATTTATATTACTCAAAAGGTTTAATAGTTTAATTATACATATTAATTACAACATGTGTATATAATAAAAATAAAAATAATATATTAATACATTATTTAAAAATTAAATAATACATAAATGACTATATTTATTTATATATGTATTTATTTTGATATTAAAGAATTTAAAATATATCTCCATGTATAATTGCATGTATGTATATGTGTGTATGTATATGTGTCTATGTGTGTGTGGATGTGGATATGTACAATTCTATGTCTGAAATTCACTTAAATGAAATGAATTTAGTTTTTAATTTTTTAATATTTTTAATATTTCTATTAATTTGTTATTATATATTCATTAATAATGTTAAAAATATATTTAAATATTTTATAATATTTATTTATATGTATATTTATTTTATATACATGTAATATTTCCAAAATTTTTTAATTTATATGAATAATATTTATTAATTTTAATTTATGATGTTTTAATATTTAAAATATGTTTGGCATTTTTATAATTAATTTATTTAAATGCTTTTTAATAATTTTTTAATTGAAATATTTTATTATATATATATATATATTAAAAAAGGTATTTATGAAATTTTAAATAAATAAATAAATAAAATTTTAAAATTTTAATTATTATATTTAAATAATATTTTTATTCATTATATTCATAATTATATATTAATAAATAAATATATTTACATTAATTTATTTAAAATTATATATAAATTATTTTTAAATATATTTATTTATAATTATAATTATAAATAAACAAATGAATATTTAAATAAGATATATATTTATTATATTTGTAATTATACATTAATACTTTTTAAATATTTTTATTTATAAATATAATTATAAATATGTATAAAAATTTAAATAACATATATTGTTATATTATTTATAATTATATATATTTATATACTAATGTAAATATATATAATTATATCAATAAATTTATAATTATATAGAAATATTTTTAAATATATTTATTTATATTTAAAATTAGAAATAAATGTATATATATTTAAATAGTTATATGATTATAGTAAATATATGTAAATAATAATCATATTTATTATAAATATATAAATATATATATTTGGATATTAATAAATAAATATATATATGGGCGCTCTCATGAGCTCTCTCTCTCTCTCTCTCTCTCCGGAGCACCCTATTATGGTTTCTTTGTTTCATCTTGGTGATAGTGTCGATCTGATGGTCTAGTTTTGGTACTCTTTAGTGACATGAGGTGGCTAAAGCATATGATGTGAAGCGACGACGGTATGACCTTAGTGCTCGAGGATGGTGTTGGCGTCTTTAGCTTTGGAAGATATCTATGGTGACATTGACAGTTGTGTTTCGTAGTTGGTGAATTTTCAGGCATGAGACACTGATTTAGATTGAGGTGCTCATGGCCTATGCTCTAGTTTCAGGGTGGCACAGTTCTGGTCGAGTCTTTGGCTTCATCGTCAAATCCAATCTCCTTGTTTCGATCATCCCAATTCCATCACATCTTCTCCAAGTTTCTTGTTCATCTGCAATTGTGTTTTTGTCAACATCGGTTCACATTGGTTCCCCAGAGGCTGGTTTCTATTAATATGTTTTCATGGGTCTTTCTCTTGGCTAGTTTTGACTGTGGGGATTCACCCAAATTGGGGGATGGGGCACAACAGATGATCTGGTTGAACTATGCCGAGGAGTGTGGTTGCGGGCAGAGGCTGGTCTTACAAGTCATCAACTAGGCCTTGGGGTTTTAATGGACCTTTAGTGCTTGGGTAGATGACTTTTGGGGGCATTTTTTGGGACTTCTAATATGCATTTTTTAATGGGTTTTGTACCACTTGTCTCTCGGTCCACTGATATTTAATTTATGTGCCTCCGGGCATTCTGATTTATAATGGGTTCTCCCCGAACCTAGTTCATAAAGGGTTTCTCCTTTCCTATTTTCTAATAATGGGGCTTTAACCCAACCTATTTGAGTAGTTATATAAATTCATATTTTCATTATTATAAATATATTAATTGATAATTTATAAATATAATTATAATTATATAAAAATATTTATTTATAAAAACTATTATATGTATATACAAGTATTTATATTATTATAAAATTATAAAAAATATAATTAAATACTAAATATATTTAATATATTTAATTTTTTAAAATTTTATATAATTTTATAATTATATATAATTATGTAAATTTATTTATAAATATATACAACTATTTTTAAATATTTTTATTTAAATTATAATTATAAATATATATATGTATTATTAAAATTAGATCATTATCTGCTCTAAAATTTTAGTGTTCATAAAATGGTATCTTTATCAGCACAAAAAATGAACTAAAAGAGTAGTTTTATCAGCGCTTACTATTTTTGGGCTGATAAAAAAACTCTTTATTAGCACTTTTTTTAAAGTACTGATAAAATCCTAACACTAACTTATAAAAACCCTAATAAAGTCTCATATCTCATGGCTTCAAGATCTCGTCAAACCCTACTATTTTCGCCATTCTTGTTGAACCCTATTGTTGTCATAGCTATATATCTTAATCAAATTTCTAAACGAATCAATCCCCTCTAAATCTAACGTATGTGCCGATTTATTTTGTCAGAACCTCTGGAATTGTTTGCTGACTGTAAACTATACTGATGTAGTTTCCTCATGTTTTTATGCACCATGTGGCCACATATTTCACCCTTGAACAACATCACACCACTTCACACCACCCATCATGGCTTCAACAACACCTAGTTAAATGGATTACTTTTCATTTAAAATCTCCATGTTTTCCATGATCTTTTGTATGAAATTTAAATAATATTTTAAGATTGATAAACCTTTTAATTTTTCCTTCATGGTATGGCCATCAATTCAAGGTGTTTCTCACTCTTCACCTCAAACAGTAAAGTGAATTAACCTTATATAGGTAGATTATACCCATCCATTTCCAAATTTCCCTATTCTAAATGCCCTCGTGAAATAATACTTTTTAGAATAAATATTTTATGTTTTAATGTTTGTATTTCAGCCAATGTAATTATGAATAACTTTTTATATATTTTTATCATTTTTTATATAAACCAACATAAAAAATCAATATTTTGAGTAAAAGTCATGGATTTCTACATTAGTTGTTTTTTAGAATCAACAACAAATATTGTTAAAAATTTATTTCAACATCGGTAATTTTATGAACCGATATATAAATTCACATATAACATCTATTATTTTTATAACCGATGTTACAAGTGACTTTGTATGACAACCCTGCTTTTTATTACAACTTAAACATGCTTTATTACATAAAACATCACTTGATACAACAAAGAAGATCGAGAGGTTTAGTGTCTTTGGGGCTTAGGATCATTACATAAAAACTTTAAACTTGAAATACAACATCCTTATTGAAAACTTCCTTTACATGACCACTACATTCCTTCGTACTTAGCATTGCATGGGATAACCTGAGGACATGCATAAGAAAAGGGTGAGCTATAAAGCCCAGTAAGGGAGTACATAATGAATAACATGAGGAGTACAATACATGTTAGGCAATAGGCATATCAATAGAGCATAAGAGAGACATGAACATAAAGGCATGATAAAGCATGATAATCATAACATGGAAATGTGGCAACAACACTTAACATTGAATTAGCATGAGCCAAGGCTCATTGCACATGGAGCATGAGTAAACCCTCATTGCACTTGAAGCACGAGTAAACCCTCGTTGCACTTGAATTAGCATGAGTAAACACTCATTGCACATGACGTATCATGATACTATACATTACCCAATGCATTGGAGCGCTATAAAGGGTGCACCCTTCTTAAACATTTCATTTCATGCATAAGTGTGCCACATGGATCATAAAACATGGATTCATAAAACATAATCATTTCTTCCAAGATAAAGGAAAGTGGAATTCATACATGAAACTTTATAATCAATATGTAAATGTGCATAAAGGTGAATACCCTTGATGGAGAAATGGGCATGGTATTCACTACACAAAGACATTGGCTTAGAAAATCGGTGCGATTTCGGCAGCGTAACGGCGTGACATAAGAATTCATAAAAAAAAGTGGATGAGAGAGAAAGGGGTTCCTCATCATATTTACATGAAATGGACAGTAAGGAGATCATATATATACATGTCCCAACAATATAAATGGAATTTAGATTCATGATACAAAAGTATTGCTTCAATGTAAAAGAAGAGAGAGAAGTTCCTTTCGGAATTTCGGCATAGTAACGGGTGTACATGGGAGGCATTTAATGAGAGAGAAAGGGTTCTCCCATCATTCAAACAATAATAGGGCAGTATGGGGGAGGTGCTAAACCATACCCCAACATTCATAATTGAAATAAAAAGGGAAATACAACTTAAAGAAAATTGACAAAAAAATGAGAAAGGAAGAAAACCCCTTACTTGGAAGTGTGCTTCCAAAGGCTAGAGAGAGGCTTGTGAGAGGCTTCTTGGGAGCTTGGGGCACCTTGAGAGGATTCTAGAGAGAGTAGGGCAGAGGTTGGACGAACTTCAAGGGCTTTGAGTGAGGAGGAAGTGGGAGATTGGGTGGGTTTATATAGGAAAGCTGAGAGAATTCTTTATTATTTAGGTTTGGGACCCCTTATATTAAAATAATCCAAACCACAAACCATCCCATGGTATTTGCCCATGGTTTCTGGAAAAGGAGAGAGGAAAAAAATATTTTACAAAGCCAAGGTCCGAACTTATTAAAAAAATTAGGGTTGCTTATGTGGAGGTGAGTCACACTCCCATTGAAATTAATTTAAAAAGGCAAAGTGTTGAATAAGTCTTGAGGGCTCCATTAATGCTTTGAAAAGTGAGTCAAACAAACCCAAAACCTCATTATTTTAATGATAAAACACATATTGGCCGAACATAAGGATTATGGAATTTTATTACATCACCATTGGGTCATTATGATGTCATAAAACACAATATATATTTAAATGGTATTTAATTTTTACCCAAAAATTTGACTGTCTCAGAAAATTATGAAAAATTCACCGTTGGATAATTTCGACGTCCTGATTCCAAAAATAATATTTATTTTATCTAAATAATTTTATAAATATGTGAATTTTCACTTTTAAAATAAAAACCGACATTTATAAAAAAATCACGGGTTTTGACAGAAATGGCTTTCAAACCTTAATAAAAATTTTAATTGCATTCATAAAATTATAAGATCATTTATATTTAATAAAAATTAATTTAATATTAATAATAATATTTTATTAAAATATTATTTAATTCAAAAATCTTTTAATTTAATAAAATATAATTCTTAATTAAATAAAAACTAAAAACACCGTTTGTACTTAAAAAACTAATTACAATGTATCAAAAATGACTAGAAATTATATTCATTATTATATACAAAAATAATGTACATGAACATGGTGCTACTTATTTGTTACATAACCCCTTAAAATAGCCGCATAAGACCTAAGGGTAAGGTGTGCGATGGTGACAAACTCTTGGGGTTGCTCGGATAACATTGCTCGAGTGGTAATCTCTATCAACTTCCATTTTTCCCGTAGACGATCACGTTCGAGCTTGACTTGATGAAGCTCAGCTTGGGCTTGGTCAAGGGCAATGCTCAAAGACGCCACCTCCTTTCCGAGCTCCGACAAATGGGCTTCGTAAAGGGCAATTCTACTGGATGAGGCCATCGCTTCCTTTGTCTGAGTAGAAAATTGGTTCGTTAAAGCCTTATATTTAAACTACCCAGATGATCACTGTTCAACGGCTATAAAAGTAACGGTCACAAATCTTAACGTTAAACTAAAGAAGTTGACATCTTATAAAAACATAAAGAAACATTTAACTGGATCAAGAGGGGTTTTCCATTAATGAAATTTTGGGTCGTTACAAAATTCCCCCCTTAAGAAATTTCGCCCTCAAAATTTTCCTTTTCCCACACTAAAACAAATGTGGGTAACTTAGCTTCATCATATCCTCCGACTCCCAAGTTTCTTCTTCAAACTTGTGGTTTCTCCACAACACCTTGACGAGGGGCATTGTCTTATTTCGTAGAACTTTTTCTCTACGATCTAAGATCTTCACTGGTTGTTCCTCATAAGAAAGATCGTCTTCTAATTGTACCACCTCAGAAGAGAGTACATGTGAAGGGTCTGGTATGTACTTCCTTAAGAGGGATACATGGAAGACATCATGCACCTTGGCCATAGTAGGTGGAAGTGCTAGTCGATAGGCCACAGCCCCAACACGATCAAGAATCTCGAAGGGGCCGATGTACCTTGGACTTAACTTCCCTTTCTTTCCAAACCTCATGACCTTCTTCCACGGAGATATGCGTAAAAACACCATGTCTCCGACTTTAAACTCAGGGTCTCGTCGATGATTATCTGCATAACTCTTCTATCGACTTTGGGCTGCCTTGATATGCTGCTGAATGGTTTTCACCTTCTCCACCATTTCTTCAACCATTTCTGGTCCAAGCAGCTTACGTTCACCGACCTCATCCCAACATGTCGGTGTTCTACACCTTTTCCCATACAGGGCTTCATATGGGGCCATTTGGATGCTCGAGTGGAAACTATTATTATAAGAGAACTCAACTAGAGGCAGATGTTGATCCCATCCTCCTTTAAAGTCCATTGATCACGCTCTTAACATATCCTCAAGTGTTTGGATAGTCCGCTCGGATTGGTCATCAGTTTGAGGATGATTGGCCGTACTGAAGTTCAGTTCAGTATTCAGAGTATGTTGAAGACTCTTCCAAAACTTAGAGGTAAATCTTGGATCTCGGTCAGACACAATAGATAGTGGTACTCCATGCAACCGTACCACTTCCCTGATATATATCCGTGCCAGTTGATCCAAAGAGAAATCCTCTCGAATAGCAATGAAGTGTGCAGTCTTTGTAAGATGATCCACAATAACCCAGATTGCATTGTTGCTTTTGGATGTCCTTGGAAGTCCAGTGACGAATTCCATGGTGATGTTCTCCCATTTCCATTCTGGTATGGGCAATGGTTGCATCATCCCCTTAGACTTCTGCCTCTCTTCCTTCACTTGCTGACACACCAGGCACTTTGATGTATATTCGGAGATCTCCTTCTTCATATTATCCCACCAAAAGTTTTCTCGAAGATCTCAATACATCTTTGTGCTCCCTGGGTGAATAGAGAAATTTGAACTATGTGCATCATCCAAAAGTTCCTTCTTCAGCTCCGAACTTGATGGGACACATAGTCTTTTCCCAAACCGCACAATTCCTTCTTCATTAACATTAAACTCTGAGGATTTTCCCTTTTTGATAGCTTCCACTTTTTCTTGGATTCACGCATCATCCTTTTGAGCATCCTTTAACCTTTCCAAAAGAGATGGTTGAGCAATCATTTGTGAAAGGATTGATGATGTTCCCTTCTTTATGATTCCCACGTCCATCTTAATCAAGTCTTAGAAGATTGGATCCTTCTCAATTCTCCTCATTGATAGAATTGCTGGATCCTTTCTACTTAGGGCATCCGCCACCTTGTTCTCCTTCCCAGGGTGGTAATGTATTGAACAGTCATAATCCTTTATGAGCTCTATCCATCTTCTCTGGCGCATATTAAGCTCTTTCTGTGTGAATATATATTTAAGACTCTTGTGGTCAGTATATATCTCACATTTCTCTCCATAGAGATAATGCCGCCAGATTTTCAAGGCAAAGATCACCGCCGCCAACTCCAGATCATGCGTTGGATAGTTTCACTCATGGATTTTCAACTGTCTTGAGGCATAGGATGTCACTTTATCATTCTGCATCAGCACACATCCTAAGCCCTTCTTCGAAGCATCACTGAATACCACAAAAAGCTCCCCACTTATGGGTAAAGTGAGCACAGGTGCAGTGATAAGCCTCCTTTTCAACTCCTTGAAGCTTTCTTCGCATTCATCACTCCAAGAAAACTTTACTCCCTTTCGAGTTAGCTTGGTAAGAGGGTTGGACAATCGTGAGAAGTTTCTCACAAATCGTCGATAATATCCAGCTAACCCCAAGAAGCTACGGATATCAGTTACCGATGTTGGCCTCAGCCATCCCTCAATTGCATCTGTTTTGGAGGGGTCCACAGATATCCCATTTCTTGTGATGATATGGCCCATGAATGAGACCTCCTTCAACCAGAACTCACACTTGCTGTACTTGGCATAGAGCTTCTCCTTGCGCAAAGTCTCCAGTACAGTTCTTAAATGCTCCTCATGGTCCTCCTTGGTTTTGGAGTATATTAGAATATCATCTATAAAGACTACCACAAATTTGTCTAGGTAATCTCTAAAGACTCTATTCATCAAGTCCATGAATATTGCTGGATAATTGGTGAGTCCAAAAGGCATTAATATGAATTCATAGTGCCCGTACCTTGTACGAAAAGCAGTCTTGGGGATATCTTCCTTCTTTACCCTTACTTGATAATATCCCGACCGCAAGTCGACCTTGGAGAAGTATTGTGCTCCACGCAGCTGATCGAACAAGTCATCGATTCTTGGGAGAGGATACTTGTTCTTTATCGTGATTTTGTTAAGTTCACGATAATCGATGCAAAGCTGCATTGACCCATCCTTCTTCTTGACGAAGAGGACTGGTGCACCCCATGGTGATGCACTTGGGCGTATAAACCCTTTATCCAGATTCTCCTGTAGTTGTTTCTTCAGTTCTTCAAGCTCAACCACAGACATTCTATATGGAGTCTTGGATATTGGTATCACCCCATGTATAAGTTCAATTGAGAACTCAACATCTCTTCTTGGAGGAAGACTAGGAAGTTCCTCGGGAAATACTTCAGCGAATTCCCTCACAATAGGCATTTCTTCAACGGTGGTTTCTTCCTTGGACTCAATCATCTGAGCCAGATATGCATGCTCATAAGGCAGTAATATCCATGCTTGAGATGATGGAGATAAAGGAGATTCATCTTCCCCCTGACACTTGTAAAGAATCGGGGGTCAATTCTCCATATGGAGTGTGATTTCCCTCTCCCGACAATTTATGTTGTCTCTATATAAGGAAAGCCAATCCATGCCAAGAATTGCATCAAATTCCACCAAAGGGAGTATGACGAGGTTCGCTGGGAAATTCAATCCACAGATTATAACAGGGGAGGACTTATACTCATGGGATGCAATGATTGCCCCATTTGCCGTACTCACCGACATCTTTACTTCCATGATTTGTGGTGGTGCAGGGATTGTTCTACTAAACTTTTGAGATATAAAAGAATGCGTAGAACCTGAATCAAAAAGTACGTTCGCTATTCTTGAATGAATAACTAGCGTACCTGTCACCACTTCGTTGTCGGGGTTCACTTCGGCAGAAGTGATGGAAAAAGCTCTTCCTTGCTGTCTTGGAGGTTGTTGATTGCCTCCGATAACCCTTGGATTAGGGAACTGATTCGCAAAATGACCCGGTTCTTTGCATTTGAAGCATTGAACAACGCGTTGAGGTTCGAACGGAGCGTTCCTCCCCTCCGTCGTAGCCGCGGGTCCTTCTTGCTGACAGTTAACAGCTAGGTGCCCTTCTCTTCCACACTTAAAGCATTTTCTTGTCCCCATAAGGCAATTTCCAGGATGCTTTTTTCCACACTTTTGGCAAGTGGGGTGCTGGAATTTCTTAGCGCCGTTGGATTTATCCATCGGACCACCGGCATTGAAGTCCACCTTATGCTTCTTGCCCCCATGATACCCCTGTGATTCTCCGATCTCCATTTCAACTTTGAGGGAACATCTGACAATTTCCTCATAGCTGTCGAAGTCACGGATCGCTAATGCTTTCCGCAAGCTAGGCTTCAGCCCACCAAAGAAGCGGTCAACCTTGCATTCGGGGGTAACGACAAAGCCGGAAACGTATCGTGCAAGCCTTGTGAAGTTTTCCTCGTACGCTCCCACAGATTCCTCATCTTTCTGCTTGAGGGAATGGAAGTCCCTTTCCATCTTAAGACGGAGGGTGCGTGGAAAATATTTATCGAAAAACATCTTTCGGAATACCTTCCATTCCAAAGCCTCGATCTCCTCCTCAGGCTTCGTATTTTTGATCAACGTCCACCATTGATCAGCTTCACCCTCCATACGATAAGCCGCCAGGAGAACCTTCTCTTTTTTAGAGCATTGGAGGATGGAGAATATCTTTTCAATGGAGTTGATCCATTGTTCAGCAATCGTGGGATCGGATGATCCACTAAAAGTAGGAGGCCTTTGTCTCATGAAGCTTTCAATAGCGACTTGTTCTTTCTTAGGGGGGGGGGGGTTGAACGTTCCTCTTGACCATTGTTTCTATTCAAAACTTGAGTTAGCTGAGAGAGAAGCGTGACAAAGTTCGCGATTCCCGCTCCCATTGGATTGGGCATCTCATAAGTACAATCATCACACTGATCTTCACAACGGTTGTTAGCCCGAGTTCTCCTATTACCGTCCATTGGCTGGAATAAAAGGAAAGTTAGGGGTAACACATAAAGGGTAATCCAAAGACAAAAGTTGATGACTTATAAATAAACTTTAATCTCTTTAACTCATGAGTCTATAGGATTCAATCCAGGGTTTTCATGATCTTCCTTCTAACATATAATCTTAGGGGCATTTTTCCCTGAATAAGGGTTCATACTAAGATTGTGAATTTATCAAAACAAATCCCCCGGGAGTGTCGTAACCAAGAGTGCAGCAAGGCCCGTTGTCGTGCACCAGTTCCCGTTCGAGTCTAGCTCAAAGCGGTGTTTTCGGGTTTTACACCTAGGATACATCTGTGCCAGAGCCGCTTCTACCTGCTCGTATCCAGACAGGGATGTATTTGTTTGATAAAACAAGTAACACCCCAAGCTTCTACGGTACGCTTCTCTTTGAATAATGTGATAGCGTGTGTTGTACGCAACACCGAGTTCTAACACACCATAACTAATCAAACTAGCCGTTATGAATAGTAATACCTGCTTTTTGAAAATATATATATTTTATATTTGAAAATGGACTTCATTTTTGGATTCGGAATATCGAATTTAGCCTAAGGTGAAATTTTGGTACATTTTGGATAACTTTCATATTTTGATGAATAGTGAAAATTACTAAATTTTAATTAAAAACAACTTTTTTAGTCAAAATAATTAATAGTGATAAATTATGAATTTGAGTGGTTTTAAAGTATATTTAGAATATATTTTTACCATTTAATATAATGTGGGTCATTGGACATAATTTTACAATTAAACCGAACATAAACAAGTGTCAATCTTTTGATAGTTATTAACTCTTAAAAACACGCTTTTTGTTTTGACAGCGGAAATTAATTTTAAATTAATTTCTGCCACTTCTGTGTTTTGAATTTAGGAAAATGGATTCCATATTTGGAATCAGGATGTTCAAATTGTGTAAATGGGTAACTTTTATTTTTAGACATTTTGAATAATTACTGCGGTAAATATTTTATTTACCATGGTAAAGGGTAAATCCGATAAATAAGGGTTAAAAAATAATATTATAATAATACTAAATTACCCTAAAACGTGTCTTAACCCTATTGGTTGATACATGGTCGACCATGGGAATCTTTGGGTCTATTTTGGGACCCCATGGATCCACTTGTAAGTGATAATGACACTTTATTTTAATTTAGTTAAAATGAATACAAAAATGACACAAGCATATATCTTTTAGAACAACAATTGTTACATAGGGTTATATATGTTGGATTTTAGATTATAAATATTCATTAGAAAGCTAAAAAGATTTCCTAAATAATTATTTATAATTTTTAAACATTAAATAATTTATTTTATATATGACACAATGATGATGCAGTAATTACTATAATAGTGAAAAATTAAAATAATTGATATTATAAATACCCAAATAAATATAATATGAAACTTTTAATGAATTAAACTAATTTTCTAGGATAATATGATATATTAGGATTTATTTAATTGACTTTGTTCGAAGTAATCAATCTGTTATGAATTTCACAAAAATCAACTATTGAATAGTGTAAAAATTGACATAAAAGAGTTCTTAAAACAAATATTATATTATTAATTGATATTAAATTCCTAAAAATCTAAGGTTCGGCCAAGAGACTTATATCATGATAGGTTCATCATTAATGTACCACTTGGGGGTCTCTTGGATGTATATAGTAAGTTTATTAACCATATTATATAAAAATACAAAGAGACATTGTAAAAGTGAAACTAATTAACTTAGAGTTAATACTTAAAGATAAGGTTAATATAAGTACCCAAACCTGTCTAAATTCTATTGGTTGAGTGGTTTTCGACCTATCCCCACCTTAACCTTTTAATAATCAACTTTGGAGCCATTAGAAACCGAATATGAATTTATTATAAATTAATATTTCTAGCTTTTCCAAAGGTGCCCCTCACCCCTCTTATAAAAGGGCACTCATCCTTCTCATTTCTTCACACCTTCAAAGCCTTTTGGTTCGGCCAAACTCTGCCCAAATACTCTCCCAACATCCCTCACTACAACCTAGAGGCCTTAGTTTGATCAGAAAGCCAACCTATGGAGCCCTTTTGATCAAATCAAAAGAAAGAACCTGAAGAAGAGGTAATGATTTCACCACCCTTCTCCAAGTTCATTTCTTCTTCCACTTCTTCTTCCTTTGTTCTTACCATTCTAAAATAATAACTCCAGTATCTCACATATACTGTGATGTTATTATAAATATGGTACATCCATATTCAGTATTCTATCCACCCTTTGAATAACATGTCACCATACGTGCGTACGTACGGCTTACCGTCTCCACGTCGTGGTGTAATTGTTATTCAATATAATATTATTTGGATGGGCATAATAATGATGTGTAACTCAAGTAAATAATAAATATAACATGTTAATGATTCAGTATATATGATATAACATCCATTTATATATTATTTTAATATCAAAATAATGATATTGTCGCTCGTGCGTACGTACGGACTACCGTCTCCACGAACGCGATGAGATTCATTCTCAATCGTATCCATTCAAGTATAATTATCATTTGATGATTTAAAAATGATGTTTAAGGACTAGATATCATTCTGGATATGAATAAGATACAACAACCATGGCTTATGTAACAAAACATATAAAAGAAAATGAGTAAGTTAACTCCCGAAACGACGATAATTCTAAGATATTATTAACAAATCAATGTTAAAAGATCATATATGATATCATATTAATATATATGATTCTTGTATAATTTAATAACAACTATTTCACCATTATACAGGAGGTTAACCTACCCCAACCAAGGAAAAGTACAAGGTAAGGGTTATTTCACAATCTCTTCATTATCCGAGGTTGTTTATATGTAATAATCTACTGGGATCTCTTTATCATCCACATCCATGTTTCTTAAAAATGTATTTCAAAACATTTTTACTATTTACTAGAATATGAGTTAAAGTCATTTATACTCTTTTTGACTTTTATAAGTGGTTTATAAAGGAATCTTTCCGTCGTTTTCAAAACAAGGTCCCTTTTTAACCTTTTCGACAGAATTAAGGTAAGAATGTTTTTTTTAACTTATACGGCGGGTGCGGCTAATTTCCGCCGTTATAAAATCTTCAAAACTTCCCTTACAAGCTTATAAGAATATTTTCAAAGAAAATGTTTTATTTTATATGGATCTTAAATGATTTCAAAATAAAAAGAGATATTTCTTTAAAAAGAATTTTGATTTCATCTATGTCAACATCCTTTGATGGATTTTACACTTATTTGAAGTTGATTTATTGTAATACAAAGCTTATATATTGTATTGAATGTTTTGTGATATGTTTGACTGTGGATGTGCTATTTTTATACCATTCATAGTTTATGGTGAAATTATTGACATTTCGTATGCTAGTTTTAATACGAATGTTTATGTTATGTTTAAACCTTTTCATATGGGAATGCATTGGACTTAATATGTGACGGGTGGAGCCCGCTATAGCTCCTCGATGCATCGGTAGGTCTCATGAGACAAACTAGTGTCTTGGCACAAGGCCTTGACAAAATCTTATTTGTAGTCTTGGCACGAGGCCTTGACTATGTGGTTATGATAGTCTGGCATTATGCATTCCAACATTATGAAAGTGGTTATTGATTTTTGCATGTGATTATTCGATTAGTAGAATATCCATGTGAATAAGTAAATGGCATTATTTCATTTTACTTTTGCCATACTATGTTGAAGTTCAAGTTTAAAAGGCTTTTGTTTTAGTAATGCATTGCCTTAAATGTTTATTCTTATTTATGAAAGTTTCTGCTATATTGTTATCCTTACTGGGCATTTGAGCTCACCCCTTTTCTATGTTTTATTTTTCCCAGGATGTGAAGAAGTAAGTTATGAATGACCTGCAGGGATTTTATGAGGGGTTAATAGTGTGGATTGTGGAAACATTATGTTGTTGTATTAGTTTTTCATTTTATGATGTAATGTAAAACTTATGAATATATCTAGTGTTTCCAAGGCTACTAAACCAATCGGTCTTTCGAGATTTGATCTTTCTTGTGATCATGCCAATGTTATGTAATAATGCACCGACTCTGGGTAACTGGGGTCGGGGCGTTACAGTTGGTATCAGAGGAAGTTTAGTACAAACCTTGGAAGCTAGATTTAGATAAACTCTGATTAGAGCACGTAGACCTAAGATGAACTTTGAGGATTAGTATAAAAGAACTTCCGAGAATTTTGGTATTGTAGAGATTTTGTGAGTTTTCCGAGCAATACATCCCTGTCTGGATACGAGCAGGTAGAGGCGGCTCTGGCAGAGATGTACCTAGGGGTAAAACCCGAAAACACCACTTTGAGCTAGACTCGAACGGGAACTGGTGCACGACAACGGGCCTTGCTGCACTCTTGGTTACGACACTCCCGGGGGATATGCTTAGGATAATTCTCATTTTCTTTACAAACCATTATGAAGGGTTTATGAGTATATACATCCTCAAAGGAGACATTTTTATGGATTATATCCATAAATAGTTCAACTTATGTTAAGTGTTTTATAAGTATGGGATTATGTAATTTGATTCATAAACTGATCTAGTTTATGCCATTGTTTAGAAATGGCGCCTAGTGGAAGAAATGGAAACCGTATCAATGCACGCACTCCATGTAGGGATTTCCCTCCTGCTCAAGATATTTATAGTGGGGTTGGTGATGCAACTGGTGCTGATCAGCTAATCACCATACTGGGACAACTTACTCAGGTTATGAATAATAACCTTACCCGTATGGAGCACCCTGATCCGCAGCGTGGAGGATCAATGTTAGATCGATTCATGAGGCAACAACCACCAACGTTCAATGGGAATACAAATCCCTTAGTAGCTGAGCAATGGATATTTTCCCTAGAGAAAATATTTCAGGCTTTGGGGAGCAGTGAAAGGGAAAAAGTTATCATGGCAGTTTACCGCCTCACTGAAGATGCTGATCAATGGTGGTCATTGATTCAGAACATGAAGGAAGATGATGAAGTATCCAATATGGAATGGAGGGAGTTCAAAGATCTATTTTTAGAAAAATACTTCCCTCGCGACCATCGAGCAGATATGGAAAGGCAATTTCTGAGTCTGAGACAGAAGGAGGATGAGAATGTCACAAAGTATGAGGCTAACTTTACAAGGTTAGCGAGGTATGCTGGAGATTATATTCGCAATCCAAGAAGTAAGATTGATCGTTTCTTTGATGGGTTAAAACCATTTCTCTGTCGAGCATTAGTCTCACAATCCTTTTCATCGTACGAAGACATTGTCTCATGTGCTATCAAGACCGAAAAGGAATTCTCTAAGTCTTATAACTTTAAAGCAAAGCAAGAGAAGAAGAGACCTGCTGATCAATCTGGGAATGGAAATAAGGGGAAGAAAGGAAAGGTTGAATATCCATCATGTGGTAAATGTGGGAAGAAACACCCCGGTACTTGCTTGAAGGGAATGGGAGTCTGTTACAAGTGTGGTGAAAAAGGCCACCAAGCTCATGATTGTAAGGGGAAGAAGGAAGCTACCAACGTTCAGTGCTACAATTGCAGGGAGATGGGGCATTATGCAAATGCATGCCCTAAGCGTCAGGAGAACTTACCTCAGAAATGGCCAAGGGATCAAGGCCAGGCTTATGCTATCACTACTGCTGAGGTAGAAGCTCCGAAAGACGTGGTGGCAGGTAATTTAATGGTTTCCTCAAGTTTAGCAAATGCATTATTTGATTCTGGATCATCTCATTGTTTCATATCTTCCCAGTTTGCTAAGAAAATTAGATATTTCCAATTTGATTTAATAAGGGAGTTGTCAGTTAAAACTCCTAAGGGAAGTATCGTTGTAACAAAGTTTTGTGAATCAGTCCCCATTAGAGCACATAAATTTTCTTTATCTGCTGATCTCATCGTCATACCTATGACTGAGTTTGATATAATCCTCGGTATGGACTGGCTTTAGGACTATGATGCGAAGATTTATTGTAAGAAGAAAGAGGTTACGATTCTTGATGATAATGATAAGGAACACCTTATTTTTAGAGCAGAATCGTCACCACCTAATTCTTATTTAGATCCACCCTCAATAGCTCAACTAAATTCAATTATTGGGGAGGAAGAGAATGAAATAACTGCGGGTGAGGAAAGGAATGTTCAAATAGAGGATGTACCTGTTGTGAAAGAATTTGTAGATGTATTTCCAGAAGATTTACCTGGACATCCTCCAGAACGAGAAGTTGAGTTTTCTATTGATTTGATTCTTGGATCAAGGCCTATATCGAAGACCCCTTATAGAATGGCCACTGTAGAGTTAGTCGAACTAAAGAAACAACTAGAGGAATTGAGTAATAAGGGATTTATTCGCCCTAGTGTTTCTCCATGGGTAGCCCCTGTTCTTTTTGTTAAAAAGAAAGATGGATCTATGAGGTTATGTATCGACTACAGGGAGATCAATGCTATAACGATAAAGAACAAGTATCCCCTACCTCGTATTGATGATTTGTTTGACCAACTGCATGGAGCTCAATACTTTTCAAAGATTGACCTTCGATCTGGATACCATCAGTTGTGTGTGAAGAAGGAAGACATTCCGAAAACAGCATTTCGAACCAGGTACGGGCATTACGAGTTTACTGTAATGCCGTTTGGATTGACTAATGCACCCTCTGTATTCATGGATCTAATGAATAGAGTTTTCAAGGAGTATCTCGATGAATTTGTGGTGGTGTTTATTGATGATATCTTGGTATAATCCAAAACCTACGAAGATCATGAAAATCACTTGCGCATTATCTTGAAGACTCTGAGGAGGCATGAATTATATGGGAAGTTTAGCTAGTGTGAATTCTGGCTTCAGGAGATTTCTTTTCTTGGCCATATTGTCTCTAAAGATGGAATCTCTGTTGATCCTTCTAAGACCAAGGCAATCCAAGAATGTCCAGCACCTACGAGTATAACTGAGGTACGTAGTTTTATTGGTTTGGCAGGTTATTATCGACGTTTCATCCAGAATTTTTCCCGATTGGCTAACCCATTAACGAAGCTCACACGTAAAGGCGTTAAATTTGTTTGGACAAAAGAGTGTGAAGAATGTTTCGAAGAACTGAAGAGAAGATTAGTCAATGCTCCTATATTGACTCTACCATCGGGGAATGATGGGTTCGTTATTTATAGTGATGCATCGAAGAAAGGACTTGGCTGTGTCCTTATGCAGAATGATAGAGTTATTGCCTATGCATCACGACAGTTGAAAATTCATGAACAAAACTATCCTACTCATGATCTCGAGTTAGCAGCAGTGATCTTTGCTTTGAAGATATGGAGGCACTACCTCTATGGTGAAAAATGTGAGATTTATACTGATCACAAGAGTTTGAAGTATATTTTCTCACAAAAAGAACTCAACATGAGTCAAAGGAGATGGCTTGAATTACTCAAGGATTATGATTGTACGATACACTACCACCCAGGGAAGGCAAACAAGGTGGCAGATGCTTTGAGTAGAAAAGACCATAGAGTTTTGAACAATATGAGAATTGAAAGGGATCCAATTTTCATGGATCTAGTGAAGATGGACATGGGAATAACTAGGGAAGGTGAAACATCAATGCTTTTTCAAATGGTTGACAAACCATCTTTACTAGAAAGGATTAAGAGTTCTCAGACTGATGATGAAGAATTCCAAAAGAAGATTAAAGCTGTGAATGATGGGAGATTGAGAGACTTTGTGTATGAAGATGGAATTTTGAAATTCGGGAAGAGACTTTGTGTTCCCAATATACCTGATCTAAAAAGGGAATTGTTGGATGATGCTCATAGTTCCAATTTCTCTATACACCCTGGGAGCACCAAAATGTATAGAGATTTGAAGGAACATTTTTGGTGGGACAACATGAAGAGGGAGATTGCTGATTTTGTATCAAGATGTATGGTTTGTCAACAAGTGAAAGCTGGAAGGCAACAGCCTGGAGGAGTCATGCAACCTCTTCCCATACCGGAGTGGAAATGGGACAATGTTACGATGGACTTTGTCATGGGGCTACCAAAGACTCCTAGAAGGAACGATGCAATATGGGTTATTGTTGATCGTCTTACCAAGACAGCACATTTTCTTGCTATAAGAGAAGATCTACCCCTGGAACGTCTAGCAAGACTATATATTAATGAAGTTGTGAGACTTCATGGAGTACCCCTATCGATTGTTTCTGATCGTGATCCCCGTTTTACTTCAAGATTCTGGAAAAGTCTTCAGAAATCCCTGGATACTAAACTTCATTTGAGCACTGCTTACCACCCTCAGACAGACGGACAATCAGAACGGACTATTCAAACCTTAGAAGACTTGTTGAGATCTTGGTCACTTGACTTTCAGGGTATGTGGGATCAATATTTACCTCTGGTAGAATTTTCCTATAACAATAGCTTCCATTCGAGTATTCAGATGGCACTATATGAAGCGTTATATGGAAAGAGATGTCGTACACTAACCTGTTGGGATGACGTTGGTGAAAGAAAACTTGTAGGCCCAGAACTGGTGGAGGAAACGGTGGAAAAGGTGAAAGTAATCCAAAATCACATCAAAGCAGCTCAAAG